>JAUMHR010000060.1:5114356-5126088 GCA_032361145.1 Enteromius fasciolatus | reverse complement strand
CTGGACATTTTCTTTAATATTACTAAATAAAGCATATGTTTGTTTCAGAGGAAGCTTCTGTAAATTATGTAAAATATGCATATTTTACCTCCAAATTTACTATTCACAAAAATATATATATATTTTATTTATTTATTTTATTTTATTTATTTTTTTGGCAGAGTGAGCTTCTGTAACTTATTACAAATAAACACATTTAATATATATTAATATATATAATAAAATATAATATTATATATATATATATATATATATATATATTTCTAATAAAATTTGAAGTATATGACTGCTCTTTTCTGTGAAGCTTCAAAAGACACAAAAGCAGAATAAAAGTAGTCCTCACCTTATGCATAGTGTTTTAAGTCTTATGGTTATATGATGGTTATCATATCATCATATCATATCATATCATGTGATGTCGTGTATCATAGATGAGATATTTCTTTTCAAGTTTACAAACACCAGGAAAAGTCTTTGAAAAGTGTTTGTCTGCAAGGTTGTATCAGAAAAAAAGAGCTAAAAGATGATGTAATGGCAACAAGAGAACAAGAAGTCCTGCCAAAACCAGATGACGTAAGACAACAACGCATGCCATGGTGCGTTAATACACAGCAGCATTTTATTAATACAATATTTTTTGGTAAACTTCATTCATCTTATCTGTTTTTCAGGCATGATCATGATTCATCGTGATACTAATTACATTTATTAGGTTTTCTCCATAAATAGGTGAATCCATTAGGCTACATGCGCGTGCTGCTGCAGGTTATATATAGCGTGTAGTGTAGTGTAGTGACCCGCACCATCTGCTGCCACACAGTGCCACAAAATGGCAGGCCGCGGGGAAGCCAGGCAGCCACCCGAACGTCCATCACGCTCCTCAGCAGAGCCTTTTACGCTGCAGCATGCTGGAGTTTATCAAACACTTGCGGGCCGTCCCGAATCACAGCGCATCAGGAGACAGGACATTTGACTGCTTGAAAGAAAGTCTTCCTTTTAGTGAGTGAATGTTAGAGCAGGCCTGTGTGAAATGAAACACACACACACACACACACACATATGTATTTATATATATACCTTAGTCAACATTTGATATATATATATTATATATTGTTATAGAAGCGGATTCTACAAAGGAGGTAAGCTGAATATAAAGGTTTATTTTCACAGCAAAGTATATAATATACAAAAAATGAAGACAATGCTCAGGGTGAGTATCAAAGAACTGGATGGTATGTCGTGGATAAATGTAGCAAGATAACACAGTCTTTCTATTAACAGACCAGAAGGAGCGTTGGAGTCACACAGAGACAATGGAGCCACGCTGGACAGGGGAGACGACCACACACACACACACACTGGAGGATCCTGGATCTTTAGAGAAACTATAGAACGGAGGAAAACAAGAAGGTAAGTATGGGTTTAGTATTACCAATATCGAAGAGCAAGGAAGCAATGAGTTTAGTCCACTTTGTGTAAATGAGCTCGGATGCTGACTGTAGAGTGGTGTGTGGTTTTATGGTGCAGATGATTGTGGCAATAATGAGTTGCAGGTGAAGGTGATTAGAAGTCAGGGGAGAGTGATGCTGCGTACGAAATCACATACTGCTTAAGTAGGTACTACACTTAAAATTGAACGTACTGTACTACCCGGCCATTAAAAAGTACGTTCTATATAGTATGAATGTGGGTAGTATGAATGGAATTCGGATGTACTACATCCACCATATTGATGTTGTCACGTGTATTATGTTGTCAAAACAGCACGGAAATTTAAACTTTCAATAAGTCATCAGTTTATTTAGATTGTGTTCAACAAGTATAATTTAATCACAATAAACAACGTTTGTTTCTTTAGGTACTTACTTGAAATGAGCCGCGTCTCCACTTTCTGCCATTTTTCTAATATGACGCCTCCTCTCCCGCAGCCTCATGGGATAGGAAAGTGTCCATGGTATGCATACTACAGAATTCGGGTGGAAGCAGTAGGTCATCCGGGTACTTTTCCTACAGAATTTCGAATACTGTGAATTCGGACATACTACTCGCCTACTATTTTTTGTGTACTATATAGTAGGGAACTATGCGATTTCGGACTCAGCATGAGCGTTGATATATATATATATATATATATATATATATATATATATTATTAGTGCTATCAAACAATTAATTGTGATAAATCACATCGAAAAGAAAAGTTTTTGTTTGCATAATGTATGTGCTGTGTGTATTTATGATGTTTATAAAAGAACACATGCATGTATTACATAACATGTATTTTTCAGAGAAATATTTTAAGTTTATATATATATATATATATATATATATATATATATACTGTATACACACAAGCACACACACACACATGTATATATTATATGGGTGTTTGTTTTAAAGATTTTGGCTGCCAGGGAAACTACAGTTGCTTTATGAAGAATAGGAGACTGATGTTGTGTCGGTGTTGATGAGAGATGTTTTAGTCCCGGACGATCCGTCAGTGTGTGATCACTTCTTTCTCTGTTCTCAGTGTGGAAGCACACAGAGTTTCTTCCACAAAATACCACTTGTCGTATGTTATTTTGATCATGCGTTAATGATGTCCCATTGACAATTTCTTAGGAAACAAAGAGCTGCACTCCAAGAGTAATGAAATATTCTTGATTTTAATGAGAGGTTTTGCTTATGAGCTGTGAGACGCATGGTTTACTCTGATTACAAGCTCTATCACATTATCTCTCGCTCTCTCTCTTTCTATCTGAAAATGCCAAGTCATATATGCCTTGTTTATGTACAAAATGGCCATTTTTGGTTTTATTTTTAGCTTTATATTTTTTTTCCTTTGTTGCCCTAAAATCACGCTGAACTTAAAATGACAATAAACCAGCAGATTTGGGCACATCTGTGTTTTATTTGATTTGTTCAGTGTTTTGTTGTCAACTCAGAAGTCACGCGAATGATGTTTAACCTCAATGTTTGCTCATGTAGGCATTAGTGCAGAAATATATGTATTTCTAACCACTGAACTCATTCATAATACAATACATGCTAAAGCAGCTTTGTTGTTGAAATGTAGTTATAAGCTTTAATCATGGGATTGTTCTTGTGGCACGTCTAAGTTTTTAGGGAGCATCATTTGTGTGGGTGTTACTCCACGTCTGGTGAAAGGCGAACAGCTGTAAAGCTCAGATGCCGGGCTGCTCTCGTCTCCTCCTGAGGATTAGTAACTGAAGTGCTAAAGAAGCCTCTGCTGGTAAAACGCTAACGCTAGTGCGTCTGAAAGCACACTGCTGAGGAAATGAAATCATTTTGTGTGCTTCTGTTAATCTGAACACTATCTGGATATTCTAGGTGCTAAATGCATGAAGGGATGTATTTGAAAGCATGAAATCAATCCGTACGATTTAGTCACCCGTCCTTAAAATGTTCTAGTCTCTTTTCCACGCCGCAGAGGCACAAAAGATGTTCTTGGCCTTAAAATAGGCATGTATAGAGGAAGAAGCCATAAACACTGCAAAAAGGATTGTTCCTTGTTAGAGCTTTGGCTTGGTAGATAGCATATTATGTAATGATGTTGTTTTTCTTTGTCACGTTACGCAGTTTTAAATGAAAGTACACAACCATTTAAAAGTTTGGGGTTGGTAAGATTTCTGAAGGATGTCTCTTTTGCCTCTTTTGATCTATTTAATGCATCTTTGCTAAATAAAATGTTTTTTAAAGCTTTTAACTGATATTGTATATGGAAAAACATACTTTCTGCATACATCATCCATATTTTATAACAATTAAAACAATTACCGTCTTGACTCATGTATATTAATTACCTCATGTGACATTTACTCTGTACTTCATTTTGCTAAATAACTATTTAACCAGTGGTACTCATTGAAGACATTGCCATCTGGTTTAAAGTTGACATTTTACATGCTCAGCTATTTTTCCTTGTTGCCAAGCAACATGACACTTTTATACTGTATTTTGGGAGGTTTATTATCTGCCAGGCAAAGATCATTGAAGTCTGATTACACCTTTAAAAAAAAACATGATTTGAGAAATCACGATTTGTGAAGCACAAATGTTTAATACTTTGAGTTAGATGTTTAGTCAAATTATTAGAGAATAGTTTATGCAAAAATTGCAAACATTACTCATCATTAGGCTATCAAGGATGTAGATGAGTTTATTTGTTGTTGAGAAATTGAGCATCATATCTCTTACTCACCAATAGATCCTTTGCAGTGAATGGGTGCCGTCAAAAAGAGAGTCCAAATAGCTGTGTTAACTATTTAATTATGAGTTTGTTTGTAGCTGTGATGTTTTTATCAGCTGTTTTGACTCCCATTCTGACGGCACCCATTCACTGCAGAGGATCCATTGATGAACAAACGATGTAATGCTGCTTTTCTCCAAATCTGTTTCAATGAGCAAATTTATTTACATCATGGATGGCATGGATTTTCAGAAGTTTTCATTTTTGGCGGGTGAACTGTTTAATAACTGAGCAGTAATGGCATTTGAACAACATACTGTATAAGCTCTAAATTGGCCTGCAGTTATAAACAGAGACTCATAGACTCATCCAAATGTCTTGGCCCTCTTGCACGTAGGCATCTTGCTCACAGGAGGGGCTGAACAGCGCTAGCTGTGACCCAGCACAACATCTTCCCTGTGTTCTCAGCCTGAGCAGGAAAGACATTGGCAGGCAAAACGCAGACCCTCGCTCTGGCTCCGAATCCCCCCAGTGTCTATCTTTCCCTCTTCCTCTCATCTTCTGTCAGTTTCTCCCGCCCAGCTGCAGAGCCAGAGATGGAGCTAGACAGATTTGTGGTAGCACTGCTTTACTTTAAACTTTTGCTAATGACATTTGACAAACATGTTCTAATGCTTATTATAAAGAAAATCATTCTAGTTTTGGGTAGACGAGCTGTAGCATTCTACTGACATGGCTCTATGGAATACTAGACTTTGATCGGTCAGTCGGAGCGTTCTTTGGTCAGATATTTGTTACATAATTTTTATGTTTTTGTTCTGGCTACAGATTTTTAAGTTTCATATCTCTCATGCACTTTATTTTTGCGTAGTAAAATAATTTAGTAACTTTTTACAGTAGGGGTGGGGTAAAAATGTATTCACAAATGATTGGTGATTCGCATCAATTAACAAATGTCAAAAATCTATTTTCTAGTTAATATAATAATTTAAATAATAATTGATATTGTAAGAAGAAAACAACTATAACAATGGAGGTTTGTTTGGTAACTCACAGAGTACACGGGTTTGAATGCCATGTAACTAGTTCGACAAAACAGTTCAGATCTGCATAAAAGGAAGTTGAAAATATACTTTTGCATCAACAAATGCCTTATCAGTTTTGCATGTGTTAACTATCGGGAGGTTTAGTGTTGGATTTGGTGAAGGGCAAATTTCCAACATGATAGAGCATTAACTTTTAACGACAGACCGAACCACCACAATACATACCTATAGCAACATAATAAAAATGTGCATAGAGGTACATATTTTTATGAGACCAGGTTGGAAATAGGGATGTGCCCAGAGAGTGAATCTGTATTTGGAAAAGCATAGAAAATGAAGAACATGTTATACGGTGCCACTAAAGGGACATGGTTAGCTGCCTGCTAGCGGTTGCCTGTTACATTACAATATATAAAATTTCACTTATCGCGTGAACAGTGCAAGGAGACATGACTGATGGGACGATGGCAAATCATTTGCACACAGAGTATGTGAAAAGTGAAAGTAAAAAAATATAACTGCTTCTTCATGTCCGCAAATTACATGGGCCTACAGTAGAATTGCGAGAGAAAGCATTGAAAGATATTGTTGTTCTTCCATCTTCCAAGAAGTGATGTGAATTTAAGTATGAGGAACCGATAGATTCCCACCCCTACTTTCCATTTGTTATGGAAGAGGACACAACAAGGAGGGAAAGTAATGATCAATATTTATTTAAACACAGCGGTGAAGATACAACGGGAGGAGATGGGGAATTCGGTGAGTAATCTGGCTCTTAGAAAGTTCGTGGAAGAAAGCAGTTTGGATATTAACACAGTCCTTTGTTTCAACAGAAACATGGAGATGATGGAGCAACACAGGGACGAAGGAGACACGTGGAGACCACAGAGGCTTGGAGACGATGGAGACACACTATAACGAAGGAGAGCACGAAGGAAAGTACAAGGTGAGTATCTTAGCAATAGTTTGGTTCAGGGAGCAAGGGAATTAGTCCAACTTTATGCAAACGAGAACAGACGCTGATGATTGTCAGGTGGCGGTGGCGAGTGGATGCTGTGATTGGGTGGGGGCAGAGTCTGGTGTGTCTGTGACACCATTAAGGTAAGATTTTATTAATATTAGTTAATTATATTACTTCTACATCATTTATCAATATAAACACATATTTTTTTTTAAAATGCATACTTTTCAAAATAAAAGTTCTATAAAAATAGTTGTATGCACTGTAAACTAACTCTAAATAAACAATGAAGAGTTGTATTTTTATTAACTAATATTCACAGAACAAAATCCTGAACAAAATTCTGTATGCAATACATGCTGATCCATTGACATAACCAACAACTCAAAAAGATATTTCTGTTTATTTGTTTTGTAGTTGAAAAAAAAAGAAAGGCTATCAAGTTGATTACAAATTGTGCAAAATATTCTAGAAAAATGCATTAGATAATTAATGGGACATTAATGCACATTTAAAAATGTCATGAAATCATGATTTTTTGAAGGAAAAAAAAAAAGATACCAATTTTCTGTATAAGCCATACTGTATATAAACAATCAGACTTATTTTATTGTTTACATTTGAGAAAATCATTATGTAAATGTACCGCAAATTAGCATAATGTGTGAAAATATCTTTTTTCATGGCTAAAAATTGGTTGCGCAAAATGTGTTGATGCAGTTTTAGCTGAGTTATACCTGCAGAAAAGGAGTGTTCTGTTGTGAAAAATTGAGATATTTTTATGGATTAAGTTGAATCAATGTCAGCAAAGCAAATGGTGACTCCAGTTTGGAGGTTGGAGGTCTGACTGAATCGAATCAGATATTGCCGTGAGAAATGCTCAGAGAAGAGATGAAGCTGCAAGCCGATACGCAGACATCATTCTATCTGCACCTGAAGCACTTAATCAGAAAATCCATCAGACGATGGCAACAGAGGTGGCCTCTTGTTCATAAATAATAACACACTGATCTGAAATTGAATGTCCTGCTTTTTATCTGCTAAAATGAGGGAGGAAGGATATTTTTATAAACATATCCAATACGCAGTAGCACCAATTTAATTATTTAGTAGTATTGACAGTGATAAGTTTCAAGGAAATTAGGTACAAAAAGGACAAAAAGGTAAAAAAAATACAATAAAATGCCTAAATTAAAGCACCTTAAATAAAAGCCATTTCCCTTAATTTCTGTATGTTTTTTTTTTTTTTTAGGAATAAAATCTGAAAGCAATCATATTTAAAAATATATATATGTCAATTAATATATGCATAGGAATGTGGCCAAAGATGAGAGGTAGGAGGTATGCTGGATGTAAAGCTGGGGATGTGCATATTCCAAAGCCTGCCCTCTGATTGGCTGCTCTCTTTGACAGGCAGTGCTGGACACGCCCCCATGCTGCGCCTGGTGGTGTTTGCATGTGCCCAAGTGCAGGCAGGCAGTTTTGAAAGCAGTTCCTGATAGAGACTACTGCTCCGATTCTACACTGGCAGAGAACGAGAGAGGGAGTGAGCGAGGGAGAGGGGAGAGCGAGCGAGCGAGAGACAGAGGGAGAGAGAGAGAGAGCTTTCTCCCTGTGCGCCGGGTCCACATTTGCACGATGGCATCAGATCCAGGGCTGCTGCCCCTCTTAGTGTGGACTATATCAATGCAGGTCCTGGGCTCCAGAGGAACGTCTAATAATGAAGGTAAGTGTGGATGTGCGGATGTGTGTGAGTGTGCATCATATGGACGGGAATTTATGTTGTTTTGCTTTCAGATGACAGGGTAATATATATAGGGAGACCGGGGCTAGTTGTCACAGGGGGAAGTTGTCACAAGCTAACTATATGATTTTGAATGTAAAGTTAAGCAAATGTGTTTTATCTAGTAGAAGGTCTTGAATAGTAACAGTTTTTTTATTCTGTCCTCCAAACTAAAATTCCTTTCTTATCATATTTTTGTTACAGCTGTTAGATAAACGCTGTAAAACAACAGTAATGAACATTAAAATAAAAGCCAGCTATGTAATGAACATAGATTAGGGTTTTTAAGGCTATTTTTCAGAAGTATCTAATTGGGGCAGGTTGTCCCAAGTTTTTGCAATAGTTTAATATACCACGTTTTCAAGTTTTGGATTGCATTTTACTGGAAAGCCTATAATAGTATATTTAAAAGTATGTGACTATATAATCTATATGGTGTGACAACGTGCCCTGCAATCACTAAAGGCAAATCTGTGTTCGGCAAACTGCCCAATAATGGTGCAAATAGCTTGATGTGTTTAAAAATATGAAATACCAAATTGTGACAACTAGCCCCGGTGTTTTTTTTTAATGATACTTGGTGATTAAGTATTTGTCTGCATCATTGCAAAAGCCAGAAAAACTTTTGTTCGTGGGAGACGTGCATGTGTGCGTGTAGACGACTGCAAAGCGATGGAAAGTCCTTGTAAATCATATAATCACATAGATGTGAGTGTGTGTGGGCTGATCTGTTGCTGTGAAAGAGGGAACACACCGCCTGTTCGGATCTGTCATTGTGATTGAACTGATGCCGTCACTTTTTCAGAGTTCTGCTGGGCTCATCGGTGCGATAACATACACAAAGAGAGCGTTTCTGATTCTTGTTAGGGTTGCTGATAGAAGTCTTCCATCATATCACACACTACATGTGATTCTCAATAGCAGTAATCCTGTATTTTTGAGCATTCAGTTGCCAAAAAGAGCACTGTGGGGAAATATGTTAGATTGTGTATTAATGATGTGCAGCGCATCATATCTGACATCAGATCATCGCTTGAATTGTTCTCTTACACACACACACACACACACGCTGTGTCAGTATCCTGTGTGCTCTGTCCAGCTGCGTGGTTGTTCCCTCATTATAACTGTTTTTTAAAAATTTATAAACGTGCGTTTGTGTTATGTGTCCAGAACAGTATCAACCATTTCTCCACAAGAATATTTGCCCCTTTAATTCAGTAATTCGTTATATTAAGAAGCATCACAGTGTGTTAATCAAGTGTCGCTGTAATTTTCTGGTTCCATACAGTACAATTTAAAATTATTTAACAATGCCTTTACAGTCTGATGATGTCAGCATGCTAATCACATGCATAACTGTAGGTGTTTGTTCCTAAAATGTGCTTTTATCTTTTATTATAGCTGAAGAGAACATGCATTAACATATTGATAGAATCCTATGCACATGTACAATTTTTTTATTTAAAATAGATTATTTCTATATTTTTAGTTTATAGTTATTTCTACAAATAAACTTACATATTTATTTATTTTATTATGAAATACAGTACATTATATATTGAAATGTACAAATATATTATGATGTTCTATTCTATTAATTTTCTGTTTACTAAAGTCTCAGATTCAGCTTCATAAGCAGTTGTACAGCAATAAATTAGTTAATTAATATACATAAAGCATTTTAATTGTTGTTAATAATTATTTGTTTAATATTTAATACATTGTATTCATAATGGAATGAATAAACATTTAAATATACTACAAATATTTTATGAATTCATTCTATTCTTTTCTTCGTAGAGTATATTCAGGGACCTCAAAGTCTCTGATTCAAATTCATAAAACAGTCGTACATCTCTAGATAACTCTCGATATTTAGTTGTGATCAGTAAATAAATCTTGAAGATTTTTTCCCTCTTTTTCCAAATGAGAGACTATGTTTTAAATATCCATCCACAAACATCACTGTGTAGCATCATTGAAAACCCAGGCTGTGGAATATTGGTTGATTTCTGTTTTATTGTCGTATCGTATTTGTTTACTATGAGGACAGGAGAGCGTTTTGACCTCGTGACCTTATCCAGCCTCTGGATACGTGACTGTTTTCCCCCGGTTTCCAGCCATAGCATGTTTTTGATCTCGGGAGAGGGTTTGCGTGTGGCGGAGGCTGCAGCTTGACACGGATGTTCCGCTCAGACACACTAAGTGAACACAAGGTTTGCGTGATATTTCTGCCTCTCCAGTCACTGTCACAAACGGTTCAATACAGCGTAAAGACCGCTGAGGTGAGAGAGAGCTAGAGAGGCAGTCTGAAAAACACTCCAGACGAGAGAATGGAGGAGACCGGGGCTAGTTGTCACGCAGTAAAGTGTCTCACAGTTTTTGAGACAAAAATCCAATGCATAAATGATATTTAATATCAAGGTTTGTGTCTTTACAGGAACTGGCTTTCAGAAACTAACCCTCCTTGATGTAGTAAGACACGTGACAACTAGTCCCGGTCTTCAAATAAACCTTTCAATTTCACCTTTCGTTTAACACCCGATGCTTTCAAAGACTTCTCTACCGAAATTTAGTCTGAACGAGTTGCAGTGACAAAAGAAAACAAGGCACATGTTTTGAGCTCTCAATTGATGAGACGCATGTTTGAAATTCAAAATAACGGTGTTCTTTAATGCTATGCTGTTCGGTGCATTACTGCTGATGTATTTGGTGTTTTGCCAAATTGTTCCATTAACCTGCACAAAAGTCCTTTGAAAATCCCTGTCGAAAAGCATTTTTACCTGCCCTATAAAGTACTGTAGCTTTTGTGCGAGTGCAAAATTGGAGTGCATAAAGCATCCAAGTGATTTTTCTCTGTCGTGACGATTGTTGTGCATATTTTTGTTAAAGAAGCATGTTTTGTCATTATTCAAAAGGGCATTAGAAAATGTTGACATCAAATGCACAAAGAAACAGAGGGAGAGGAGCACGATATTAATAATAAGAAGACAAGTTGTACTTTTTCTTTTATTTTTTATCAGAAGGCATCCAATCAAAGATACTTATAGTAGATTTGGATAATTGAATAGTTTCAGCTTAGATCAGGAGTTTGGTTGATGAATTGACCCAGATTAAAGTCTTTCTTTCCTTCTATGCTGAAAGACATTAACAGAGTAAGATATACCCAATTAATTTTGCACTTCTGTCGACTGGAGGACAAGTGCCAGGAAAAAATAATGAAAAAAAAAAACTTTTGTTAAGTGCCTTCTTGTCTGGAGCTTAGTTCTCCGCGGTGTAATTTTGTAGACTGGCCCTTAATCCAGAACATTATTGGAATACTTATCAGTGGATCTGTGCAATCCATATTAGAAGCCAAATCAATTTTACTCAGACAGTTTCTCAGAGATCCTTTGCATTGTGATAAATGAATGAAATCTTTTTTGAAGATTGACTTTTTTCCCTACATGATTGGCACCTTTCTGATTAGAAAAGATTAGCGTGAATGTTGTTCTGTCAAATATTCATGCTCCGCTGCGCTCTGATGATTTTACAGCACACTCCAGTGTTCAACATCAACGCTTTTTTTTGGTTTCTAGGGGTTTGCAGATGTAGGGAAACCCTCAAGGTCCGTATCGGACTCGCTTTAGTACTGAATCTTCTCTTAAAGAACTTTTGGTAACACTTCAGAATAAGGGTCCAAAATAATGCATTAGTTAAGCATTAATTAATGGTTAATTTGTTCACAATTAA
>JAUMHR010000060.1:5096614-5114256 GCA_032361145.1 Enteromius fasciolatus | reverse complement strand
ACTACTAATTAATGATTAACCTAACATTTTAATCATTAATTACTAGTGTGTTTTTGCTCAACTAATGCTTAATTGTGTATAAATTAACCATTAATTAATGCTTAACTAATGCATTATTTTGGACTGCTATTCTGAAGTGTTACCGAACTTTTAAAGTTCATCCTAAACAAGTTGTACTGTCTCTTTCTCTTGTGAAATGATATTATTACTTCATTCATCCTATTACATGATGTATCTACCTTAGTGCTCTGTAAAGAGTTTGACAGTACATACACTGTAAAAATATGATTGTAATCTTACTAAAAGATCATTTCGCGTATTTCGATATCGCGTTTAATTTAAGTGTTTACTTTTTTCAGTGTATATGAGCTACTCTTTTCTAATTCCTACTCTAGAAATTAATTTGGATTGAACTGCGTCCAGTCATATGTTTATGAGCACGTTAGGAACAACATAACAGATTAATTTACATTTTTCATTTAGCATAAACATAACATAAACATTTAACATAAAACAAAATATGTTAAACATTTAACATCAACAAATAAAGTAGTGCTCAGTCATCATTTAGAATACTACTGTTATGTTATTTTAGCACTATTTAGATACTATTATTATTTATACTAAAATATTCAGTCTGTTGATATTTTCTGTCATTCATTTTAGTTCAGAATTTGGTTTGTTGTTTGTTACATTGTTTTAGTACTTTTGTATGAAACTGGTTGATATATATATTAATTTTATTTTTAAGTAATGAAAATGTCTTACATTGATTTAATTTTAGTTTCCGTTGTAGTACACTTTACAATAAGGTGTCATTTGTTAACATTAGTTAATGTATTAATTAACATGAACAAACAACGAACATTTATTACACTCTTTATTAATCTTTGTTAATGATAGTTAATTGTTCACTGTATTCATGGTAGTTGCATTAACTAGTGTTAACAAACACAACTTGTGGTTTTAATAATGCATTAGTAAATGTTTTAATTAACGATTGCTGTAGACGTACTGTTCATTCTTTGTTTATGCTCTTGTAGTTTACTAATGTTAACCAATTAACCTTGTTATAAAGTGTAACCAGTTAACTATAATAACCTTGGATAAGTTATTGTTGCCTAATTAGCACATTTAATTAGTTAAAATTATGGTTATTTACTTTTATACCTAAAAAAGTGCTTAATTCCTAAAATCTTAGTTGATGTATTATGTTTGTAAAATCTGAGAATTTTGTCTTCAAACAAAACTGCTGATTTCCCAACATTCAACAAAATATTCTACTTTATATTTTATACTCGTGCAGTATGCGATCTAAATTCGAAACGCTTGCATTTCTTCATGTAAGTTACATCAAAGCTTCGATTCCTTTAAAAGAGGGAAGAAAAGCGACTGTTGAAGTGTGACAGTGAAAAAAAAAAATCCCAAAGCAAATCCTTATCTTCCCACGGAGGAAACAATAATTCCTGAACAAGACTGTCAAATCCCTTTCGTCTCTTTATATCCATGCGGGAGGCCGAGGAAAGAGACGGCATTCCTGCTCTGTAATTGGGGTCTCAGCTTCACAGGGTTCATGCATGATTTCAGGTGGGTTACGCACAATTTCCCCGACGTGTCCTGCTGTTTTGAGGTCTTGCACTGCCATGCTTTTGCAGGATGCATTTGCTCTGATCTGTTTTGTGTTTTTTACAGAGCATCTCGTGTTGATAAAATGACAGGAATGCAGTGTGTGAGATGCATGATGATTTCTTACATGTCCGTCCTCGGCGTTGAGAAAAAGCAGAGCCGAAAAACCTGCATGTGGCTCTCGCCCGTCTTGGGACTCTGATATTGATTGCGGTCCGTTTGTGACTTTGATAAGTGGGAATTCGGCAATGGGTGAGAGACACTAGGCTTTTCAAGGGAGGCTGTACTGCTTTAGCTGACTGATAACACAAAAGATGTGGGTTCAGTTTCCAGAGGAGTACAAGAGGGACACTGAGATCCTGTAAAGATTTGCACTGCATATAATCTTACTCAGCCTTGGTTTCGTTTGCTGTTGCTCCAAAGTTTGAGGATAGTCATTGTTTGTACAAAAAAAAAGCAGCACAATTATTTTTACATTAATAATAATGTTGTAATTCCAGGTGAAATCCTGTACAAATTCCTGACTAGGGCACATTTGGGCACGTCTACTATAATTTATTATTATTAATATTATTTAATACAACATGTTTAAAAACATTAAATTATGTCAGTTATTTAGTAATTAAAACGTCAAAATTGTTTTATGATATTGCATTTTATTCTGTACGTTTTCTCAACTTCCATCATGCTACGGGATTCTGGGATGCTTTTTGTAGATAACACTTCATTTTAAGGTGTCCTTGTTACATGTGTTACATGTACTTACTGTTATAATGACAATAAATGATGCACAATCACTTACAAGTAACCCTAACCATAAGTACATGTAGTTAATTAGTATTACTCAGTAATTACACTGTAACAAGGACAGCTTAAAATAACGTGTAACCCTTTTTTTAACACTATATAAGGTGAAGCATTAATGAAGTACTGTTTGGCTGCTTTTCCTTCAAAAATCTGTAAAATTTATGGTAAAAAAGCGGCCGTATTCGACCGTAAAAAAAGTACGGTAACAACATTTTAGGTTTTACTGTTTTAAGTTACATTTACAGTTAAATGCCATAATTTCATTAACTGATATAATGTAAATATACCAACCTATTAAAGTACTGAAATCTGTTTCGTACCTTTTAAATACACCGATAAGCACTGTATGCAGCGGTGGTGAGAAAGTCACATGATAATCCAAAACCCACCAAAAAGCATCTTGAACATGAACATATATCTCAGTGCTCAGTGCCGTTCAAACAAACACTAAACACCATCATGGTGAGACTCATTAAACTGAAAAGTGCAATGAACATTAATTTAACAACATTACATGAATACACAATAAACATCACTGATTTAAAAAAAAAAAGAAAGTTATTTCAAAGATAAAACGTCAAATCTAATCCAAATTTTAAATGCAATGCAGGAAATTCTGGGAATGTCAAATTTGACAGAAAATTATGTAAATATGTACAGTGTATATATTTGAACGTAATAAGTTTTGAAAAGGTACTGCCCCAGTGACAGCTTTTGTACCTTTATTTCTGAGAGCGTAGTTTAAGTTCATGAGAAAGTGAGACGTTTATTTAAATGTGTGCAAACGTCTTGCTGGTAATGTGCGTTAGTTCTCTTTGCATGACTTGTGCGTATGTTATTTGGTTAAAGCCGAGCAATTACAGTATATATATTTACTTAACGTTCACCATCCACTCAGGAACTTGCTATTCTGAAATGTTTGTCTGAGGCACAATGTTATCTGTGCTCCATCAAACGATGGAGACAACACTGTGGACTGTCTGGGTTCACAGGAGTACTATACTTGTACTACAAGGAATTCCAGATCAATACAGGCAGTTCAGCGCTCATGTTTAGTGGCAGCCAGGGCTTCAGCTCGCTAAACAATGAAAAGACTCGATTCTCAGAAATAGCATACGTTATTTGATGTTGCTGAATGTATTTTGCATTTGTTCCCGACCCTGTAATGAAATGAGGTGTCTGTCCGTGCAGTTTGCTCTCCTCAAACTGAAGTACAAGCCTGAGAGAGACCTGAAACAGACCTGATGCTTGATGGGGAGAAAGAAAGAGCCACTTGCTGCTGTTTTTTAGCAGGAAGGGAAGGAGATAGAGAGCGTGAGAGCGAGAGAACGAAAGTAGATAGATGGCATTTCGGCGCAGTGGAAAATCGAGTGGCCCACAGCAGACATAAACGAATGGCCGTGTTGAACTTTATGGCAGTGCTTGTGCCGTGACAATCTACGGCTCCAGCCGGAGGGCCCGTTTCTGTCACACTGACCAGATGCACCTCAGCATCTCTGCGTGATAGAGAGCCCAAACTCCTCTGTGTGCTTGTGCTGCAGGAGCCCTCAAACAGTGATTCTTCACCCCACAGAGACACTTCCTCCAACGAGAGATCAGCCTGCTCTTCGATGAAGGAACTAATCTGGTTTGAAGTAATTGGATTAGATTTAGTGCCAAACATTTATTAAACCGACAGTCACCATTAATTGTGCCAAACCAGGATTACGCTTTATCTTAAGTTTTGTGTTTTTTAGCCAGAATTGTATAGAATCTCATTGTTTCACATTTTTATTTAGATTTTTGTTTTAATTATTGACAATTTTAAGAATGCATTTTTGACGTACAGCAACTTACAATAATTGCTCATAATTAAGAGAAAAGTAAAAAAAAAAAAAAAATATATATATATATATATATATGAAATTCTTTTAAAGTAGATAGGATTCCTGGGCTTATTTTATATTTTATATTATGTTATCTATAACTTTGTAGCACAAAAAATAAAACAATAACACACACACACACACACACACATATATATATATATATATATATAATTTTTGGGGGGGTAATTTTGACTAGGTTAAACATAACATACTTTTATATTTAACAAACAACAACAACAAAACCCCCTAGCTAATTATAAAATACAATAAAAAATCATGATATATGTGTGTGTGTGTATATATATATATATATATATATATATATAATATTTACACATATACATTATATAGATATAATTTTTAAATCTTACAATTGTAATATTTATCAATGCTTTTTTTATTGGGTTTATTTTATATTATTTTATTTATAAGAGAAATAACTTTGTAGTACATAAAATATAACAATAATACACACACATATATAGGGAGCAATAGAGAGAAATAGATTTAGATAAATGTATAAAGTATACATAGAATGACCTAAAAACATCATAAAATGACATCATATCATGTTTAAAATGAGAATATTCTGTTACTTTTTGACAATTACAATTTAACACTATCTTATATCTCAATTCCAAAAGTGTTTCATAACCGTATGAGATCAACATGAACACAAATATTTAACTTCTAAGAACTAATTTCTAAGTACATTTTTCTATTTTTTTTTATCATCTTTGAAGCGTTTATAAAGATTTGCAGATGCGTGAAACTAGATTTGAGTTTAAATACGGATTTATTGTGACATCAGGTCCTATTTAGTCTTTTTTAGGGGGCTCTTCAGGTGCTCTCTGCTGTCTGAGATTGAATTGGGGAATATTTTGAGTCGGGAAGATTGGTCTGTGTTCCACCTCGCGCTGCGTCACGACGCCAAACAGTGTGATGCAGTGTTCCTCAAACTCTCTCTGATCCTCGGTGATGGATTTCTCCCTCTCTTTTCATGGTGGAAATGTATTTTAAACCTCATAATCTGCACATAAATCAAAGGTTTAACCTAATTCAGTGATGGGGTGAATGTGGTGGAAGTCTACAGTGAGACCTCCACAAACGACGCGCGCCCCGCAATATCAATGCTTCGCACATTCATCACATTAAAAAGTGACGAATAAATTCATCATTTAAAGCAAGCGCAGATGCTACAGAAGGTAGAAAAATTAATAAAGATTATTTGAGCAGCAAACGGAGCTCATTCTGAGGGAAAAGATTTATTTAAAATCTCTTTCAACCCGTTGCATCAGCGTACAACAAGTTTTTTAGGCTGCGGCCCAGATTATTTGTAGAAATAATGTAGCTTGCGCTTTAAAGGTTTAATAGAGGTCTGAGCGAGGCTTGATATTTCTCACGTTAAATAATCACCTGTTTACTTAAACAACACACTTTTCCGAGGACTTGTGGAAAATCAAGTTATAGTTTGGTGATGAAAGAAATAATCTCCTTTTCCAAGCGTTTATTTTTAGACGTTTTATTGAGAAGCGTATAGTGCCACAATGTCATATCGGTGGTTTTGAAATGCATTGGCCGTTTTCACTCGAGCGTGTCTCGTCATTTCACACACTGACGTGTTGCTCTATCAGCGGGCGATCGTTTAGTATCTGCTCTATTGTACTGGACTTATTTCCATTAAATGCTATCAGAGTGTATAGATTCACCTCAGTGCTTCCGATGAATGGCAGCCCAGCGCTAAAGCCTTTTATATGGATTAAAATACGTCTATATGTGACTGTCAAAAAAGACTTATCGTTGTTCATCTGAGAAAGACTCGTGTCGTGACTTATCCTGACATAATGCTATATTTGAGAAGTCATGCATTGCTGTGAAGGATTTACCGATTTAGTCAAATTATTTTGTCTGAGGTGTTGAATGCAAACAGGAATCAAGGATATGTTTGGAAACTGTGAGTAAGAAGAAATTAAATACAGAGGCTTGCTTATGAATTTATGAGTAGTGAGACACCACGGCTGTAAAAGAGTGTGACTTTGAATTGTATCTTTTAGAAAGAGAGGGATACATTAATTATCAGATCAGTTGTTTGAGGGACCTGGTAGTAGTATTTTATTGTTTTGGTCTAAAGCAGGCATTGCCCGACGTTACTGCATGTGTTATAGTGCCATTTTTAAATGTTTCGTTTACAAGAAGAATGTTTCCAGAAATGTTATTTGCATTTTTTTATGATTCATATACATTCTCAAATTTGATGTACACTTCTCAGCTATGAAATGTCACAAAAAAAAAAAAAAAACTTCAATTATTCTAAGATGGTTCTTTTCTGATAATAATTTTGGAAGATGTATGTAAAATACTACTTTTGATTTAAACTGTTGTTGTTTTCACAAGTCAAGCACATTTCTGTTTAATAGAAATATGACTTATTCATATGAGACAATGTAAATCTGATCCAGTGTTTGTTTGAAGCACTGTGTGTTGGCGTTATACAGCGAGGAAATCTATTTGGTACTGTGATATTTATATGAAGTTGAATTATACTCAGTTTATTAGATTGTGATTTTTACTTTTTGTTGTTCTGTTTCTTAAAGTCTTTTTTATTTTATTTACATGTAAAAACTTATCTTAACTTACATCTTACAATATATTTATTCATTTTTTTAATTTTAATTCCACCTGTAAAATAAAAAAACCCTTGTCTTCTACAAGGAGACAACTTCTAATTTTTTTTATTTATTTAGTTTTACTTCTATTTATTTCTGTCTTCTAGTTTTTATTTTACTTTTGTTAAGATTGTGCTGTTTTTAATTAATTTATTTTTTTTAAGATGTATTCTTAAAATATTTCTGTTAACATTCCTTATTAAATTAAATTACATTTAATTAAGTTATTTAATTAACTACCTTTTTAGCTTAGAAAAAATGTTTAATACTGTACAAAATTACCACGGTATTAACGGTTGTGGAAATGCTACAGTCTTTGAATTCCCTGTTGCATTTCAGATTGGAGTTTTTTTCTCAGTTCTCAGAACATCAGTTGTGTTCATTAGAGTTGTATGTTGCATCTATGTTTGTTAAATTAATTTTTATTACGTATTTCAGTTGTGTTGATGGTGTTTAGTGTTTGAATGAATGACACTGTATGCACCTTCTATATATGTTAGTATTCGAAAGCTTTGGCTCATCATGTGACTTTCTCATCACCACCTGCATTTGGTGCTCATCAGTGAATTTTTATGGTACAAAACAGATTTCAATACTTCAGTAGGTTGGTATATTAACATCATATCAGTTAATGAAATTACGGTATTTAAGTGAACGTTTTGCAAATAACGCATTTCGAGAGGAACGCGATACGAATTAATCAAACACAGCTGGTAGCTAATCAGCTAATCATTCCCAACCACTCTCGCCCAATAGATTCTTCCCCCATTTACTATAAAAACCCCTCCTTCCACATCTCGCTTTAAGCATCCCTCCTCCTCCCCTTCTCCGCCTATTTTTCAATTCTCACCTCCAGGGGGAGCAGTCTGGGACCGAGCCGAGCTTCGAACCCTTGCCCACACTAGGGTTCATACCACTAGGGTTCGCGGTTCGCCGTTCTCCCGGGCTCGCTCCCCTGACAGCATGCCAAACCCGCTAAAACTACCAATGAGGAAAGCATAAATCCATAAAACCTAAAATGTTGCTGCCATTTTTTAATGGTAGAATTCTGCAGAAGACAGAAAGAAATGGATGAAAATGAAAAAACGTAAAATTAAATAAAAAATGAAAATGGACAATAGAAGAATTCTGCATGGCGACCCCAGCTGCCATTATTTACTGTTTTGTTTTACAGTGTAGTATAGTGTAAAGTGAAATTTAACTGCCATTATTTTAGAAATAATAATTGGCCAAATATTGGTCTGATCAGTGGTTTTGGAACAGTGTTGGCCAGGATTTAGTTTTATCCATTGAGAATTCATTGGCTTGTAAAAAGTGGGTGTTACACACTAAAACTTCCCCTTTTAACTAAATCTGTGAGTGCACCATTAAAACCCCTTTAAACACCAGTGACCATTAATCCCCATCTTATCACCGCTACTAACTAACTCAAGTGATACTAAATGAACTGTGCTCCAGATAATAGTTCTGCTGTGCTTTCCCTCATCCAAAAATAGCTATGCAGGTCTTTCCATCCCTCCAGCAAACAAGTGCGCAAACACTCCTCAGGGACTGTCCGGCTTTGATGGCGCGTGGCCGTTTGTGGCACCTTGTCCTCTGGGGAGCGACGGCGCTTGTGCTCATGTATCTTCAGGTCTGCGCTCACCTCAGGCCGAGGACAACACGAAGTGCTGGCGTAAACCGATCCGTCAGACAGACAGTATCCCGTAATAATTGAAGCGCGAGGAGAACAGACAGACATGTTTCGTACAGCAGGGAATTTATCTTTGTTTCTGAACACAATCAACCATTCATTACAGTTCACTGAAGTAGCACCGCAACTAAAAGCAGCTGGGTATCACACAAATAGCGGTGATCTAATGACCGCTTCATACAAGCGTGATATTTTTCAGCGGAGGGCCTCTTCGGGAAAGATCATGAAATGAGTCCTCGAGGATTTCTCGGCTTCAGATGATACGCTGAACCTGAACGTTGTTTTAAATGCGCTCGTCGTGTCGCTCGCAGACTCCCCGCAGCAGCTCTCTGTCGAGCGCGAGGGTGTCTACCTTTGTTGTTTTCCTTCTGAAGTGTTGAAAGGATGTGTCATTTCAAACAGAGCGAGATGGCCGGTTTTCCGGTTGAGAAACAAAAGCACTGGCACATAGTCGCTGTGTGAAATCTGAAGTCAACTTAATTATAATGGAAAACAATATTTGTCAGATCGGCTTCCTGGTTAGCAGTGCTAACGTGAAATCTGCCTTAATCAGCATGCTGAGAGGATAGATGAAAACAGCGGCCTGGTTAAGCTGGGTAAGCCTGTTTAGTTGAATGCTTACTTCAGATAATTTGATAATTCAGTCAGATACCCGCCCAACTGTTAACATTTTTTATGTTCTTTAGTGTTTTATTAATTGAGAAATATGTTTTGTTTTACTTTTATGTTTTTGTATTTATCAGCTGAACATAATGGCCTAGAGAGTAGCTTGTTTAGTTTATGGGGCAGTCGTAATGGATAGAGAGTTGGACCTGTAACCCAAAGGTTGTGGGTTTGAGTCCCAGGTCAGGCAGGGATTGTGGGTGGGGTTAGTGAATAACCAGCGCTCTCTCCACCTTCAATACCTCGACTGCATACTGCTCTTGATCACCACTCTGGGTGTGTGTGTGTGCACTTGGATGGGTTAAATGCAGAGCCCAAATTCCTAGTATGGGAAACCATACCTGGCCACTTGTCACGTCCTTTCCTTTTCCTTTATGATCAGTTTTTGAACACTGTAAAACAAACAAACAAAAACTAAGTTTAGTTGCCGTCTTAAATTTGCAAGTTGAACTTAAATTACATTAAACCGACTTGAAAGATCAAGTTAATTTTATATAACTTAAAAAAATGTGCCATGATTTAATGATTGTTTAATGTTTACATTATGTTTTATTTAATTAGGAGGGATGCGGTTGTACATGACTAAACTGAGCGCAGAAGAAGTGACCATTGTATCTATCTAATAACATGACCACATAGAAAGGAAGAAATAATGATATTTTTCACACATTATCCCTGAGAAGAGATAAAAGTACATCTTTGTTTGTTTTTGAGGACTTCGCTGTTACATGTGTTCCTTTCATAGAGCAGAAGAGCAAAGGAGGCAGAGACAGATCAGTGATTTGACTGATCAGAATGGAATCAGTCAGCTGTGGAATTACAGCCATATGGACGTCCTGTCTATCAAAAGTCATCTAAAAACCTTCATCAGTACTTTGCAAAACTGCATCTGTTGATATTGCTCCATCTGGAACAGACACAGAAGGAACAGATAGGTTTGAAATTACATTTCTAGAAGAATCTTGTGAATCTAACTTATATTTGAAGAAAGAAAGAATAGATTTAGATACTTCTGAATAACATTTCGAGTCTTGAGTCATGAGTTATGTGCCAAAGTTTAATATTTAGCATTAAACTTTGTTTAAATCCCTAACCTTAAGTGATAATATTAGCAATTAGCATCCCATTAATAAATGCACTGCCCTACTTTGAGCATTTTGAAAATGTGCTTTGGGTAATTAAATATTCAAAAGAAAACAAACAAACACAGGTAAGTATTGTAGAATCCTCCTCCGTTTGCATTATTCACACGTCTGTTCATTAAAAATACATTTCATACTAATGATAAACATTATGTTCCTATTCCCATCAGTGCGGCATACTGTACATATTCCTGACTCATTAGGAAGAGCTTTACATTTCTCTCCCAAAATGCATTGCGCTCAGTTGTTCTGAGACTATGGTGGTGCAGTTTTTTTGAACACGAATGCTTCATCCTGTGTCGTGTTAGACACCTTAATTTCTCCGTCAGTGACCCCAAGTGTTCACCTCCATCAATCCTCATGTCTGATGAACGCTTCTGCCTGAAAAGCCAGAGGAACTGAAAATTGAGAACAGTTTTTGGGTGTAAAAGAAAAAGATGGAAAAGTTAACCACTGCCTGCAGGACGTCTTCCATTTGTGAATGAGCACAACTGTAAACTTATTTCACAACAGGTCTGTGACTTTTCTGGTTTTGATGGATAGACTCTTTAAAATTATATTTTCTGAGGGGCAAAAGATTCAAAATTGTTATAAAAAGTGTACACCTAATTCCCTGGAGAGATGCTTTTGTTGAGGAAAGGCATTCGTCACAACTGACAGGCATCTCCATGTGTAATTGTGACACGGACTTCTGAAATTGGTTGTAGTAAACAGCATTGGTGAAGCTATCAGGGTGGTCTAAAATACCTGTAGAAATCACTTCATCCAGGTGTGCATTGTGATAAATCTGACTACTGACTGGCTGATAACAAAATGCAAAAACACAAAGATGAAAGGCACTTTTCTTTTCCTATGTGTTACCTGGACTGAGAAATTTCTTTGCAAAAGTCTGCCGGATGACCCAAAATACAAAATCTTATACTAAACTAAAATCTCTTTGGATATGAAATCTGCATGTTCACATCTCTTTGTGTGAATGAAAGGCACGGTTTCATCTTCTACAGATACTGTAGCACACTGCTCTGAGAGTCACTTCATGAGCAATTTTAACATTTAATTGGAAAAATTTTTTTTTTACGTTTACTCGAAACAAAAACCTCATTACCATGGATTTGACTCTGGTCAAGGCCTATCCAATAGGAGCAGACTGGGAGTGGCCTTGGATAACAATGCGCCTAGTGCATTATGGGTGCTGAAATGTTCCTGCCAATACTGTATATATTCAGGGTTGTTTTATTATTGGAATTGTATACGTGTAAAAAGGTTTTCCAAAACTGTTCTGAGAGCACTTTCATTGGCATTTTACCATTCACACAACCTGTCAAAATAAAAGTTTGGTTTAACGTGAAGAAACTGTGTCAGAAATATATTACTATTTAAAACAACAATGCTACTACTACTACTGCTTCTGCTTAATGTGAATGTGAACAGTAAACCTTTGTTTGCGAAGGTATAATTTTCATTTGATTAGGATGAATTAAATTGTTTTCTGCATAAATCTGATCACCATTTTATAGAACCCTTTCATTGATATATAAATAAAATAAAAAAAAGTTTAAAATGTTGGCCTGAGGCTCAAAAAAATAACTGAATCGAAAGCTTGCGAGTTGGAATTGAATCAGAACATCTGTCTCGATACCCTGAGATATAATTCTTTGTAAATCTATTCTGTAAATCTAACAGACAATATTTGGTCTCATTAATCTAGTAAGAGCTTCCTTAGTACCTTTGACTGAATTGCTTTAAGCCGGGCTCACACTGCAGGAGTTTTAAAATCAAATTTAAAAGTGACCAAAACATCAGCCAGAAAGCACAGGAACTGAGAAGTGGTCTGTGGTCGCCACCTGCAGAACCCCTCCTTTATTGGCGGTGTCTTACTAATTGCCTATACATTCCACCTGTTGTCTATTCCATTAGCACAACAGCAGGTGAAATTGATTGTCAATCAGTGTTGCTTCCTAAGTGGGCAGTTTGATTTCACAGAAGTGTGACTGACTTGGAGTTACATTGTGTTGTTTTAGTGTTCCTTTTATCTTTTTGTGCAGTTTATATATCAACTGTATGTATTAAAGGGTAGTTCACCCAAAAATGAAAATTCTGTCGTATACTCACCTGTTTTTACCGCATTTCTGGGCCTGGGCCTTTGAGTTGCATTGCTGTCTGAAGGGACAGATGACTCTGATATCATCAAAAATATCTTTAATTGTGTTCTGAAGATGAATGAAGGTCTTATGGGTGTGGAACGAGGGTGAGTAATTTATGACAGTGGTTCTAGTATTTTATGTGTTTATACATTTTTGTTTAACTTTTTTTTTTGTCCCTTATCAATGCAATGTCATCACAAAATGACAAGGATTTATGCTGATCTTGTCCCACTTTATAAAACCCATTTCGTCTATGATATTTCAGAGGTGACTATATATTTAGAGAAACCAGTTTGAGAAGTGTGTGTTTGATTATTCCTGTTAGATTGCTCGGCCGTAAAGCTGAATGTGCATAAAGCAGAGTGACACAAAAGCAAGGTTTTGTCATGCTTACACTGCCACACACACTCAGAGAAGCTTGTCACCCTCAGTGTTTGTCTGTGACAAAAAGCCCCAGAATGTAGTTAACTTGCGCAGTGTCATTGCTAGTGCACTTCCAGTGTATGAAACATGTTGACATGCAGATGCTAGAGCTTCTGTCCTGTAGTGTGCACTTGGCATCGCTATTTTGAAAGCAGCTGTGCTACTGTCACACTACAGATAAATGTTAAGTTACTAGTGGTGCTGTTTTTAGTTGGTTCTGGTTTCTAGGAAGGAGCCAAAGAGCGAGAGGGAAGGAAACCAAGAAGGAGAGAGTGAGAGAGGCCATCTGTTCCTACTTTCTGACCCAGTGCACTCATCAGAAACAGCCATTCCAAATTAGAAGTCCAATCACAAGTGCAGTAATACTACTGCTGATTACAGACTGAGATCAGAGAGAGCTAAAATAAAGTTCTCTAAGTAGAAAATTAACCGAAGTGATGACATTTAAAAGAAACTGAAGAAAAAAAAATTGCACAGACAACCTGTTAATGAAAAGAATGTGAGAGTTTCCTAAGATTAATGCCGTGCTTTTACATGAAAAAGAAGAGCTCACATGGAGCCTGATGTATGCGGGTGGTTCTTCTGTTAGTATGGTTGATTCATGTTCATGCATTCAGTTCCTTTTGTAAAGGCATAAAAAATTGTGAGTGACTTTAAAGAAAAAGTCCAATGGGCTCTCCCATCATTTACGCCTCATGTCAATGCAAACCTGTATGACTTTCTGGAATGTCACCATTTCAGGTCCCATTGACTGCCATAGTATTTTTATTTTTATTTTTTCTACTGCCAATGGGAACTCAAACCAGTTTTTGTGTGTGTGTATGTGCATGAGTTGCCATCCTAAACATTTCTAGCTTTCAGTTTTGAACACAGCACAGTACTAAATGTGAAACTGAATGAATGTATGACATAAAATAAATGTATCTCAAAATATATTAACATTTGCATTAAGTTATTTAGTTGACAATTTAATCTTACAATCTACTTATATTATATTTTCTTACTTTTATCTTGACTTACAAATGAGCACAATAGCAGCAATCAAACCAAAAAAAGAGCAACAACATGTGAGTGTTTTTTTGTTATGTTCATTTTATATATATATATATATATATATATATATATACACACAATATAATGCATAGTTTTTTGGTAAATAAATACAAAACGTTTATATGTAAGACTTTATATTTAAATGTATTAATAAATAATAAAAGAATTTAATAAAAATATCTGTGAGTGAGGAAAAAATAAATTACTCACAGATTTTTTTTAAATACTGTGTTTTCAAATAATGTAGTATTGGGAGTAGACTGACAGTATAAAATTCAGAAATGTTAATCATTAATTATTTTAATATAAATTTTCAATGTTTATATAATGTGTTATATATATATATATATATATATACATATATATATATATATATAATAGTATATATAATAGTTTATCTATTATTTGTTTCTTTTACATATCAAGATATATTATACGTGCGTGCGATAAGAGCATCTACGGCATATTGCGTTGGTTAAAACACAAGGAAATGCATTGTGAAAAATAATATCACAGACATTGCATTCGGACTCTAGAATTATCACAGAGGTTGTGAGAGAAAAACACAGACATGGCAGATTCGGATGGGATTAAACCAAATACGTCTGTGAAACAGTTTTACAGACTCCCCTGTAAATCTAGTCCCGTCCGAATAGAGCTTTATTTTTAGTCATTATTTAGGTAGCACACATATTCTGAATGCCTTTGGCAGATTTTTAAATATATATATATATATGTGTAATTTATTTATTTATTGTTTTGTTTTAAAACTGTTTGGTGACTCAGGTGGTCAAGTAAAGAAGACTTTTCCTGTGACCTTCAGCAGTGGAAGTATGTTTTTGAAGATTGCTTGGCTCATAACAATTTTGAAGCTTCATAGTTTTTTCAAACTATAGCCATTTTTCCTCAAATACAGATCGGTCTGTTATGTGTGTTTCACTGCATAATGACAGACGCAGCAGTAGTCAGCTCACTGGTCTGTGGAAATGTCTCTTGACGGCTGTCTGGACAGATTCAATGACATATTCCTGTTGTCAAGCAGTTGTGCTGTATCGTGAAAGTTTAACAATAAACCTTAAAAAACAAACTCTCAGTTGAACCCGAACCTGATTGCAATGATAACTCGAATGTGACCTCTGCAACATTGCGTATAAACCACATAAAGGCATAATGAGTGGAATGTGAAGGTAAAGGCAAGCTTAATTTGTTGTTTTGTGGTACCTATGGGATGCTGAAGCCGGTATGTGTTATCTGTTACTGGCTACCCGACACACGTCCATGTGGCAGCTGGCATTTTTTCAAATTGAAGGTGACTCCTTGTTTACCCATTTCCAACTAGATGGGTGCACTGCATGTAAAGCAGCATTCAGGGTCTCTGGGCTTATGGGGGGTAAGAGTGGGTCAGGTGAGCGGCTCATGCCGACTCCTCCTCGAGCACAGATGGGCGCATCTGTCACAGCTTCCCGCATCAAGTGTCACACCGGCAGCTCAGGGCCAGGCGCACAGCACCTTGCGTGTTTCCCAGATGGATGGGAGCAGGAAAATACAGTTTACTGTGTTTATCCGTGAGAGAAATCTAGCATGATTTGGCCCTCGGCTACAATCACAAAGAAAAAAAGGCTTGTTTTGTGGTGACCTTGATTCGTACCGAAAAACAGGCTATAGGTCTCTGGTCATCAATAAAGCGGTGGGACGCCCCACTGCATATGCCAATGCTAAGGCTTTACATGCTTCATCATGCTACATTTGGGCCCCTGTATAATCTACACTGCAAGAAAACCTTTCCTTAATTTATGTTTTGTCTTGTTGATTTTTTTTTTTTTATTATTGTAGTCAATTTTCTTTAAAACTAGACAAACCTATTTATGAGAAACAATATCCTGTTTAATATGCCCATGAAAGTGACCTTACTGACTGATGTTTTAGTGCACTTCCTGCAAATATGTAATAAATAAATAAAGCGTATCAATAGTGCAAATTGTCAAATAACAGAGCAGTTTATTTACTGTTTGCACCATGAGAAGAAGACTATATATTAACATAAGGATATACAGTAACAAAGATTTTGTGTACACATTACCTTTAAGGTGTCTAGTATTAATATATGCATTCACATATTTTTATTTTTGATGCGTGTGGTCATAGAGTGAGTAAACATGTTGAAGGTCACAGTAGTGACTGCTGGGATAACACTGAACTTAAGCATACAATGTAAACCCAATTGCAGTTGCTAGAGAAAATTACACACAAATGTTGAAATGAAACAGTATTATTATATTTTCACAAAAACAAGGCATATTTGGTTAATAAAATATATTAAAAACATCATTTGTTACAGTAATTTCTTATCACCGTTGAAGGGTTAGAATGCAAAGAAATATAAATATTAAACAGTAGGCCTAATACAGTGATAATGATAGTGCTAAAAATGCCAGAACTCTTATTATTATTATTTTATAATTGCAACTATTAGAGAAAAAAAACAAAACAAAGCAGATATTGTGCATTTCATATTCGGTAGACATGTTTAGTGCTTGGGTTAAACATACTGATCCAGCCATCATCAGGGAAAATATATGTAACGGTGCAGACTCTTGCCTTTAAATGATGATCCTTGAGAACCGTTTTGACATTATTTATATCTCCTTAAAGGTCGTGCAATGAGTGGTGTGTTAGAATGAGACGTGTATCCTTGCAGTCTATCAAAATGAATTCAGATGAGTGTGCTTCGAGAGACAGTAGAGTTCCTGTAATTATGATGAACAGCTATTCTGGAAGCTGTTGTAACGTGTTTTATGTTCAATTCACAGTGAATCTTCTGGACACAACCAAAATATCAGGAGACTGGGGCTGGCTCACATATCCTTCACATGGGGTAAGAAATGTGCTCCTTTATTACTGTTTGTGTTGTGAAGTTTTAAGTTGCTTTGTGCTTCAGCCTGTGGTGTAAGATTGGCAGATGAAGTGTGATCAGAGTTACTTTGAATGGCACTCATGAATGAACTTGCACTTCCAGCTCGAGCCGACTGGATTCTTTAATCATATTCATTTTCATTTATTTGCCTTCGCCCATTTCTCGCTGACTCTAAACCTGCGTTCTGTTGCACCTTTTGCTGTAAGTGTTTTATGATGAGTAGGTTATGCTATCAGAACTGTCTTATTGGCAGTGTTAGAGCCAAGTATCCATGAAATAAAAAATGACCTTTTTACATTCTTAGTTCACATTACTGGCCTTATTGTGAACAGCTGGTGCATTATTCCAAAGAAGTAAAATAAAAATCATTTCATTAGGTTTAATAATTTGATTCACCTGTTAAACGGGTTAAATTGAGCCGGATTGTGTATACAGTATTAATATGTACATGCACATAAAAAATATGTAAAAATATATTTTAAATTGGGCCAGAATCTATATGTTTGTTTGTTACAATGTTTGTATATATGTATATATATATATATACACACACACACTGTATATCTTTTTTTATGTGTGTATTTGTTATGCTCATATTCTTATCAAGGCTGTATTTATTTGACCAAAAATACAAAAACAACAA
>JAUMHR010000060.1:5084811-5096015 GCA_032361145.1 Enteromius fasciolatus | reverse complement strand
ATATTTTAATACATTTGAAATATATTAAAATAGTTTTTGAATATTAATTAATTGAATATTAAACATTTATAATTAATTTTTTTTTTTTAAACAATATTACATTTTTTTTAGGGGGGGAAACAAATGTTTTGCATTTTTTTTGTTTTTTTTCAAAGCATAGACTATATAAGATTTTTTTTTTTTTTTAGTTATATTTTATTTATATATATATATATATATATATGTATGTATGTGTATATATGTGTGTGTATAATGGTAAAAAATATATAAATGCTGTTCTTTTCAACTTTCACTTCATCAAATAATCTAAAAAATACAAAAATAGCTAAGAAATAAATTAGAAATAAATAAATGTACTCACGTGCACACACACACACACACACACACACAAAAATTCTGATTTTCTACCATTTTTTTCAGCTTTTTTAAGATATTTGTCACATTAGGAAAGTGAACTTGATTGCAAAAGCTTCGTTGTACATGTTGTTTTGTTTTCAAAAAGTTTGAAAGGTTTTTAGAATATTAATGTGAAGTATATTCAAGATATATGTCTTGAATATATTTCTTATATTTCTATATTCCATGTGTCTCTCTCTCTCTCTCTCACTCTCTCTCTCTCTCACACACACACACACACTTTTCCTAATCCCAAACTCCTCTGTCCCACTTGTCCCTTTGACATATTATTCAACCACTCTAAGCCATACGATAAAAGAGAGAGAGAGAGAGGGACAGACAGACAGAGGTGTGTGTTTGTGTTTGTGTGGGTGAGGAGAGGACAGAGCAGGAGAAGAAAAAAGCAAGGCGATGTTCAGAGTTGGGTGCATTTGCATATTCTAATGTAGAAAATGATGCATAGGGTATTGAATTAGCGGCGCACAAAGTGATCTAAGCGTTGAACTGTCACAATTAGCGCGGGTGGCTGTCAGAGGCTGACGGCGGTGTGATGTCCCTCAGAGCGAGGCGACACGTCGCTGATGTAACAGGCCCTCCATTATCAGCTCACATGTTTAACGCCGGAGGAATGCGAGTCAATTCCTCAAATCAAAGCGGGAGAGTCTTTCAACTGGAAATCAAAAGGTTTATAATCATCTGGTTTTAGTGCTTGTTGTGTGCCATGGATGGTTATCTGGAGATTGTTTTGGGGTGTTTTAGTGTGTTGGTGTGGTTTTCTGGATAGCTGCACAATATTCTGCATCGCTTCTAGATATGGCTGAAGTCTCTCCTTCTCTATCTCTGTTGGGTCGTGAGACTGTCCTACAGCAGGTGAAAATCATTTGATCACTTAGAAAAGCTTACTAACCACCAAGCCTTACCTCTAACAATTAGCAGCATTTTAATTATTATTTTTTTCTTATATTAAAATTTCATTTTATTTTATTTATTTTTACCATAGATATATTCGGGGGTTGATGTATGAATGTAACATTTTACATTATTTTATTTTTATATTTTTGTGTTGTGTTGTTTTGTGCTATTTTTTGCTTGTGCGTTGTTTTGCTTTACCATAGTTAAGGGTTAAGAAATATCAAAAGGTATTTTTTTTAAATAAAGGAATTGTTTATATTCAATTATTACATTATTTTATATGCAATTAAAATTATTTCTGTAAATAATAAATGAATATGATTACTGGATTATTGGTGCTAAGAATTAATCTTTGCATAAATTACAATTCTAAAACATATTTTTTACTGTTAAATTGTGATAAAATTTCACAATATTTCTGTATTTTAGATCAAATAAATGGAACCTTAGTGAGCACAAGATACTTAAAAAAACACACACAAAAAAAAAACAAGTTAGTGGCCCCAAACTTGCACATTAGTGTATATTTCTATAATTATTTAGAGGTATGGTTAAGAATGTAAAAATATATTTTAAATTGGGCCAGAATCTATATATTTGTTTGTTACAATGTGTGTATATATATATATATATACACATACACACACTGTATATCTTTTTTATGTGTGTATTTGTTATGCTCATATTCTTATCAAGGCTGTATTTATTTGACCAAAAATACAAAAACAACAACAACAAAAAAAACGGTAATATTTTAAAATATTATTACAATTCAAAATAACTAGTTTATATTTTAATACATTTGAAATATATTAAAATAGTTTTTGAATATTAATTAATTGAATATTAAACATTATAATTAAACATTTTAATATTACATTTTTGGGGCAGTACGTTTTTGGGGGGATAGACTATATAAGATTTAATTTTTTTTTTGTTTAGTTATATATTTTTTATATATATACACTCAAAAAATATATGTAAATTTCAAAAGTCAGTCTAAATGTATTATGTTGCAGTTGCTAATAAAGTTACCAGCAGAACTAATTTTACTCCAATTTGGCTCTCAGTAGGTGTTAAGTCTGTTTCCTCTGTGAGAAAGAAAGTGATCCAGAGACAGAGAGAATGAGAGAGAGAGTTTGTGAATGACTGTACAGTCATGAAGGTACTCAAACGAAATGGATTTCCTCCTGTACAGAGAGCACATTTACTACGACCTGAAAGCTAGAAAATGGGACATACATAATTCACACAAGTGTGCTTTCAATGCAAGTCAACAAGGCGTACCGCAGTAAAACTGCCAGATAACGAGCATCCCCGTTTGCGTTTGCCCTCTAATTACTGTTTGTTAAATGTATTCTCGGCGAATAATGCAAGCTATTTACTTGAACTTTGCCACCTTTTTCCGTTCGCATCCACTCAATCACGTAAACAGCAGAGGCCTGGAACAGCGATTAAACCGTCTCTTGCGGAAAGCAGGCAGTTATTTCTTCTTCTCTCAACTGTAAAAATAATTTCCGCAAATAGATTATGTTAACGTGCATATTCGCACTGGCACGGCGAACACCTCCTCCCCAATTATTACTTGACAGCTCGCTAAAATTAGTGGCGTACTTTAACAGCTCGGCATTAGTTAGTGTACCTGTCTGATGTGACTGCAGCGGTCCCCGCTGAAATGAGCCCCGACAAATGCATCTCATTTACACACCGCTACGCTCGGCTACATGTTTGCTTCTCTAATAGCTGTACTTTGCTTTTTTTATGTATGCATTGAGCTTCAGATATTTTGACTCCAAACACAAAGTCAGCAAAGAATACAGTAATAACAAATGAAAACTCTTTAATATCTCAGTTCTTATGAACTGGACAGCAATGAGATTAAGTGGAGAGGTTTTATTTCTGTGTAAAAGACCCTAGAAGCTACATTCACATGCACGGTTTCAGAAAACTCTCTCTCACACTGTGCTCAGGTTTGTCAAGATAGCAAGGCTTTCATATTGAGGTGTCAGACTTTAGTTTGGACTTCTCCATTAAAACTAAGGACAAACAGCTCTTATCTTTAGGTCTTTAAATTATAATAGCTCCAGTCATTTAGTCTTGAATGAATGAGAAATATTCAATAATATTCGAAAAGATTCATGCTTTTATTCATATTCAAGCCGTATTGCCATATCTAGCCGAACTGCAAGAATTAAGCATTAATAAATATCTGAGACACTGGGTTGTTTTGTATCTCTACACTTTGCTCTAATCTCAACAGCTGCCTCATTAGTTTCTGCTCGGTGAAACACAAAAGTTAAGAGTCTGCTGAGTAACATCTGAGCGATACACCAGTCCTCCGAGACTCGACAGACAGTTCCTTTTGGTGGTCTGAACAAACCGCTGGTGCATGCCGATCACGTAGATGGTAAATACAGTTTGTTTGGTAGTCACAGGCCTGACCCTCATGTTAAAGCGCTACGCGCTGTCCGCTGGAATCGCTATTGATGGATTAAATACTCCAGCCTGCATTGTGCCTCTGATTCGCATTTATAGAAGGATTTGCTGCATAGACGCTTTCTTCTAAATCCATTCGTCTTTTTCCAGGATTGGCCACTTCCATTTCCTTAAAATTCTGAATGCTACGTGACTTCTGCGATGCGCGCCGTACCTCACAATGCATGTTACCATCAGGGACAAAAAAAGAGCAAAGCACAAAGAGATTGCACTTTCTATTTGACGTTTTTTTTTTTTTTTTCCCGCCGTGTGCTTGTGACGTATTCACTGTCACCGCTCTGTGTGTGTCTTGTGGGTTTGATGATAAAACGTTTTCCGTGGCAGATTGTGTCTCGCGAGGAGGACTTCTGTAACTCCGGGTCGCTTTACACACTCGTTGAGCACAGCTAGAAGTAAATGTAGCATATGGTTAAAGCTAATCTGTCATGTGTCTTATCATGTAAGTTACAGTTGATGCTTGTTTGGACTTGATTAGAGACTTAGAGACCAAAATGAAGTTCACTTTTTCTGGCGTATTATGCTAAATGATGTCTTGAACTGCTATTCGCAAGTAGGTCTTTGACTAGCATGTTCTGAAAGCTTTATCTCACTCCTGATGGTAACTAATACCATGTTGTACTCTCTCTGACAGCTGTTCTGCACATTTCATTTATATCTGCGTTTTGGCTCTTGGGAGGTCAGGAAGCTTGTCATGTCTCATTTTAGTGGGCCATATTTCAGTGCAGTTTTAGTGGAAAGCTAGAGTTTAATATTATAGAAATTATTTTAGAAATGAAGATTGCCATTGAATATGTAAATGGCTTTGTAGCTCCTGATAGACTGTTAGAAAATGATAAAGGTGTTTCCAGTTAAATAAGCTGTCTGCCTTTATTCTGTATACTTTCTCTTGCAAGAAATTGTACATGCATTTTATTATTTATTCATATATTTATTTATTTGTTTGGCACATTATTAAATGTATTTTAATGTAGCAAAAGCATAAATATATACGTGTATACATATTTGTTATTCACTTATTTAAAAAGCAACAATATTTATTATTATTGTTTACAAATTTTATAATCTATACAACTTTATATAAATGTAACAAATTTAATATACAAATGTTGTAAATGTATTTAAACATATTAAAATAATACAATTTTGTCCTTTTTAAATATATATTTAATATATTAATAAAACATTATTTATAAATCAATAAATAATAAATGTGTTTAATAAATAAAACACACAAATATTAATAAATAATGTGTACAAGGTTTATTAAAAATGTTAAACGTTTATTATTATTAAATATAATTTAATACAGTGTTAATATTTAAATAATATTGATTTGTATAAGTTATTAAACAAATAGAAATAAAAATATAAATACTTAAAATTTACAAAGATGTTTAAATATTTTCTTTATTCAATATTCAGATTTATGTAAATGAGTAGAATTTATATAAAACATAGCATATAATTTTTTTATAATATAATTATAATATAATATTTATAATATAATATAATATTTATTTAAACATCAGATAAATAAATACATGCAATTTTGATATTTAATAGTCATAGAAATGTTTTATGTACTTTTATTTAATATAAAAATGTATATAAATGAATAAATGAATTATGTATACAAAGTTTAGTATATGGTTTTAAATATAATTTATAAAATGCTAATATTCAAATAGAATTTAAATAAAATTTATTTACATTAGGGGTGCAATGGTACACAAATATGATAGTTCAGTACATACCTCGGATTTAACATCATGGTTCGTTTGTTAAAAAGTTTGTATCCAGGTTGTTTTGGGTCACCATTGACTCCCATAGGTTTTTTTCCTGCTATGGAAGTCGATGGTGACCAAAAAACAGCCTGTTTACAAACTTTCTTCAAAATAACTTCCTTTGTGTTCGGCAAAACAGAGAAATTCATACAGGTTTGGAAGTAAATGATGACAGGATTTATATTTTTAGGTGAACTATTCCTTTAACATATCTTCATCTCGCTTGTGAGTACTTGATGCTTGAGAGTGTGCAGACTCTCTACAAGCTCTTCATAAACAGTACGCCAAATAAAACATGGTATTGATACTCAAAAATGGACTTTGGCATTAAGGCTGGGCAATAAATTGCGCAATACAGTATATTCATATGCATCTCGTCAGTAAAGCCAGTTCCTTGATTCAAATGGAGCGGCAGTTAATACACAGAGATTAAATGTATGTACAGTATGTGGCTTGTTTTTCATATATATATATAAGGTTTTGATAGCTTGCACTACCCCATCTTAAAGGAATTATTGCAGATCATTTAATGCGCTTTGTGTGCGCACAACTCTTTTGTACACATTAGTATGAATGAAAAATGAGAATGGGCTGCATTCTCAGCAGTAACCTGACAAAAGGAATAAAAGCCATCTCAAACTCCGGCCCGGGGAGATGGATTAAAATTGGATTAAACCAGCACCTTGACTATGAAATCCATCACGTTCCCTCATGCAAGCAGGAGGCTTATGGAAGTTTGTGCGAGCATAAAGCAGAAAGGAGTGATGAGGAGCTGACATGGTGAGGAAAAGTGAGGAATCTGTGCTCTTTTTATCCTCCTCTTCTGTGCAGCTCACACCTGTTGCACGTATGTAAAACCCAGGATTTCACATGGATCATAAATACAAAATACAGGGAAAAAAGTAAATATGAGTCACACATTAAGAGGGTGCCAGGTGGTTCCGAATGGTTGTCAAGGTGTTGCTAGGGAGTTTTGTGTAGTTGCCTGGGTAGGCTATTACTGCTATACTATGGTGTACTATTTTACTGTTAACAAATATTTAAAATTATATTTAATTTTTACATATTTAGTGGTTGCCAGGCTGGTTGTCAGGGTGTTGGATGGGTGTTCTGAATAGTTGGGTGGTAATGATTGCTGCTATGGTGTATTTTTTATATTCAGATTTTCAGGGTGTTTCTATGTAGTTTCTGTAAAATGATTTTATTTATAGATATTTTAAACAAAATTTAATATTTCTAGTTTTCATTGAAATTTTAGGTTGGAATAATTTTGTAGCAATTTAGTATTTTTATTTGTTTTAATATTATTAATTACAGTTATAATTTAAGTAATTTTATGGTTTATGTTAGTAATTAGGCAACAATTCTGGTTTTATTTATTTATTTTTAATAAATAGATAATTTTTAATAAAAAGTTAAAATTTATCTTGTAAAATATAACAATTAGCTTTTATGTTTATATCTTTAGTTTTCATTAGAATTTTCATTTTAACCAGTTTGTTATGTGCTTTTGTAATTTTTATTAGTTTTTTTATTGTCTTTCTTTCTTTCCATCTTTTTTTTTTGTATATATCTATTTCAATTTTAGTTTGAATAATGTTACTTATTTTTACTTCAGTAAAAAGTAATTTAAAAAATCATGTTGCCAAGGCAAGATTTCTCATTTATGTGAAGATCAAGATCAAGCTTTTCAATTTATTATTTAGAATTTATTATATTTGGACTTTATTTTAATAACAACACCGCTAGCTAGGAACTAAATTGAGGATGCCTTTTAAATTCCAGTTCATTTCCAGAATTCTATTTGAACCAGAACTGATTCCTAGCAGACATCCTGTAACGTAGAATCTAAGAATGCAGAAAAATGAAAGCAAGCTGAAATTCAGCTCGATACGTAGATAGTGATGCTTGCCTTTTTCCGACATCACCTCAGCTGCTAGGTCAATCAAAGTCTTAAATATTTAATCAGGGCTTACTTACATAAATGTGGCGCTAACGATAGATGCCCGATGCTGGGTTTGTCTCTGAATGCATTGTTATGAATCCTCACCACGGTCAGCCGGCCCTGAATCATTTATGGCCTTCATGAACTCATAGTGAGATGTCTTTTTACAGTCCAATTGAAGCTGGCAGTGAGATGGCTGACCCCGGGTCGACCCCTGACAGATATCTCAGCCTTCGGCACATTTCTGCAGGCCTCCAGTCGCCATCGGCTGTCACTAAGCCAAATCAGTCAGGCCTTGACAGCTGCTGTCCGATGACTTCATTATGCTCCTATCTGGCTCGTGTTTGCCGTGACACGTCTATTGATACCCACCTGCTTTTTCGCCCACCCACCACAATCGATAGCAGTGATAAGGCAGACGGAGATGATGACAAATGGACTCTGAGAGGGAGATGATATGGATGGATCCAGATGTCCGCCCACTCCCCTGTTACCGCCAAACACGTCTCCAGATGTCACCCTGTGCTGTCGCATGGATGCGCAGCATTACTTTAGGAGTGAATGCAGCACCTGAATGCCGTCCGAATGGTCATGCGTGTTTCGCTGTCATAGACGTGCAATGATTGCATCATGCTGTATTCACATCAAGACTGCTTTGCAAAGGGCTGAGAAACACCCTCGGGTGCCACAGAGCAAACTTAATGCATTAAAAGTGAGTAAATGAATGTTGGGTAAATACGTGACCAGCATTCGAACTATGCAAGCAATAAACTTTAGACTCAGATAATAAGAAATTGTAAAATACAATTTTTCTTTTTTTAAAATATTATGCAAAAATATGTAAATACTAAATCAAGCTACATTTAAAACTCCAGAATTAATAGTGAAAAGTATATTAAAAGTACCCAAGTTGTAATGCGTTCTATTATTTTGTGTGTGTGTGTGTGCATATGTATAAGAAATAAGGTATGAGAGTCTGTGTATTGTGAATTAATCATTAAGGGCATTGTTAGGCATGACTAGAAAGTCCAGTACTGGACAACACCAAATATTAATACTAAAAATTTATATATTAACATGGTACTTTTTTGAATCAAGTTTGTTAATGCAGTCATTCCACTAAAATAGTTCCTGACAGCAACAGAGAATGTCTCTCGTCGAATGGAGCTTAAATAAAAACAAAGCAAAGCAGAGAATAGCATCATTTTTAACACTATAGATGATTCAGCATGATCTCAGCATGACAAAACGTCTGTTTTCCGTCTTTTTCTTTTCTCGAGTTCGACATCTCTCTGGGTTTGATGAAGTTTAGCCTTAAAATCAGCGTTTGGTGTTTGTATGTCAATGCCATTCATCTATCATTAAATATGACTTATGGGTAAGGTTAGGTTTAGGTGTAGAGATAGGGTCAAAACGAAAATTTTGGATTACAAAATATGTTGACCCAGGAACATGTCAAACTGAGGCTATTCAGCGCTCATGAGTCCAACACAGTCTTACGACCAATTCGTACGTATTCGTACGAGGTGCCAAATTTGTGCCAATTCGTACGACCTCACTTGTACGACTTGTCTAAAACCCTGTGATGGGTAGGTTTAGGGGTGGGGTTAGGTTTAGGTCATTCGTACAAATTCATACGAACTGGCAACCTGTAAAATACGTTCGATTTGTACGAATTAGCCACCTCGTAAAATACATACGAATTGCTGTGAGATCAGGTTGCATGAATCCCAGGTTGTCTTACTATAGGGAGATGAGTGGGTCTGTATTAGTTTCTTTTTTTTTTTTTTGGAGAAAGCATAATGGGCAACTTAAATCACATGTGCCTTGATAACCAATCAAAGCCTAGTTGTATATACAGCTATATATATATACAGCTGTACTGCACTGCTTCGAGAGTGATATTGGTCATATATAGTATGTAAATAGCATATGTATACACTATAAAATACAATAAAAAATTATACTGTATTTTTATGAAGGAATTTGCTGCATTTTTTTAAACAGGTTTCATCTGTATCTTAAAGTTATAAAGTTCAGATTTTTCTAAATGTACTGTATCATTTCTAAACACATGTCTGTGAGGTTCTGATAGTTTAGTGGTGCTTTTCAGTAGCTTTTGGAGTAATTGCATTTAAAAAAAAAAAACTACTTATCTAGTTGGAACAGCTTCGTCTTATTAAGAAGAGCAGGGTGTCCTCTCTCTCTTCCCTTCTGTCTGCTCAGGAACACAGGTGTTGAGTAAATACTGATATTTCATCATCTTTGAAGTAGTGAAGGAAAAGCAAAGGTCTTGAGCAAATATTTTGTAGGGTCCAGAAGGTTAGTAGATATTTGGTGTCAAGAAAAAGTGTTTGTACAAGAGCATTATATCAGTGGTCAGTAAAGACATCTGCTCAGAGGGAAAAGTCTTTCATAGCACAGGAGACTTGAGCTGAGACTGGAGTTCTTGGTTTCAAATAATAGTTCACCCAAAAATATACATTTGCTGAAAATAGGACATCCAAGACGTAATTGCGCTTGCTTTGTTCATTAGAACCGATTTGATTATCAATCAAATGTAGTCAATGGGTGCCGTCAGAATAATAGTCTAATCGGAGGATAATAACAACACAATAATCCATACGTAACCCACATAATTGACCTATCAGTAAGATCAAGCACTGTTTACAATACTAAACCCTTCAAATGAGCTTTAAACAAATATGTTGGTGTATTTTGATGTGAGAGGAAAACAGGGGATGGACTTTATTACTAATCATGGACCAAGTTTAATACTAAAGTTTAATCTTGAAACACCTTTAGTGATTTATTTTCAGTTATTTAGATTACTTGTGTATTATTGTAATGTTTTTATCAGGTGTTTGGACATTCTGACGGCACCCATTCACTGCAGAGGATCCATTAGTGAGCAAGGGATTGATTTGAGGTACAAGTTAGAGAAATAAAAAACAGCCCGAAATTAGTAAATAGTTGACATGCAATGTGAACATATATGTAGCTCTAAAATAAATATGGATTGCAGCTTAAATCATTTCATGTTTGCACAAATTTGATCCGGTATCTGAATTCATATTGAGAGATTTTTGGTATTTTTGCACATCTGAGCAGCTTATTTTTTATTTGCTCATTTGTATGGTGATGTTTCAGTAGTCATTCTTTATACGTTTGAAGCCTTTAACAGTTTCTGTACTCTTGCTGCGCTCGTTTTTATTGGCCTCCGCTCCGAAGCACTGAACACATGTTCACAGTGGATGGCAGAGGGAGATGTTGTTAACCCACAGGGCTGTGGATAGAGCATAATTCTGTGTGAGTGTGAGGCAGACATACGCAATTAACAGACACGTTTCACAAAGGTTACGGCTGTCAAAGACAGTGTTCCAATCATCAGACAGAGAATTCAATTCAAATCAAGATTTCTTACACTTGAGCGAAGCGGGATTACAAGATGAACGTCTGCCTTGATGCTACATGATTGTATCACTGCAAATGCCATCCCAGCATGTCCAGTTATTCTGTGCTGCTTTTGTCAAACCATATTCAAAGGTTTTTGAAAAATCTGAAATTGGATCACTGAGAATTGAGACAGGACTTTTCCCAGCCAGTTTTTTTATTTTTATTTTTTTTGCTAGTGTGTATATATACAATATGCACTAATATTTAGTTTAAGC
>JAUMHR010000060.1:5039366-5051741 GCA_032361145.1 Enteromius fasciolatus | reverse complement strand
TGAACTCTGGACTGATGTAAATAATCCATGATGCATTTAAAATTTTGCAATGCACAAAAACTTCATAAGCAACACTCCAGTGTATCAGGAAGGGTATATATACAATGCATGATTAATGCTAAATCTGGTGTTATTTATATACTACTAGTTAATTAACTTTTTTATACTTATTTCTTATATTTTTCAGTGTTATAAATTCTTTAATTATATTACTTATTTTAGTTAGTTGCAAAGTCAAGATTTCTAATTTCTATTTTTTCTAACAAAACTTTAAACTTTTAAATGGATGCTTTTTTAAATCTAAAATGTTATTAGATAAATAGTTTAGTTATCAAAATCAGTTACTACAGTTAACTAAAAACCATTAAAAAAGTTGACATGATTTATAATGAAATGTATTATTTATTTATCTATTTTTTTATGTAAACTTGTTTCATTTAAGATAGTTTCCAATGCAGTTTTTCAGATTGTTTTTTATTTTCTTTTTAATGCAGCTACTACAATACTAAAAATAAAGCTTAAATTGTAATAAAAAAAATGTTCACTTTTTATTTTAAGGTCTAATTCTCACTAGTAACAAACCATTAACTATATATTTTTTCCTCAATAAACTTCTAATTTGCTGCTTGTTAAAGTTAGTAAGGCAGTTGTTAACTTTATGTATTGGGTATAATAAGATCATGCAGAATGTGTGCTTTATAAGCACTAATAAACAGCTAATATTCCAGTAATGCATGCTAATAAGAAACTAGTTGATTGGTCTCTAGTGTTACAGAAAAACTATATAGACAAAACAATATTGGTTTTGGACAAAAATAACAAGACAAAAATCTGGTGCTAATATGATTCTGCTGATGAAGTGTATATCGTACTGTTATAATATGAGAACTGAAGGTAGTTAAAATGCGATGGGAGGAAATCTTCAAAAGGCTTCTCTCTTCCAGCAGTGGATGCCAGATCCACGGCGCAGTTCTGTTTGCAGTTCAGAGCATGAAGGTAATGATCTGTGATCAAAGCAAATATAGACATGACTACTTCATAAAATCCATATTTATGAAACATTTAGTGTACCAAGAAAAAAAATAAAAAATTGTAATAAGACATCAAATGCAACGAGATTTAAAAATTAAATGAAAAGATTAAAGATAATCTACTGTTATTAAAGCATCAGAATCCCACATGCCTGTCATAGACTGAAAGAGATCTGCGTTGTACTCCATGTAGTTGTAACCGTCATAATCGAACGTTCCCTCGCAGAGAACTCTGCATTCTTCATAAGCTGTGAAGTATTCTTCCACAGCGGCCTCAAAGTGCTCGATGGCTGGGGCAAAATGTTCTGCACTGTAATGAATCTTGCCCTCTAAAAATTCAACCTGAAAATCAGCAATTATATTACAGCTTTCAATAAACAGGCAATAAGGTTGTATAAAAATCTATCTATCTATTGGGATATATAGAGGGATATTCAGATTAATAATCATTGCTCGTACCATGTGCGGTCTCTCCTCCAGGTCCTTGAAATCCGTCTCTTTCACCCCAGCCATCATGCCGTAGTACTCTAAATTCTGTTTCATCTCTATGTGGTCGGGGTTGGCCATGAAAAATGTATTTGCTGCTGCCACTGCCTTGTCAAGCTTGTTTATCTGTAAGCACAAAAAGAACCAAAAATATTCAGATATTGGTAAGAAAACACTCATGCTTTCCAAGTTATGCTTCAGAGACAAAATAGCTAAACTTATATATATATATCTCTCTGTGTGTGTGTGTGTGTGTACATATATGTATATACATAGGATATACAGTATACACACACACACACACACGTCTTTATAATATATATATATATATATATATATGTGTGTGTGTGTGTGTGTGTGTGTGTGTTTTATCAAATCAATGCATTGGCAAGCATTAGACTTTTTAAAATATACATTTATAACACATAATATCACATAGCCTATATAATGTTGCTGTCAAGTAGGCCTAGTAATGCTGAAATGTATGACTTTGCTGTTCAGCTCATTTAAATTATGCAGATAATATCATACAGTATGATTTTTTAATGCAGAAAAAAAAGTATTTTCATTAACCCTGGTGGTCTGGGGCTGATGCACCCGACTGTATAATTCATTTAAACCACCATTTTAAAAGGCTGTGGTATTTTAGAGCCCCTCAAAGCAGCTCTGGATGCATCTAAAACTCTGCAAGGCTCCACCTAAAGACGTGGCACAGTGATGTGAGTTTGGGGGGGTTGGGGAAACGTGGAAGAGCTTCTCAAACTTAACCATTCAATGACATCTACATAAATATTGTGTGCAAAATGCACTTCTGCTCGGACGCATCTGATGCACATTTACGCACTGATAGAAATCATTTGATGACAAGATTTTCTTCGTTTACAAAAGGCTTCTTCTAATCAGATGCACTGATTTGTCCCCATTTCTGTTGACTTTTTTTACTGCGTTTTTATAACAAGTCTTTAGTGCATCTTTTTTTACCTTAAAGTAAGCCACTTGCAGGTAATTGTAAGGCGTCCGTTTCTTGAACTCCAGCTCTATAGCCTCACTAACTTTATGAAGTGTCGGTGGTCCAACTTTCTCACTTTCACATGCATTCACACAATCGGCCCGTTTGAGTATCTTCTGGAAAAACGCTAAATCCTCCACGGCCCCGGTTCCTGGGATCGGGACACCCACACCTGGCAAAGGTTCCCCGAAAGCGGTGTGATTCGCGCAAGATAAGCGGCAGTGCGTCTGGATTTTACGCAGCGCTGCTTTATTCCGCAAAGCTCTTTCCATGTTCAGGATCACAGCCAGCCAGTCCTGCTTATAATACGCCTCCACCGCATTATCAAAAAGCAGGTCGTATGGCTCAAATATTCCATTGATTTGAGTGTCACACAAGGTGAAATGAGCAGTGAAGAGGATTGAAATCAGGGACAGGGAGATCCACATCTTGGAGACTGTAGGCCTGTGAGGTAGAACTCGGTTTTGAAGAATCTCCCAAAGTCTATGAAGAGGGTGGAGCTCCAGGACTGTGAAAGCCTGCCCTGTATAAGAACTGAGACATTTAGGGTAACTGTGTGAATCTGGGTCTAGTCACAAATTAATACATTCAAGTCTGTATGTATTTTTACATTTCAGCTCAAACTTTTTATTTTTGTCAAAAAGTCATAAAGAAACATAGTTTAACATATCAGCACTTTGTGTACATTCACACAAGAATAGTTAACATAAAATGCAGAATTCTTGATAGTGATCTCGCATATTTTAATGCAATTATCTTTATCCAGTTATTTTTAAAATTGTAACGTTAAGTTTCACAATAAATAAATAAAATCTAATTACTCAGAGACCACCAGGGATTCTTTAAAATGGTACTAAAAATATTACACGGCATTTTTTTGCGGTTAGAAAAATATATATTAAACATTTCAATTTTTCCCTTAGTATTGTGAGGGAAAGGCCTATAAACTGGTTAAATTGATCATTGTTTAAATAACAGTTTTTTTGTTGATTTTTATATTTTTTTTGGCTTAAATAATGATAATAACAATATTATCATTATTTAAGCCAAAAAAAAATATAAAAATCAACAAAAAAAACTGTTATAATATAATTCACAAAATGTGGAGGAAACGTCCAGAACTAGTGATAAACTTGTACAGACTTGTACCTTTTTCGTTTTATAATTTAAATCTTAGAACTTTCATAACTGCAGAAAACCTACGTTACAACATTCTCTGCAGTCTACATAATATTCGCGAAGGCTAACACTAAACATGCACGATCGCTTTGCATTTTAATTATCGATATATTGAATATAAATATCCCTTATAATATTCAAAGATATTATCCTAGAAACAAGTACAGTAGTTTTACCCCTGATTAAATATATGGATAAATTATTAGAGTACAAAATAAAGATATTTTTACACAGGCAATTAGTAGGGCAACTACTCGACGGACCCTAAAAAACGCCTACTTCGTGTTGTGCCAGACTTTTTTTTTTAGAAACCGGTGAGGAGTCTCGTGTAAATTTTCTGACCGCTACGGGGTATTTAATTACAGAATGGACAAAACGGTCAGTCTACAACAACTGAACAAAACCACCACGGGTAAGACAAATTATTTTAATGGCAAACTCAGTATAAATAAGTCATATGTTGGTTGTTTTATCACCTAAATTTAGTGAAAGATTAAATTGGTCGAGTTACTTTAATAACTCAATCGCATCATAGTTCTGTTTAAAACAGTGGTTGGATGTTTAGCCCTGAAGTATTATTAATGACAAACAAAACATGCTTGTTATAAGTTGAAAGACCTTTCGTAATGTTATGAAATATCCCCTTACTGGTTATTACGTCATGCCATGATATAAGATAACCAATACTCACATTTGACACTTTTTCTAAGGTTCAAAAAAACTTTTTTCCCCGTTTCATTTTTGCATCACAAATATCTACTGGGCACCTCCAGAGGCGCTTACTTTCTCTCTTGAGAGCTTATCCAACCTGTTACATAAAGCTTACGAAGTTCACCAGTTAGCCGTATCTTGATGAATTAGTGTGGAAACTCCTATCAATTTAGTTCAGAAAGCTTTAAAAAACACTCCGGTGTTTTGCTTAATTTCTATTTTTATGGCAGTGCTACCTAAATAAAAATCTACTATTATTGTAATAAATTTAAAAAAAATAAAAAATGATGTGGATGCTGTAATGAAGGATGATAGTGATACAGTACATACCCATTTTCCCATTTTACAAATGATAACCATTTCCTGAGGATTTGATCACCCTGAATGCAGAAACGGCACAACTGTTGACTTTCTTTTTCTGTCTAATGAGCATTTTACGAAATAAGCATGATTTAACATGTATTTTGGAGTGGAAAATTTATTGGAGCAGTCTGTAGTGTGTAGTGCCACTTTTTTTTTTTTTTTTTAATAAATATGTATAAAATATAGTATTTTGGCAGAAACACTTTACCATATGCTTTACTCCTCTTAAAATAAGCTCTGTGCTTTGTCAACACTGTTAATATTATAGTTACCTTGGTGGAGACCAGTAGTAACCCTAGTGGAATGGCACTAGTAAGTCCCTACCAGACTAACCGGGTTGGGGATCCCATGGATTTAGTTGCTCTGGCACAGCAGGTACAGAAGGTAAGAGATTGCTCTTTTTTACTTTTGTGATATATAGGCACGTATGTGTATATATATATATATGTGTGTGTGTATATGTGTGTGTGTGTGTGTGTGTGTGTATATATATATATATACACACACACACACACACACACTACCGTTCAAAAGTTTTAGGTCAGTAAGATATTGAATGGTTTTTAAAGATGTTTCTTCTGCTCATCAAGGCTGCATTTATAAGATTAAAAATTCAGAAAAAAATTTAAATAAAAATTTTAAATTTAAATAATATTTCACAATATTACAGTTTTTTTATGGACTTTTAATCTAATAAATGCAGCCTTGATGAGCAGCATTACATATCTTACTGTTCTAAAACTTTTGAACGGTAGTGTGTGTGTGTGTGTATATATATGTATATATATACATACATACACAGTAGTCAACATTTGAAGTGGATCAAAACCTTTCATCAAAGTTGTCCTTAAATCAAAAACAATACCTATTCTTGTCTTAGGATAACTTTGCACTTCACTTCAAATGTTGACTACTGTATATCATATATATTTATAATATTAATCAATCACTGATTTAATTTTTTTGTGGGAATTTTAGGGAGATGATTTCATCCGAGCCAATGCTTGCAACAAACTTACAGTGATTGCTGACCAGATTAGATACCTTCAGGAGCAAGCAAGAAAGGTGAAATTGAACTGTCAATCAAATGACTATTTTGTTAGTACCATAATAGCAGTACGATAAATATTCCTGGTCTTAAAGGAATTGTTTACCATTAAATAATTTTTTGTCTTTAAAAAATGAACCTTAGGCTTTCCAATGTGAAGATAAAGTTGTTTCTTAATCAGAGCAGATTTGGAGAAATGTACCAATACTTGCTCACACTTGCTCAACACTGGATCCTCTGCAGTGAATGGGTGCCATCGATATCTAAACAGCTAATTAAACACATTACAATCCTCCACCTGACTACAGTTTTTAAGTTAAAAATGTTAGATTTGTTTCTTACGAACATGCAGCTTTCACTTAATATTTGTTAATTGATGGTTTGGAGTCATGTGGATTATTGTGATGTTTTCATCAGCTGTTTGGACTTTGCTTGGAATGTTACATTCCTCAAAATCTGTTCTCATGGAGTAACAAACAACTACGTCATGAATTGCCTGACAGAGAGTAGGGGGTGGGGGGTTTGTGGGTATTGCTTTTAATGTTTAAATATCTGTGTCAATAATCTGCTATGTGAGAAATAAATTATGATTAAATCCCACCTCAGGTTTTAGAAGATGCCAAGAAAGACGCTGAGCTTCACCATGCTGCCTGCAATGTTGTGAAGAAACCAGGAAACATGTATTATCTTTATATGCGTGAATCCGGACAGCGGTACTTCTCGATTCTGTCTCCACAGGTCGGTTGATTGCCTCATTTTGAGTGTCTGGGTCTTATCAGCTTACATGAGTGAGATCAATCTGAATTGGTTGGTGCCAACTAGTAGTAGGGTGACCATAAGGGGCCATTTTTACAGGACACATGATTTTTATATTGCCTAATGGCCTCCAGGTTCTGGCTGTTTGCACTGTGCAGATTGATCGTTGTATGACATTCGCGAGTGCTAAAGAGAGCAGAGCAGACGGCTCATCCTTTCAAATCACTCGTGAAAGGATGAAAGAACCTCAGTTACTTTGATTTCCTGTGAAGCAGACAATACAAACATATGGGCATCTTCAAGACACCCTACAGAGTGACGGTACAGGAAACTTCCTTCCCTTCTGTCCATTTGTTTCTTATTAAATCCAATCACCCATCCTTCCTTCTACACAAAAACGGTTTAATGAAAATGCCAATGCAAGTGAACCACAGGTCATGTCTGGTATCATTTGAAATGGTCTCATTACAGACGTAAACTAAAGGATTTGAAGATTTTAGAGATATTTTGGTTACTGCAGTGGGTGTGCCTTCTCACAGGGTCTTTCATGCAAATTACCTTCTGTTCCCATTGAGGTGTAAATTACCTTTGTATATTCCTCCATTCGGGGGATGTTTTAGCTTGTTTTTGTATTTAACGGATTGCAGCAAAAGGGTCAGGACCATGATATGAATTCATATTTGAGATTTTGATGTCTGTATGATTGGCATAGTACATATTTACCTGACTAATAATACATTTGTTTTTATTTTGACTTCCTCTTATTACTCTAAAATAAATTAAGCAAAGGCATATTTTACAACAAAAATGTAAGATTTGAATTTAACAAATTAAAAAGATCTTTGCGCCCTGAAAAGAACGAACATGCAGGAAACCTTCATCCATTGTGGGATACCATCTTTGTGCCAATTTATGGACCTTACACTCCCATGATACTTTGTTGTCATACAATGATCGATGTGCAACGCACAAACAAACACATATTTGCATTGCATAAATCATTTCTCTGGAGATATTGCCACCACGATTGGTCGATTATGTACAATACCTGTTATTGGTCAAACTACTTTAGATGCTTTAGACAATTTAAAAATCCTGGCCAGGACGTGTTTTAGATAAATGGCACACATGGCCACCCTGACTAGCAATGATAGTAGAACCAAATGTTTATTATGTGATCAAAAATTATGCACAGCATTTAATAGCTAATTAAATATGTTTGAATCTCTTTCAGGAATGGGGTCCTGGTTGTCCTCACAAGTTTCTTGGTGGATACAAACTCCAACATGACATGTCTTGGACACCACAAGAGGAAGTTGAAAAGCGGGACTCTGAAATTGGCATCATAGACAAACTGTTGAACAGACAAACTGCTCTTCCAGCCTGTAAAGAGCCCAACTTTGAAGGTCTTTCACAGTGAAAGGTCACCGCTAACTCAGACTGTCTTCTCTGCTCATTGTCTTAAAAAGACTAATTGTTTTTTAATGTAAAAAGTAAACTGAATTCAAATCAGTTCTGCAGACAGGGAACTTTCCTGTGTCACTTCTACTGAACCTGTAAATATATCATTCAATCATGCATTTGATGTGTCTTTATGGTCATGTGTTCTGTTTTTAAATGTCACTGACTAATTTATCTTAACTTTAGAGCTATAGATATTTTGGGGGCATTTCATGAACATTAAATCAATTATTCAGTTACAGTCGATTTCTAATAAATCAGTAGAAAAGCACTACTTACTCTGCATGAAACAACATAGCATATGTGCTCATCGTATGTATATATGTATTTTTATTAAACATGATAATCTGAGATTTCTATGCAAAAATAAACGGTGTTATATCAAAAAAGGAATTAATAAAAAGGAATTGGTTAAAATCAACTATGTAAATGAACACCTGCAAAACACCAATTTAGCCTGTTACTGTTGAGCTACATTTATCAGTAATGTTTTGGAGGTAAGAGTTCACAAAAGGTAACAACTCCCAGTTGTCCGTTGCAATGCTGACCCGAGCGGCGTCCTCAGCCTGTGTGATCTTCAGAAGGATATGGCACTTGGGTGGAAGAAAGAACAAGACTTTCCATGACCTTTCGCTTTGCTGATCTGTAATAAGGTAACCTTGAAAATGTGTCTTGATCAGCTCAGCAAGAGTTTCATCTTCAGGTTTAAAACAGAACAGACTAATAGCAGATTTGTCAGGATTCCCAGAGGCTGCGGCCTCCCAGATGTGTTCGAAGACTTGTTCTTTGCATTCACAGGATGAGTTAGGTGGTAAAGGCAGAGGAAGGAATATTTCCGGGAATGAAATGCTCACATCAGGCAGTCGGCTGTGCCAAGAGCGGCCGTCTTGTGTGGTAAACACAGCACTGATGCATAAACTAGTAGGGTAGGGTTGAAAGGGCTTGAGCTTGACTTTGACCTCAGGTGGCTTTCGATCTCTGAACACGCATGGTACATGTATGTCACTTACCTTCGCGTAGTTGAAATCTTTCAGTTCAAAATGGAGACATATTGTAAAGACTTTATCGAATAAAGGATCTGCGTCTTTTGCATGAGTTAGATTGTACCTCAAGGTGACCTCAGAGCCGAATTCAGGTGTCTGAAACTGTCCTTGATAAACCTCCGACCAATTCTTAACCTCTCCCGTTGCCTCTGATGACCCTGAAGAGCTTTCAGAAGAGCTTTTTGAGGCTTTTTCTTGCACCTTGATGAGTTGTAGAACATGTCGGTTAGTTTTATGAACAGTCAGATTACTGGCGATCCCCTCGCTCTCAGCCATAATTGCTGAATGTGACCGCTCTTTAGCACGTCCTCCATCAAGTCCTTTGGCGAGAACCCCTGTAAGCTTTTCCCATGAAAGGTTGGTAAGCAATGTGTAGTAGAAGCGAGCATGATCTTTAATGTCAGTATCGTCATAATGTATTGATATGTACTGCAAAAGATCAGCCAACTCGATAAACACTTGATCGATGGAGGGATGCTTCAAAAGATTGCGACAAACAGCGAGAACCGCGTTTCCAACTTGCCAGTTGCCTCTTTCACACAGGTTGGAGTTGATGAGGACATTGAGAAGAAGGTATATGGTGTTTCTCTGGGTAATCTGACCTTCTTTAGCCACTCTTTTCAAGACTTTCAAGTGCCAACTCAAATTATGAATCGTCAGCTGCAATGGAGGCATTTCCATAATGCATTTCTGAAGCCCTCTAAGCAACTTGACCGACCAGGCTGGGTCATCCAGATGTTCCTGAATGCGATCCGCGAGGCCAATCAAATTGGGAGCGAGTCGCGAATGTTTGGAATACATGCCGCATAATTTGTCGATCAGCTTCTCGGAGAGTTCTCCCAGGCCATTGAAGTGCATTAGAAAAATAAACAACGCTCTGAAAGTGGTCACCACCACTTCTCTTCTGCTGTCATTGTCTACGATTTTCAAAAGAGCCATTATGTGATCAAACAGGTAGCGGATTCCTTTGTCTGTTTCACCCTCATCGGCTTCGAGGTGCACCAAACAAAGAAGGTTTAGCCTGCAGAGCATAGTTGCACTATCATTGAAAACCGTTGGATGAAGAGACGCTGCCAGACGTGGCGTAACCAGAACGGGTAAGCTCTCTTCTACGCTGCTGGATATGGGCCGGTTCTCAGGGAAGTGCAGGATGCATTCCATGTAGAAGAGCTTTTCGGGAATTCTTAGGAGCGGATGCTGGGCTGTCCCCACAAGACGCTTGAGTAAGAAGTTCTCGTCCTCTGCGGTGAAAAGGCTATCTGTGAACATGTCCTTCATAAAGAGCGTTGCATGCATGAGGGAAACATCTGCTGTTCCGAAGAGTCGCAGAAGCTGCGATTTGAACAACGTCGGAGAGAGTCCCGGGACCATGGCCACAACTTCTACAAGCATCCTAAGTAGGGCAGACTGGGAAATAGGCGTTAGCAGGTAGGACTCCTCCAAGAGCGAAGACATTATAGATTTGAGTTCTTTACAATCCAGTCCTTGTGGCAAACGTGGGACTTGCACCAGCATGTTTACTGGCAATAAGGTCAATGCTAATTGATTGCATTTCCATGCAAATCCTTCATTTCCTCCTAAGATACTCTTAAACTCTAGGTCAGTAACATCTTTTTGGTTCGTCAAGATTCTTATGGCATTCTTCAGCCCGAGTGTGTAAAGCAAAGAGTAGGACTGATGCAGAACTGTGGTTTCTTGCTGTTTTAAAAGATACAGGGCCTCTAACTTTTGAGAAAGAAGACCAGGGCTACAGGTTTCCATTTCTCGTAGGCATTCGCAAGCAGTGGCCCTTGTTGCCTGCTGGGATAGACCACATCTGTAGTCATTGGTGTCCTGGATTGTCTGAAATAGCAGGTCAAGCCAGTCTTCAGCCGTCTTTGTGTGGGTAGCCAGGCAGGATGTGCATATTATCACATTGGTGATGGCCAGCATGACATTGCACTTGAGCACGATGGATTTCTGAGGCGTGTGAGAGAAGACTGACAGGAGTTCAAGGGCTGTTTCCTCTCCCACAGAGGTAGAAGGGCAGAGAATGACTGGATGCTCCAGTAGCACAGACACAAGGAGTATCTTATAAGGGAAAAAAATACAGTATTACACACAATCAAGTTAATTACAGGGAAAATGCATTTCAACAAAGCTTTATGGTAATTAACAGGTTTACTGTAGCTTTAAATATTGTGGAACTGGTTTTTAATAATGAACTAAAACTACTTTCATTGCTTGATATAAACATTACTTAAAAAAATAAAATAAATAAATTATTTCAGCTAAAACAAAATTTCGAATTTATTTATTTTAACTTGATTGACCAAATAACTAAAACTACACACAGATAAAATATATATATATATATATATATATATATATATAAAATATGTAGAATAATTTAACATTGTATTTATGTATATATTTGTATATTTCTACTATTTCAACGTCTGTGTACATGCAAAGACCATTTTAATTACAATGGCAGTTATAAAACATGCAGTACGTTCGTTACCTTGAGTTGATCATTGGCCTTGTCATTCCGCAGTTCGTGTAGGAGTTCAGCCAAGAAGCTCTCAGTGGTGGTGGTGGCCAAAAACTGAGATGGACTCAGCAGAAAGGCAGATATTCTCTGATCCCAGATATCCGCAATAGTCATTCTGTAAATAAACTGTGAGTAGAATGCGTGTGCATTGATTTAATAATGCACCCGAACACTAACATAAAAAGTGCATTCTTTAATGTAAACACTTACCTTTTAGATCACTTAAAAACATAAATAAAGCAGTTTACTATGCAACGTCCAACTATTGACGTCTCTGGAAATCATGTGTTCTGAAGCTGTCATATGATAAACCGCGTAGTGACATCAGCACACTTTAAAATTAAAGTCCAAGTCGCCGATCATTTAAAATCTCGCAATAATTTGATTGTTTTCATTATCTAATTGTATGGTGAATATTTTTATATTTCTAAAATAATTTTATGTTAATATTTTACTCATATAATTTACACCTAAATTTTTGAAACAGTGTGCTTTTATTTTGAAACGGTGACGTTATCTTATTTTTTGACGAGCACTTTACTGCCATCGTGTGGTGAGTTAAATATTTAGAGAAGTAGGTCAAAAAGCAACCTTAATTAGACAATTAAATAAATATTTAGAAATAAAAAAAAAATCTTCAATGAAGCCCTGGGTTTATAAGATAAGGGGATGCACATCTTATCTTGACAGATATCAGAGTTTATTGCTGTCATTACGAACACTGCTGCTAATGCAACTTTATAATAGAAATTATA
>JAUMHR010000060.1:5025314-5039266 GCA_032361145.1 Enteromius fasciolatus | reverse complement strand
TTATCTTGACAGATATCAGAGTTTATTGCTGTCATTACGAACACTGCTGCTAATGCAACTTTATAATAGAAATTATACATAAACTTATAATAAACGTGATTAAAATATATTTTAAGTATGTTTAGTATTAAACACATTTAAAGGGAGATATGTCAATACTTGATTTTAGATATCAGTCGTATTATTATAAATGTTAATATTTGATTTGCATGATTATCAATATTTTATTTACATAATTATTTATTTATATGATATAAACTACATTTAAACAAATTAGCCTACTATTTTTATGTGCACCCTGCTTTTTAAAATCCTGCTTTATCTTTTCTCCCTAATTGTTCATCAAATTTTAATTGAATCTTTATTTAAAAGTCTTTAATAGCACGTTGTATGTACTGTATATATCAAAATTAAATTATAACACTTTGCATAAACTTTTTTAGGTTTGCATTTTGCAAAAATCCTAAATTCTTGCTCTGATGAAGTGTGATGGAGTGACGCAGCGTCGCGCCCCTGCTCTTGAGGTCTGGAAACCCCGAGCGCGCGGAGCTGCCAACGCCCGGCGCAGAGAAACAAACAGAAAGGATACGGTGAGTGCCAATGACGCTCAAAATATTAGCTAGATTTTCCTTCTTATAATCAATATCAGCGCTTGACCTAGTGCAGCATCACGTTATGAATGTGTACGGCATGAGTATATATGTTTTAAATGTGTATTTAACGAATTAAACGCGTTAAATGGCGCTGGACGGCAGTTAGCACAGGTGGCTAGCTGAGGCTGAGGAGAACCGGTCAGATTTTACCATAAGCGCTGTTACAATTATTATGTTGCTGTTGTGTCACATATGTGTAAGGTCTGTTTTAAGATAATAATTAATTTTAAGTTTTGAGGGTGTTAAATACAAATGCTATTTCTGGCTTTCAATCCTTTGCAGTTAGCCTGTTGACGACGGATAACTGTCATCATTTATTTATATTTTCATATTACAGCTAATTTGTCTTTAATGCATATTGAATTATTGTGATTGCTATGAAGAAACTGTGCTTGAATGCTCATTAAATATGTTGTTTTGGTGGCCTTCAGTGGTATAGCATCATTGGAAATTCAGAAATGCTGCATTTTTAATTTAATTATGTGGCGTTGAATCTGAGTTCGTATTGTTTAGTATCATTGACACTGACAGGCCTGTTATTGATCTTAACATTTTTTATACATATATATATGTTAGTGTATGTATGTATACACACAAAAAATCAGTGCAATAATGCCCTATAAAGGTTCATGTTATTGCTTTAATTTCATAAATAATTGTTGTTCTGTTGGGTTGGAAGTTACTAGTTGACCATTGTTTACTGTTGATTTGTGTCAGGGATGTCTCTGTCTGTCTCTAACACATGCATTATTTCTATAGTTCATGTGTTTTTAAAGCAGCTATTGACTTGCAGGTTTTAGGTTGGTTAAAAAAAGGAATAGATAGCATCCATGGTACTGGTTTTGTTTGATTTCTTCTTGTAAACTGATTGAAGTACCAGGGAATGAAGTACCGAAGCATTACTCTGTCTCTGTCTCAACATAGATGAATTTGTTTGATAGAGGAGGACACGGCATCATTTTTACTTGCATCATTATGTATTTTGCAACAAGTTTGCTTTTACTTCTGGTCATTGAGGAAATGCTTTTCCTGCCACAAATGAATCGTTAAACTATCACAGGAAGGACTTGCATGAGAAGAATGAACGAATCCTGCTTGAACTAATCTCCCTGTGTTTTATAGTAGAAATGGGTTGGTTCTCTTGTCTTTTTACTTTTATTATTTTTATTAACTCTAATTTTTACTGGATCATTAATGTGGTCAATTTGTTGAATGAATAGCAACAGCTTTCAAAGTATATTATTTAACATGTAGGGTGGATCGCTGCTTATGTTTTTACATAAGTGTGAAATGTGTAGCTAGAATTAGACAGGATAACAAAACAGTTTGGCTCACATTTACATTATTAATGTTACCAACAACAAAATAGTTATAGTACATTTGACAAAACTCTTGTATTTACTATATAGTCAGATGCTGAAATGAAATGATTCTACATTATCTCAATGTGTATTTTTCACATTGTTCATGCATAATGTATGGTGGAAACGGACTTATTAAAGGAAATTATTATTGTGTAAATTGTGTAACTGTCTATAACACGCTTTACTGGGTCATTCAATTCCATATGCCTGCAGTGGTTTTATTAATTTTATGTGTGTATCATATAAATGGCCCAAAAATCAGGGTGGATTTGGGGGAAAAATAAGAATTAGAGGTGAGACTGATTCAAACAGGCTGGTTTTAAAGGGCACGGATTTACTGTCTAGGTTTGCACATGAATCAGGATTATATTGCATTACACAGTCTAGATCCTTAAGGAAACTGAAGTTTGGCTTTAATACAGTTATTTCCAGTACACCACTTTTTGTTTGTGGGTTTTTCACTGACTGTAAAATGAGGTCAGGCCTTGCATCCGCAGATTGCAGTGTGCGAGGGGAAGGAAACAGCCGGGATGGGCTTCCATCTCCTCGTCCTGACCATCTGTGAGCTTGAAGGCTCACCCGCTTACTGCTGCATAGCTCTGCAGAGGCTTAGCTGCTGCTCAGGCGTGGCGCAAACAGCAGGAAATGGTTCTCTCAGTCTCGTGCTTCAGCCCCCTGCTTCCCCTCTTCACACCAGAGGAAAGGGCTGCTGCTCTACTATTCTTTTCTGCCCCCGTGTGTCCTCGCCACACGCTTGGATAGTGGTTTAGCATACTGACCTGCTGTATGATGTGCAGAAACTGGTGACGTTATGCTTCAGTTTAAAGCTGCAGTGACCCACAATCAGAACAGAGGATGGACCTTTAAATGGGGGTAATTTGAAGGTTTTAAATGTGAAATATATTAGAAAATCAGGTCACATTTTTATATTATGTGGTGTTCCTATGTACTTGGAAAAAAATTGTGTTGCAAAACACTTCTGCTGCTAGTGAAGTAGGATATGCAGGGATCTAGACTAACTTTTTGCACTGGTGCGCAAAAGTTAGGTGCACCCAAATTTTTAACCGCATCACATTTAACACCACAGTTTTACAAGTTCACTTTTTTTATTTATTTATTTGTTGTTGTTTTAAATCGCTGTCCATTTAGGCAATATTGACTTTTAAATGATTAACTAACAATATGGTCAATATAAAGTTCTTTATTTGAAGCACAATTCTACAAGAAAGGTAACTTACTTACCATTCACTACCCAGATCAAGAGTTTATAATGCAGTCTATTTATTTATTTTTATTTTTTCATTTTTAAGTATAAGAATATTATGGTTAATTTTGTTTACATGGTTATATTAGTGTTCTTTTTTAAACAAATTTATTATATATACTTTTATAATAACAAATTTGATTTGCGGATTTAGCCTATATTTTAATATTTTAGTGAAGATACGATTCGTGGCACATTCACACATTTAAATTCCCTAATTTCCATTGGATGACCATTGAAAGTGGTCAAATGATAAAAACAACAGTATTAATGTGAACAGTATTTTGGACCTTAAATGGGTTACATTCTCTGTTAATCAACTACTGTTGCATAATGTGCAGATTGCACAAGTGTGATATTTTAACATTTTATTCGAGTTATCTTAGAACACGGTCAAACTTTCACACTAATGTGTCAAAAAGAATATAAATAGTTGAGCACTTGAGGTTGGATTTAGGTTGTCCTTAATGTAGTTTTGCATGAGCAGAATGTGAGTGGTAAATCATGTTATGTAATGTTTGGAGTATCACTTCAGAGATGAGGCTGTCTGTCAAATCACAGTGTGCGGCCTTCACTGATGCTCTTCTAGTGTGTGTCCTTCTGATTGTCTAACAGATTTCAGTTTAAAAAGCACTGAATTGCTTCCCACATCTTTCCAAGCTGTCTCTCGCTTACAGTTTTTTGTCGTTTTTACAAAAAGTTACTGAAAAAAAATGACAGCAAGTGCTTTGTTCATCTTAAAAAGAGTGAACTCTGCTCATCTGTACGCGTGTAAGAATATATTGTTAGTATTGTAATTACAGTGAGTGGAAAATTATCTTGTAATTGCACCTAGTCTGCAATCAGGACACGATAGAAGACAAAACATTTAATCTTTTAAATGTGTTATTTATTTTCAGTCTAGCAGAAAGTATGCATTTTGCTTAAATCTGACTAGTTTCAGGATTCAGTTGTTTCCATCAGCTAGGGGTAGGTGGGTAATAGAAAAGCCATACTGCATATAAGTGGAAACCATTTCTCGGTCATTCACATGCCATTTTTTGGATGCATATTATATAAGCCAATCATATACTAGATTAATTAAAGGACATTTATTACTGCACAAATGTAAATCTCTGATACATTGAAGGGTGTGAAATTGATTTGAATATGACTTATTCTTGCTTTTGCAGCAGTTAATGGGGGACTGATTAATTTCACACATTTTGTGTTGATGGCAGCTAGGCTTGTTATAGTTTATAATGTGGGTGTTCTATGCTTGCAGACCAACAACACATTTAGTTTCTAACACTGAGAAAACAGCATGAGAAATTTCACTCAGAGAGATTAGGTCTTGCAGTCTGTTTTGGTATCATACTAAAAGATTTAGATGTTTACTGATCAGGTATTTCTACACTGCTTCAAGGCGGCTCAAAGTATTTTTTAAATTAAAATACAGTTGTGTTAGAGAAACAGCCTTTGCGTTTTGGAATATTTTTTTACAATTTGTCATTTGTCATATGAACAACAGTAAGTGAGTCTGGTGTTATTTTAGGAACCTGTTTAATGGATTTAGTGAATAATGTGTAACACGCAATTAATTCAAAGCCATTCGTGAATCTATCAACGCTGCTTGTGCTGTGTGTTTGTTTTGTGGTGCAGGAAACACTAATCGAAATCATGGTCAGTTTAGATCATACTGTAAAGGAGCTGCTAAATAGTTCCTTCTCTGAAATATTGCTATTATGAAAGATCCCTTTTGCTTTTTCTGCTCTGCCTCTCTATACATGTTATAAAAACAATAAAGATTTGATCCGAATATTTTGGCTGTGGTTTGTTTTGTATTTTACTCTGCATGCGTGATGATAGCTGGCAATATATATGCTGTATAATACACATGTGCTTAAGTGTCTTTCTTTACACCTTCTAAACTTGAGACTGACACACTAGTGATGAGCCAGCTATTACTGAAGAAATTGTCTCATGTGAACGCTTTTGTCTTTCTTTGCAGATCTTGAATGAGAACAGTGGATTTGTAAAAGCACAGCTATGCAGACGATCAAGTGCGTCGTTGTTGGTGATGGTGCAGTGGGTAAAACCTGTCTATTAATCTCCTATACAACTAATAAATTCCCCTCCGAATATGTACCAACGGTGAGTGTCCTTTTCCGGTTTCTTTCATGTTCAAGTGTCATGTCCTGACCTGTCATGTTTATGCATTATTTTTCAGCTGGATTTAATCCTTTTATTGTATGAAAACAAACAAAAATGTTTCCTGAATGTACAAAGAACACTTTCTTTGCTTTCTTTATAGGTCTTTGATAACTATGCAGTTACGGTTATGATTGGTGGTGAGCCGTACACCCTTGGGCTGTTTGACACTGCAGGTACAGTACAAATGACTTGGTTCAACTTCTTCTTTTTTTTTTGTAGTTTATTAAATAACATGCATCCTCATGAAGCTTTAATAAAACCGGTATGACATTAGGAGTATCTCTGGCTTTTAGGGTGTCTGTGTGTAAAGGTGGAGCACATAGGCTGATGGGGAAGAAAAAAACATTCATGATGATCATTGTTATAGAAATTAAACCTCAGGAGCTTTGGAGAATTCCACACATTCCTGTGGAGGGTGGTTGAGCTTGATACTGCTTTTTGTGGGACCAGAGTCTTTTGCTTTGCATGTGTTCAAATGGTCCGCATGACTAAATGACGTCCGTTGGCTACTCAGGATTGAAAATGCATTCTTGGTTTTAATACATCCTTTCATTTCCATCTCTTTGCAGGTCAGGAAGATTATGATAGATTACGACCACTGAGCTACCCTCAGACAGATGTCTTCTTAGTCTGTTTCTCAGTTGTTTCACCTTCTTCATTTGAAAACGTCAAAGAAAAGGTGAGCTTGAATCATTTGAACCTTCTAGGACAAGGCATTTTGTTGGTCCTCGGCCTTTATTTTTTGATGTGTCATGCTGTCTGTAGTACAAAATCAGCACCTGCAGTGTTTCACCCTAAAATCTTTATTGAAACTATGGGGGTGGACCTTGGTCAAGAGGGACACGCTGACATACAAAATTGTGTACATTATGACGTTAAATGCATTAATCCGGTGCACTTTGAGACTTCAAAGGTTTAAATTGACTTGTCTCTGGACTCAAATGTGTTTTGGTAACACTTTATTTTACTGTTACACCTATTAGTTGCTTATTAGCATGCATATTACTAGAATACTAGCCATGCAATAGTGCTAATTAAGCTCATATTAATGCCTTATTCTACATGACCTTTTTCTACATCCCTGATCCTACCAAATACCTAAACTTAACAACTACCTTACTAACTATTAATAAGCAGCAAATTAAGAATTTATTGAGGGGAAAAGTCGTTGTTAATAGTTACTAAGTGTTACCCCTTCTAAAGTGTTAACATATTCATTTTAATTTTAAATTACTATTATAAATTACTAAAAAAAAGGTCTGATCTTTTGGCCGCCTTTGTCCTACAGTGGGTACCTGAGATCACCCACCACTGTCCAAAGACCCCCTTCCTGCTGGTGGGGACGCAGATTGATCTGAGAGATGATCCTTCTACCATCGAGAAGCTTGCCAAGAACAAACAGAAACCCATCACTCCGGAGACAGCAGAGAAGCTGGCCCGTGATCTGAAGGCTGTCAAATATGTGGAGTGCTCCGCTTTGACGCAGGTGAGCGAGGTCTCATGCACAGCACACAATTGAAATGTTATTTTCATGTATATACACTTTTTAAACAGAAACTGCTAAGATATCCTCAGTAAGATTGTTTTCTTGGAGGCCGTTTACACAACAATGTTTTCAGCTTCAACTTTTTATGTGTTTTGATTAGAAAGGTCAATTTTCCATAATTAAATCAGCAATCAATTTATCTATTAATCGTAAACCTGAATACTGCAAAATGCGTCTATTGCAGTGGCATATAGTCACCAGTATGACGGGATGTGCAAATGGCACACCCGAATGATAAGGATTTTTAGTCGCAATGAGATTGCTTTAAATTTAAGCAATCACAATGTTTGCAATTTACATTATCAGGATTTCAAATAAAAGGATCCCGAAACTTAAGTATGCCGTGTGGGACTGTGACGTGTGGTCAGTGATCCGCTTCCAAAACCACCAACATTGCTACGGCAAAACACAGTTACCCATCTGAAACATTTCATTGTATTATAACACAACTGAGGTGAAAATCTTTGTGAAAAAATTGGTTAGCAGGCAAATGTTACATCACGGCCATGCTTTTGCATTCATGCCAGTTTGAGTGCACGCATTTACACCAAGGCATATGCAGCTTTGTGGTCTGTTTTGCTGGATGGTCACGAATGTAGTAATATTTCTTTATTTTTCCAAATTCTCACTTTCTCGCCCTGTAGATTCGCAACAATTTTTTTTTTTTTTGTATGTCTATTTTTGCTGACATGTGTAAATGTAAATCGTTTTGAAAACATTGTTGTGTATACGTCAAAGTTATTAAAAGCAAGGGAAATCATTTCTGTGTTTACTGCATTGTTGTTGTGTAAACAGCCTTAGATTTCAAGATCTAAAAATGTTTTCAAGCCATTCTCAGTGGTTAGTGTCCTGATGATATAGGATTAAGATTTGAGTCTTCCAGGTGTGTTTTGTATTTATTTATAAATTTGTTTCAGTTCATGTACTGTTTACATTAACAAGAAAGTGGAAGCTTCATAGCATTTTGACAGCGGCTCAGAGACTTGGTGACTTGTTTTTTATTTTATGATTTTGAAAATTATCTTTGGTTTGTGATCAGAGGTTGATCTGTAAATGACCAGCAATTCTTCTTGATGCTTGCTAGAATGTAGTTTGTTATGTGACTGTATAGGTGTTTCTAATCTAATGGGCTTATTGGTATGATAAAGACTTAGCAGTCTTTCAAAATAGAACCAAGAGTATATTTTGAAGTAGCTATTAGGATTTTATTTTTGTTTGTTCGTTTCTTTTTTTAAGCCCGCCACACTAATTCATCAATTTTCATAATTTGCTAGCATCATCCATAGGCCTCTGTGTCTGTAGAATTACTACTTAGCAGTTCTTTCTTTACAACAAGCTCTTCTACAAGCAACTTCTCTTCCTCACTAGCTGCTGTGCTCTGTTGAAATGTGCTAGTTCCTCTCTTTATCTCACCTCTTCTCTCTCTTTCTCATCTGTACTCTGTGACTGCTAACATTGGTGCTTTATTCTGTTTCCCTTCCCTTCTGTGTTCATAGCGAGGTCTGAAGAATGTATTTGATGAAGCTATCCTAGCTGCCCTCGAACCTCCTGAAACACAGCGAAAACGGAAGTGCTGTATATTTTAAACCTCTCTCTTTCTAACGCCCCACTCTTCCCCAGATGTTTGCTGCTTCCTTTAGTTACCTCTTGCTCCACAGAAATGACAAGTTTCCCAATCTCTTAAGTGAAGTCATAAATATGTATCTTGTTTCACCAATACTAAAGGATTTGCTTTTGCTATCTTCTCTTTTTTTTTTTTTTTTACTTTTTGTTGGCTTTGGAGACCGCTAACGTTAGACCCGTCTATCGAGAGTGACATTTGTCTCCTTTCTACAGATTTTTATTATTATTATTTGCACTTTGGGTTTGAAAATAAAAAAATGTGGAAGGGTTGAATATATAGTTTTTTGCTTTAAGTACTGATATGTTGCTTTAGACATTATAGTCATTGTTAATGTTAAGAGCAGGCATTACTTTGCTGCTCAGTTTATTTGCAAGAATCGTTATTCTTTATGTCAGTGTATTTATTTTGTACTGCAACAATTGTATCATATAAAGTTAATTCTAAACTTAACCTATGGCTACAATTTGCAATTTGGTGCCATTCTTATCCTTACAACGTCTTGAGAGTTTAAATGGCTTAATATAATCCTGTGAACTGATTTGTGCCATTAATAAAGGACAGCTGCAATTGCCATTACTTAATGCGTCTCTCTCATCAATGACTGCATAATGCTGTTTTAAAGAGTTGGGTTTCGATCAACTTTGATGCCAACACTAACACAACACTATTATACATTACCCAGTGTGTGTTTGCACAAAGCTACCTTCCACCAGTTGTTTGTGAATAAATCCTTTTCATTATGGCTCACACAGTGGGGTCTTTTCACAGAATTCATTTGAGACATGCTAACAGAGCTCGACTGGACAATAACTTCTCAGACTACTCTTCAGAGGATGTTTTTCGCAAACAATGCCATACTTATTGTTTCCAAGTGCCCAGCAGTTCCTCCTTGGCTCTAATCTGGGCATGTGCACAGAAAAGTGTATTGTACATGTCCTTTCTTGCTTTAGCTATCACTTGAGGTGTTTGTCATCAAACAAAAATAATGTGAAATTCTAACAAAAGAGTTCTTGCTCCGTTCGCCCAGATGAGGGCAGTCTTGTAAGCAATTCCACACTGCAGGTTGCATTCTCTTGCAGATCATTTATCCCTGTGAATGTTTGTTATTTCACCCAGAGGCCTGAGTTTCTGTTTGATCAGCCCTTCACCTCACCAACCCTTCGGTCTCTGAGCCTGTGTTTGCTTGCACTTCCACTTTCTTGTTTGACACCTTGTGTTATGTCAGAATGACTACACAGCATGCCTGATTCAGTTGGGTTTTTACAGAGGAAGTATTTAAAAATCATTTGCATTTTATAAAATTGGCCAACCATCAGCCATCTTTAATTTTAGGTCTTTAGTGGGCCCACATGGAATCTGTGTCTACAGAATTTGTCGTTAATAAAATTTGACACTTTCCACGTGGATAGTCCACTCAAGTTGTCATCATTGTGACATTGCAAACCTATATTTGGAGGGGTGTTGGTAATCATTTCCCACTGACTTCCGTTTGTATGTACAAAATAAAAAATCAATGGGATGTGAAACTGGTTACCAGCATTTTTCAGAGTATGCTCTAGTTTAGGAGTGCACTATCCCCCTGGCTTTTAGATACTAGTACACCACTTTTGCACAATTTGAAAAAATTTGCCTTTTTAAAATCCTTTTTGCAGATAATCTTTCACATTACACAGAAAACGCGTCCAAATTTATTTCCCTATTTTGGCGTTCTCCCAACTGGCAGTCTCAGTTGCTTGGTTCCTTGTAAATATTACTTTGTGTTCTATGCATTTCCTGCACATTTAAATTTAGTTTATGCTGCTTGTTCATTATTTTTTTACAATACTCTTCTGCTGTTTTGTGTTTTCAAAATCATTGAATCATGTTGTGTGTGTCGGAGGTGATTTTGTTCCCAACCCACTCATTGGTTTTCTTTTTTGTCTGTGCGTTGATCCATGTTGAGTGTCCATCTCTCCCTTGCTTTGTGTTCACAGAAAGGCCTAAAGAACGTATTTGATGAGGCGATTTTGGCAGCCCTGGAGCCTCCAGAGCCCAAGAAGAAGCGTAAATGTGTGCTGCTATGAGCGCTACACATCTCTCCCCCTCCCTTCTTTGCTCTGCTAAGGCTGGTCCACAGCTTTACACTCTAAAAAGCAATGTGTAAAAGAAGTGAGTTTCAATATTTGCTCTGCAATAAACATATAAAGAGTACCCACTATACACATGCACAAACACACACAACAAAAACCACACAGACCATTAATATATAAAAAAAACCTAAAGGGCCTTTTCTGGTTTTGATTCCAGGGGTCTTACTTCTGTACTTCATGGTGAGATTTATTAGAGATGCTGCCTTGGTTTGCCAGCCATGTTTTAAGTGGGTTAGTGTAACATACAGGAGTACCGCTGCACAGGCTCTCTCAGTCGCTAAAGTCTTAAGTAGGTTCAGGTTGTATTTCTTTCCATCGCACGCTGTTCGAAATGGTAACTGAATCACTTGATCCGAAATGTCACGCGCCCAAGAAATAAAAGAATGATTTTATTTGGAAATGTGTTCGTGAGTCGTAATCCCTCTCCCACCCTCGAACAACATCACCTGAAGTGCTTAGAAATAGCTCCTTATTCTTTGCCAATATTCCCATTTAATAGGCATTCAAGACAGTAGTCCTGTAAATGGTTCTGTTGCTTTCAGTGTATGATTTTGAGTCCTCGTAAAAAAACAAAACGAAAAAAAAACCTAAAGTGAAAAAATTGGTCTATCAAGCAGGGAACTTTCTAACAGTGTTAGCAGAACAAGTGGCGTGTTCTAATGCGTTGCTAGGGACCATGGAAGCGTTTTTTCCAGAACTTGTGATGCATTTAGGTAAGCCTCCAGGTTCCTTCAGATAGGTTAAGATTAATAATAATGTAAGCTGACAAAAGTTGTTGTAGGCTCCAGTTGTTTTTATTTTACCAAATGTTTTTTTTTTTTTTTGATTATTGATTTTTGTTTTTATTATAATTTTGTTTTCCTCAAAGGTTACTTTCACTCCTTTGTTTTGTTTAGAGGCTGGATTCACAGCTATTTTCTGATCCACCTGTTTTGTTTAGTTTTTTTGTTGTTGTTGTGTTTTTTTGTTTTTTTTTTGTAATTTTAAAAGAAATGAAGCATCTGTTGGATGTTTAATACTTTCAACAATACTTTAAAACCAAGTTTAATACTGCAGCGCAGGTGGGTCAGAGTTGGTTTGGTTTCCGGTCTATTTCCCCTCCCTAGTTATTTGTTTGTTTGTTTTTGGTGTAAACCAAATGCTATGTATGAAGTCTGTCCTTTGTACTGTATATGCATTCTTTGGAGAAAAAAAATATTAAACGTATACCTTAATTGCCTTTATTATGTTCCCATCCTTTTCTTAAGGTGCTGTATGCATTGTAAAATGAACACTGAACTGAATCTTGACCTAAAGGTACACATCTTTCCTGTGTACTTTATTTAATTTAATAAGCAGCTTTCTTTTAGATTATTTTATTTATTTTTTTAACTGCCTCAGCAGTTTTTGGACTATACTTGTCGGTCAGTGTGATCATTTCTGCCAGCAGGGTATGCTGTATGACCAGATAGGTAAAGGAAATCATCAGTAATCTGTAGCAGTGAAGGCTCACTGAGTATTTTTCAGAATGCATTCACATGGGAATATTACAGAAGTCACTTTGAGTGCATAATTTAGGTCCAGTTAAATGTGCTTCTTAACAGCTGCATTAAAGCAGGGACGATGTGTAAATCTTGATTGCGTTTCAGTCTCTACTGCAGTTTCACACATCTTAACATTACAGTTTTGGCACAGTTGCAGTTCACCTCTCCATTGTTTGAAATGTTTTTCAGTTTGGAAGGACCCGTTCTATTTATATTTTCACTGTGTGATAGTTTTCATAAATCTTCAGAGACTTGCACCTGATAAGCATTTTGCAATTCACAACGGTAAGCACAAAATGTTGTTTTGTTTTCTGCAAATGTCTGAAGAGCTGTTAATGTCCTGGCTGTAAAATATCAGTGAAGATCCCATTTTAGTTCACTCTGTTTTCCGCACACACTCTATTCAGGATTTATGAATTACGCCGGGGTGGATGAGTTGACGCATACCTTGAATGTTTTATGTGATGGATGTCAGTGTACACTTGTGTTAAACAGCCACAGAAAACCATCAATTATGAACTCTGGAATGGCAGGCATTCCTTTCTTTGGTTGGTGGAGGTGTCCACCTGCATGACTTCACTCATTATCAGCATTATTATCAGTGTGCAGGTTCAACCAACTGACGTCCTTTGCCAGAACACCGATGCAGATGATGACTGTTATGAAAACATCACCAGCTGTGCTGCCGTCATCACGGGAACCTGTCAAGAATCTGCCCGGGTCGTGTTTCACTCCACAAATCAAAAGAAAGAATTAAGATTTATTATTGTTATATTGTGTTTATTTAAATTGTCTAGTTTAGGTCGGTTAAGAAGTGTTCTTTTTTGGACCCTTTCATCACAATCATGCATGTTTTCTAGTCATTGCCTTGACTATACAATGCATATACAATTGAAATGAATATACAATTGCCATACAATGTACATTAGATACATGTACAATGAGATTAAGAGCATCTTCCAATTCAGTGCAGACATGCAAGAAGTATATTAACAGTACAATAACAATAAATGGGTTACAGTAGATTACAATAGGTAACACAAAGATAGTGCAGATGGGGGGTAAAAAACTGTTCTGAGGTAGAATGATAAATATTGATAAATATTTACAGTGGAATTGCAGCAATTGTAAAAGGTTAGTGCATGATCAAAATGTTCAAGGTGGAATTTTTACGTTTCGGCTGTCAGGGTATTGCACATTGGAAGAAATATTATATTAATATTGCACATTAAAATGTAAGTTACATATAGTCCGTTGTGATTCAAGGTCAGTCCAGTTTAATTCAAGTTTGTGTGTGCATATGTGGATTCAGTGCATGACCTGTCTATTAAAATCACTATAGGAGTCAAAACTGTGAAGAAATGTTTAATAATGCTCACAATATTGTACTCCCCATGGGTCAAATGCATATTTACATATTTAATAGAGCTTTAACCCTGAAATCATAGAAGACACTCCCTGAATTGTTATTCAGTATAACAAAGAGTTCATACACCAACCCTGGTTTCACAAACAAGGCTTAAGCCTGGACTAAAATGTAAATCTAAGCTGTTTTAACTGAAAGAAACTCACTGACTGATCTTAAAGGGGTCATACAAACCCAGTTTTCCACAAGCTAATATGATTATTTAGGGTCTTAATGGAAAGTTTGTAATA
>JAUMHR010000060.1:5013436-5025214 GCA_032361145.1 Enteromius fasciolatus | reverse complement strand
TAATTAGCACATTATTAGGAAAGGCGATTTGCAAAGATTCATTAAAGACATTATACTCACTGCTTCTGTAGGTGAGGTTGGATCATGAATGATTCTCGCGAACATAAACGCATTCTGGTTGATCAAGGGGGCGTTTCCCTTCAGAACCAAAGGTAAGGTTAATCTTCTGCCTGCAGTCACTCAGATGTGGAGAGTAAATCACTACTCTGTTGTGTTCATTAATACATTCAACAACAAAACACAACAATCTCCTAGGAATCATGTTTGTCTCTGCGTTTTGGTCTGATGACGGCTCACTCAGCGTGGGTCTGAGGTAAGACACCCGTGACACGCTGCTGTCAATCAATTATTGTGGGTGTGGCCATGCATTTGAGAATGGCTTGATTTCAGAAGGGGCAACTTATTTTTATTAAATAAAAAAAAATACCTGTGGATCTTTATCATTGTATGGTGGTTGTGTACACACACTCCCAACACATATTTCAGTCCAAACAGCATGTATCACTGTATGACCCCTTTAAAACATGACTTTATTTTGTTTCAAGATGCTCACCAATAATGCTTCCTTTCTCAGGCATGTTAATAACATTTTAATTTTTAATTGAACTATGGCCTAATCCTGGTTTAAGCTAAACCCCGTCTATGAAACCAGGTCCAAATATACTATCAGAGTAGAAATATACTATCAACCCTTGGTTGTGGTGACCTTGTGCCTTAAAAGATGGTAAGCTATTTTCCCCTCTGGAGAAAATGTCCCTGTGTTTCTTGAGCATATGCACTCAATGACTTGTACACGTGTATCCTCCGATGTGTGTTTTGAGGTCAGCGCGATCCTATGCAGGTCTTCCCGATCACTTCATGCTTTGTACTCGCAATTTCCAGGTGGATGATTTTGAAATGTTAAACTTTTATCCGAGAATAGGGGTGATTTGTCATCTGGGCAAGACTGTCCAAGCTGTCCACTGCTTTTGGATCTTTCTTGTTTTAAGTGGGAGAGCTGTATAGCTGATTCTCATCCAAAGCAAACACTAGGCTTGACGTTAGTTTCATTGCCCTCCCGTCCTCTTCTTGGAGAGTGTTGTGATGTGTCCCGCAGGATGGCATTTCTCTTCATCATGCCTGAAGGGCCAATTAGAGCCAAATGGTATTCCTAGAGCGCCGCAAGAATCGCGTAAGCTTTAAAAGACCCATAAATATTAGCGGTAGAGGTGACAAACCCAACTCTGTGTCTTTCAGGGACGGTGTTGTCAAGCGTAAGTCTGCACAGCGAGAGATCGAGCCACAGATAAGCCAGAAGAGGGCTGGGTTGAAGCCTCAGACGTGCCAGTCAGTGTTGGATGTGTTGAAAGGTTAGGCCGTGGACTGCGACTGCTATGAGCGTTGAAATATTACAGAGTCTTAAATCAAAAACCCACATCCCCTTGCTTTCCGCCACCCTTTGGCCATCTGTAACGTGGCAACAAGCAGAGCTTAAACTCAGAGTCTTGCATACATACCGCAACTGCACTGTAAGAACACGCAGCCTGTCTTTATGTTGGATCAGCTTTGGGAACATCTTAGGCTCTCACACTTTCTTTTTCCCTAGTCTTTTTTTTTTTAGGGACATGAAATACAACAAATGCTACTTTTTTGGTTTGAATAGTCAGGTTTAGGCTGTATAGGAATAATGGGATTTTACTGTTTATTTGGTTACACTTTAGAATAGGGAACCCTTATTCAAAATTAACTATGACTTTTCCCTTAAATTCCTAATTTGCTGCTCATTAGTAGTTAGTAAGGTAGTTTAGGCATTGTATTAGGGTTAGCCATGTAGAATAAGGTCATGCAGAAAAAGCTATTAATATGTGCTTAATTACTACAAACAAATGGCTTATGTGCATGCTAATAAGAAAAAGAGTTAAAGAGAGTTTTCTCAAGTCTTAAACTGGAGTCAAAAAATATTTTGGCATTGGCACAGATTTACATATCAACATTTGAAGTGAATCAAAATATTGTATCAAGACAAAAGCACATTTTGATTTAATGTTTATGTTAGGAATGTCCTTACATATCTTCAAATATGACTTAAACACCTGAAAAACAAACTCAAGATCATTTTGATGTCCCGATGGAAGACACCATGCCTTCTTGCTGTCCCCTCTTGGAGACTCTCTCCGTGACAAAACCTTTCAGGTCCATGCAAGCACTAACTTATATATATATAAATATATATATATATATATTTTTTTTTTTAATAATAGGTAATTTTATTTATTTATGTTTATATTCAATTTACGAAAAAAAATAGAATTGAAAAAATATATATAACAGCAACACAGAGAAAGGGCCACATCCAGAAGAGCTGCTTTTTCTCTCCCTGGTCCATCAATGCCACCAGCAACAACAGACACATCATTAAGCTGATGAGGATGGTTTCTTTGTCATGTTATTGGTGTCTTTGAGAGCAACACATTGTTCTTGTACACACTCCTTCTCAATTATTTATTTATTTTTACAGTTGTGATGTGCCATGATAACAATATTTGTCACTGTATGATAGTAACATAGCAGTCAATCAGTTAATACTCAAATTGCAACACACCATGTTCCAAGCTGTTAAAAAGGCAAGACGTTATATATAAATATTTAAAGGCTGTTCATACCTTCCCTGAGGTAACTAAATATTATTAATAAATTAAAAATATTATAAGATTATAAATAACAACTAATCTGAATTTTCTACTTTTTCCTAAAATAAATCAAATCTTGGCAAAATAATCATGTACAGAATTTACATTTAATTTTATGATTTAATATGAACTTTATCTGGAATTGCAAAATAAATAAATAAATATTTAAACTCCATCTAAACCAATTCTCATTTATATACATTTTATCCGTTAAACAATTTAGCAGATTCTGCAGTTTATTAATTTGGAGGACAAGTTACATGTTTAGTTTCAAGACTTTGATGCTTAGCATATAGACAGAAACCAGCATCTGCAGCCCAATAATTATTTGATGTGTTTTTCGGTAATTGATTGTACAGTTTACTAACAATTTCAAGAAATCCTACACCACAGGGTATGTTTTCAGTGTATGTTTTAAGTGCAGAGAAACCAACAGTGACTCTTCTAATCCTTCAGTTTAGCTTATTGTGACATGCCAGTTCACTCATGGTGTTCAGATACGTGTGTCTCGTCCATGGGCCACCTCCTTCGGTCACCGCTGTGTGAATAAGAACCCCTCAGGTGTCTTGGGTGTCCCATCTATCCATAAACCCACAGCTAATCTGTTGACAGCTTGTCCCGTCTGCCAAGCGGCTCATCTCTCTGACCATACTTCCATATCATGGATGCAGAACAACCATGTCCAAACTAGTGATACCAGCATGCAGTCGCAGTGCAGGTGGCTGGGAGATCTCAGTTGGTAAGACGGCATAACTGCGGTTGATGGATTAAGTGTAAGGCCTGTTTATGGCCATATCCTCTTTTTTATTTTTGGTATTTGTGATCTCATGACAGTCCCTACACCTGTGGATCTGATATTTGGCCACATGGAAAGCACCTTCATACTTTTAGTAATTGCATCACCTCTGAGATATGTGGATACAAATTTAGATTCCTGACTGCTGGGCAGAGGGGGTTTGCATCAGGCTGGAAGGCCTTATATATCACTGCATGATGGATGAGCCAGTGTAGAGGAATTCTCTGTGGTTCATTCTCAAACAATACTCTGTCACTGAGCTGCTGCCCCTAGCCTGAACTTAACAGTCGTTTATGCTGCTCCCAAAGACAACCATTAGTGTTTACCTGAAAGTAGGGATGTTTTAGAGTTGACTGCAAGCAAGTGGGATAGAGAGAGGAAAGGAAAGGTCCTCAAGCTGGGATTCAAACTCGGGACGGCCGTAGTGCAATGGCACTGGAGGTCAGTTGGTTGAATATTAAGCTGACGGCATTTAACTTAACCCTAAATTAATTTTTCAAACAAAAATTCAAACGCACACACCATCCAGGAACAGTGTTCAGATCCTCAATAGTTCCTCTACAGTGAATGGGTGCCATCAGTAAATAAGAGTCCAAATTCCATACTTCATGAAATTCATCTCCTGATCAAAATCCTCAACTGTTTTGGCTTGTTAACAGTACTTGATCTTTGCACATTTCTTTCCTGATTAAGACAGGATGACCTTTTCATCGGAGAAAGCAATGTTATGGATAGAGATAGAAAACATTAACTAATGGCCTATACTGATGTGGATTTTTTTGATTTGGACTCTGATTGGCACCAGTTCACTTCAGAGCATCCACTGGTGAGCAATTCATATATAATACTACATTTCTTCTAATCTGAGTAAATTATGTAAACTTTAAAGCAGTCAAAATGGCTGTGCAACTTTATAGTAGATAAAAAATAAATACAAATTGGTTGTAATTGGTTAAAAACTTACACCATCTCTGTTTGACAATCTTCCCTGCTGAAAAAAAAAACTGTAAATGCTGGTTAGGTATGTTTTGAATATAATTTTTTAATATAATTGTCCAAATCTTGCATTTAAATAAACTTTGTGATTAGTAATGATAGTCATACGTCATTTCATGAATTCTGAAATGCATGAGGAATATTAATTACTGCTTGATTCTACACCAGTGCTTGCTATCAGGATAAAGGACTATGTGAGGGCCCCGGGTCATTGCACAACCTGAAGCTTCACGAAAAAAGTGAAGGAATAAGGGGGAGAGGAGTATGGCAACTGTCATCACAAACAAGAAACATCTGTCTCATTTGTGTAACTTGTTTTCTTTTAATATGAGAAGTATGTTGGTAGAGATCTGTGAGTTTTGAGGAAGGCCTGGGAGGAGAGAAGAGTGCTTACATTTATCTTTTTTTCCCTCTTTCTCTCTCTCTCTCTCTCTCTCTCTCAGTTTCACTCCTGGAATCATTCTTCCAGACCTTTGATGAACTTGTGCCTTTGTCTGCAGACACATCCACCATGTCCTCTGGTGAGCGTACAGTATCTACTACAGAGTGAAACATTAGTGGAGAAATCTAAACTCAGAACATTTGTGACTTTACCTATATATACATATATATACAAAAAAAAAACAAAAATATATATATAAAATAATTATATTAAATATTATAAATATATATATATATATATATATATATATATATATATATATATAATACTAATATAATTATTATTAATAATTATAAACATAATTATTTTATTTTTTTTGTTAGGCATTTGACATTAACAGAACACTGTTAGAATATGAAGAAAAACCCCCTGCACAATAGACATTATCCTTTTGCTGGCTAAATTTCCTTTTCTTTGAACATTTTTATCAGACCCGTATATATATACATATATATATGTGTGTGTGTGTGTGTGTGTAAAACATATTCGCCATTCACTTTAATGTCTTGGCTAATCAAACAAATTTTACTGTGATTACTTCAGAGAACGGAGTCATATTAAAAGTAGCTGAAAGGCTAAAGCCCCTGATCTATGAGTTCCTTTATTGAATTGTAGGTTGATAATTATGTTATGTCCCTGGAAAAGCCTTTCCAAATATTAAATTACTGTGTGGTATTTTCCATCAAAGAGGCGGTGACAGGGCCATTCTGTTGACAGGATTAGATTTCTCATAGTGAAATCTCCCTCAAGCACATTTTAGATCTATTCTCATACACACTGATTTTTCCACATTCATGCCTGCATATTTTTTCCCCAAATAGCCATAGGAGAAATTTCGTACAGCATCAGACAGGTTGTCCTTTCCTAGGTGCGTTTAAAAGTCACTTTGAAACATCCATGTTGGTGAATCATGTGTTTCAAAACCGTGCAGCACGAAATGGCAGTGAACAAAAACAGTTGTGTTTTAGGCCCCAATATCTCTACTTCCACAAAAACAGGATATGCTGGATATTGTGAGGATTTTGCCATGATTTCTCCAGCCTGCATGCACAGATATGCCCCCCTGCTTTAATTTCCCAGTGCACAATAAAAGGCGAACCCTCAGCTCTTCAAACCACCAAGCAGCTTATTATTAACAGACATCGGCATGACCAAAGAACTGCAAACAATATGGAAGTAGACGTTAAAATGTACATATGAAATGAGATAGTGGGATTGTTTTAGACTAAAGTGATATGCACGGTCTCACGCTTTTCTAACATCTGTAACAAGCCAGAGGTGGTTTGATGACATATGAAACATAATTTAAAGGTAAAATGTGTCATCTCGGTTGAAAGGAAAACTGGAGGGTGTAATCTACCCGTCGACTGCCCATGATAAAGTAGACAGTAGTGTCCTACAGCAAGGGAGGAGCGGTGTAGTCTGTGGTGTTCACTAGCAATAGAAACATAAGATTTAGCAGCCCGGAGTCATGCTTTATTTTTTTAAGGTGTGTAACCATGTTTGTATTTAAAGGTTTTTAAATTCATTTTGTTTGTATGCATAACAAATATGTACCTCTGTGCACTTTTAGTGCAACACCATTTTATGTACCTTACTGCATGTTTTGCCAATGTTTTAAAGAGAAATGTCCACTAAGTGGCGCTAAAACACAGGTTCAATACGTGAACCCTGGTACATTTTATTACGTTGACATATAAGTATTGCTGCGTTTTTATTAAGTTGCTTCAGTTACATATATGCGATTGATCAGAACTAAAATATATTGGGGAACTGTCACCAAAAGGAATAAAAGGTGTCAGACATTTTCTGCTTGTAGTGTTAATTTCTATTGGAAGCTGCAGTGATATGTACTTATTGGTACATATTTCGTGGCTCGCTAAAAAGTGCACCAAGGTACAGTACGTATGCCATGAGACCAGGTAGAATAAAGGTAAAAAAAGATTTCAAATTTGAAAGAAAAAGGTTTCCACATAACTATTTAGCAGCACAAATGTTTACAACACTGATAATAATATGAAATAGCAGCAAATCAGTATTAGATCGATTAGAAAGCAGTAAAATTATAATCATATTTCAATTATAATGTTATTTCACTGCATTTTGGATCATATAAATGCAGTTTTGGTAGGCATAAGAGATTTTTATAAAAAAAAAACAACCTTAAAGTTATATACTTTATATACGTATTGAACTGCATGCAAAAATAAGATTGCCCTGCAAAAATGTGACGCAATACAAGTCATTGGGCAACAGCTTAGCAAAGTGGTGCTTACGAAAGTCATCCCTGGGGCCGCTTTGTTGCAGCACAGAACCACATTTATGCATGTCTAACAAAGCTTCATTCCTGCCATTATTCCATGAATAGTTTCTATAAATATTTATTGTTCTTGGCGTGATGGCATGACTCTCTGAGCGTTAGAGACCATGTCACTAGGCAGCTGGCTGACTGTTACTTGCACTGGCCATCAACCCTTTAAACCATTTGACATGTAAAGCGCAGTAAAAATGAAAAATACCGTTCGTAATGTTATGGAGTTTTTCAGTCTGGGGTCTCTAATGCTCACCAAGGCTTCTATTTGATCATGCTGTAAGAAAAATACTGAAACAGTAGTGAAATGCAATTTTTTATTTTGTTATTTAAAAATTTAATTGAATGTGTTGAAAGCTGAATTTTCAGCATCATTACGACTGGGTCTGTGTACGTTAACTAATGAATGAAATATGCAGAAACAGGAAAACTGTCGTTTTTTGGTTTATTTATTTGTTCAAAAAAAACGAAAAAGCTTGATTTTCATTTTTTGGTTCATGGGTAGAAAATTTAATTTAATTTTCCACTTGTGGGCGTTCACGACACGCCCCTTACCGCCGATTGGTCAGCCAAATCTAAGCCGATGACCTTGTTATCAGTTTGTTCAGTTAAATAAAAGTTTGCTATGTGGTCGTTACTTTAAAAAACAAACAAAATGCTCCAAACATTTTAGTTTTTTTTTTTTTTTTTCTCTAAATTAACTTTACAATGAAACAAAATTTAATTATTTTGCTATTACACACAAATCTGAACAATTTCAGGCTAGTGCCTCAGCATCTGTCACTCTCGGGACAAAGCAGGCACGGGCGCAATCATTAATCATATTTGCATCCTGACTGCATCACTGTCATTACTGAGTCTTTTTAGGGAATGTTTCCGTTTTTTTACATGCATTTGTACGGAGCCTGGGTGCGTATTAATATTTGTGAAAAAAAAAATATTTCTGTGAAACGCATTTAGGCTGCATAGAAAGCCAACATATTGATATATACTGATATAGCAGCAGAAGACTTTCATTTAGTTTGAACAAACTGATGATGATGGCACGAGCTCAGATTTGGTTGACCAATCAGCGGTAAGGGGCGTGTCATGAAGTGGAAAAATATTCTGATTTGTGTGGAATTCATGATACATTCTATTATAACATTATTGTCTTTACTGTCAAGATTTACTGTTATATCAATTATCAAATGAATAAAATCCCATGGATGGATCCTGCTTTTGAATGCGTAACATAAAAGTATATCCCAGGCTTAGTCCAAGCAATGGCTTGGACGTAGGCCAAAAGATTGTTTGTCGTAATCAACATTATGCCACATGTGCTGTCGTTTGAGCTTAACTTGAATTGACCCCAGGATATTTCTTTAACATCATCAGCAGCAGCCTTGATATCGTTGTGTGAACTCTTTAAACAAGACTGAATGCATTCATAAAGACCATTAAACCTAGCTAATAAGATAAGATTTGACCACCAAGTTGGTTACTGTTGTCCAGCGTGGTCTTTTTGAGGAAGCTGTCCCCATTTGCAGTTCACCCAATAAGCACAATCACAAACATGTCAGTCTTTGACGCGGCATATATTTCAATTTAACATACATTCATATGAAATATAGTCCTCTTCAGTGTATAAGTCTTTACAAACCTATGTTTCTTTTAAAAGCATACTGGATAGCAAGTTTTACTATAGAAAAGCTCGGATTTATGGTATCGTACAGAAATAATTCAGCCACTCGGTCTGACTAATGGAGCAGGGAATGCTGGGGGATTTGTTTATTTGCGGTATGTGCGTCTGGAGTGGAAAAGTGCTAGGGTCATCGTGCACAGAATCCATGGTCCAAGCACCCCAAGCGGGTAAACAATTTATGTTTGTCAGTTTTGCGCCAGATGCATGGTTACAGCTCAGCACCAATCATCCGTCTGTGTCAACAGCTATTTAACTAATGACTTTGATTTTCAAACAGCTTGCTAACACTTATATTTCCACTCCGGCTTGTTGCGTCCCTAGTAAAGCAGGCCTCGCTTTAATACTCGCTGAACGTTATCGGTGAGTGATTCTTGAATTCAAGTAGCATCACAGGAATGAGTGTGGAAAACTCTATGGAAAGTACATGTACACCTGGACTGCATATTTTAGTCAGTCCCAAGTCCATCTTTCAGGATGAAACCCTAAAGCAGCATTAACGATGAAAAGGCTTTTAAACGTTGACCTTTCTCCATGATCCCAATGGCACTCCTCTGGTGCGCGTCACATTTAAAAATTCACTCTCTATTTGATTGCAATAAGTTAAAAATAGATAGATATATATATATTTATATATAAAAATAAGAGAGCAACCACAATTAAAAACAGAACAAGAAGAGAGAAAAATACTCTCAATTGGGACCTCGGGTATATTCGCCCCTATAGTTTAAAGTCTCATGTATGACATGTTCCTCTATTGTCGCATGAAATGCTGGGGAATTCGTCTGGTTTCCCTGTGCATGTAGGGAAGTGGTGAGGATAAGTTCCGCAGTCTGGATCACCGACACGTGTGCATCTCCACCATCTTGCGGCACTGTTTGCACTTGACGTAGCAGCACCAGTGGAACTTGCAGCTGCAGCGGTCCACCACCTCCACCTCCTCCGTGTGGAATCCACGACCGCAGCACATGAGCTCGCAGCCGTCGATGGCCTTCGAGGTCTTGTTGCAGAAGCGCCCTGCGGTTCCCATTATGCCTGGAGTTCTGGGGTCGTGTTCGCAGAAATCTGGGCTCGGTTCCAGGTACACCAGATCTTCATCTGTGTGTGGCTTGAACTGCGAGTTTCGCGGAACCAGGACCTTAGTGGTGCCCACTTTGCGCACCTCCACTTCTGTTGCACCGTCAAATTTCTCCTTGATGACGTTGCCCACTTTGCGGAATGGGGGCATTGCCTTCCAGCAGGTTTTTACCTCGCAGGAACCTGAAACACCGTGGCACTTGCATTCCACTCGCATGTGGTTCAGAATTGCCTTGAGATGGTAAAAGAGAGGTCATTTGTTAACAAATTACGAATGACGGAAACTTTCTGCATGATGGATGTTAAGCTTCTTACCTTCCTCCCTGCTTCGTTGTTGTGAAGGTTCATTAACGCTCTGTTGGAAGACAGTCCTTTACTTCGTTCTCTCACGTCCACAAAGGACTGGGAGAAAGCAACCCCGTATGCAATGTTATCCGAGCATCCTGACCATTGGAACCCTGTTGAGATGAAGGTGGTTAAAGAAGTGTGATGATCCATCTGGAAACAAAGGTACTGGATGGACAGTTTTTTCCAGGTAAGTGACATCAGGGGCCAGATTTAGCTTATGCCAGCGCAAACCTTTTTTTGGCATTAAAAATACTGTCAGGGTTTACTAAAGACATGCAGAAAGAAATTAGTGTTGAAAAGATGTGGACAGTTATTTTCGCAAATCACCTTGCATGAATATGCATTTGTAGGAGTTTCCCTTGTTGGTAAGTTTATGGGTATTTAAATGACTCACGCAATGCAATTTACTAAGATATTTGCTCTGAATCGTCAATTCACTGGTATTTGTTTCAAAGTGAAAGTAGGTGGTAATTTGCACTTTTCTCGGTGGAATGAGTTTGTTGATTTTGTTTTTGGGTCCACCTTGTCATTAAGTCACCTGCAGAATTTTCCCCTACCATCTGTGCTGTTATGGAGTTGTGCTCTAACGCTAACTTGCCCTCTTTAGTAACAGGCCCAAGATCTATGAATGTCATTAATGTAATTTAGTTTGAGACACATACATGTACAGTAAGTCGACTAGATATCCATGAGGAACTGTGTATTTGACTGCAATTCGTTTCTGTATTTTAGTGTCATTTACTTCAGTTTCAGTTTCAACTCTTTGATGGTTTTTTGATGTATCATGGGGTAAGTTGACCCAACCCCTCCATCTTGACAACTGTAAACTTTTACTGTCATGTGACCTTGTATTCTGAAAAATACATTGGAAAATAAATTGTGGGCTATATATATATATATATAGACAGAGAGAGAGAGAGAGAGAGAGAGATAGTATGTAGTTTATTTGATAGGGAACAAGTACACTAAATCCTTCTCTGATGCAGAAGATGCTTTTCACTACATAATAAAAACATCTTTTCACCCATAGTCCCTAATGGCCTGTTCGACACTGCAGAAAAGCTTACTTGCCAAGAAATGTATGATGTTTATTAGTTTCAGTGACTTCATTCATTAATTCAATTCAGTTTTTATGTAATCTTACTCAACAACTAAAACTAAAACTCTGTTTAGGCTGTTATAGGGAGGTTTATCATTTTGCTGTTTAATATTTTGTTTCAGAAATGCACAACATTGAAATTTCAACTTTATTTGGTTAGTTTTTTATTCTTTAGGTTAACTTTAAGAAAATAAATTTGACTGTTTTTTAAAGAAAATATGACTAATAAATTAGTTTAAGTAAGGGATAATGTACAGGCAGCCGGTAGTTATCAGTGATCAGTGTATCACGCTGAAGGGGCTTATTTCGCGATAACTACCGGCTACCTGTATATTATCCCGCTTATTACACGGCTACTT
>JAUMHR010000060.1:4970991-4991144 GCA_032361145.1 Enteromius fasciolatus | reverse complement strand
TTAGAATAAATCGTATGTATTCGTACGAGTGAGGTCGTACAAATTAGCCACCTCGTAAAATATGTACGAATTGCCGTAAGATCAGATTGGCATATCGCGTTGGCTAAAACACACAAGGAAACGCATTGTGAAAAAGAATATCACAGACATTGCATACGGACTCTAGAATTATCACGGATGTTGTGAGAGAGAGTCACCAAGTACGTCTGTGAAACAAAACATTCTCCAATGACCCCCTGTAAAACTAGTCCCGTCCAAATAGGGCTTTACTTTTAGTGATTATTTAGGTAGCACACATATTCTGAATGCCTTTGGCAGAATTCAAATGAGCCATTTTAATCTAGATTATTTTCAATTCACTTTGAATAACTCCTGATAAGTTACCTTGCCTGAATTGTCTATCAGTAATTTTTCTGCATTCATTAATATTAGTTTACTACTTTTTTTAGTAATCTACTAATTTTCAAAAGCAATTCATTTACAAATGGAAACTTACACATGGTTGCCAAATCTGCATAACAAATCCAGCCCTATTTCTGCTTAAAACTAGACTAAATGAGCTATTCAGCAAAAATTACATTCCAAGCGGACAGTGTTTTGCTTCAACCTGTAGAATACGAAAACAAACAAACAAACATACAACCCCCCCACCCCCCACAGACTTGGCAAAACCGATCCTGTCTAAGAATTAACCTTTAAAACGAAAGTTCATCGGATTTGTCTTTTTATTGAAATCAAGGTATTATAATCAGACATTTACATTTATTATTTTCCTGTCCACAAACCCCAAATTGCTGAGACAAACAAATTTGATTCCTCTCATTACTCTCCTTGTGCCCCTTTTAAGCTGAAAAGTTTTTAACCTCTGAAACCATTAGTGAGAATTTATCACTGCTGAATCACTTAGCAGGCTCCAACTTGCCAAGTCCTAAATTTCCCGACGTGTCGGGACCTGAAGGAGCGCAGAGGCCTGATAAAGCTCTTCGATGATTCCTCTTTCCCAGAAAAAGCAGCGAATGTGAATGTTCTCCATATTTTGACGGGGCTGTGGTGTGTCTCACTGTCTGCTGCCCCCTTCCCTTAGTCAAGTATTATAGTGATGTCTCCTTGCCAGGCCAAATTAATACCGGTTAATTAGTGCCTGACTTGCTGCTAACAAGGTTTTTGTTCAGGCTGCTCTTGACACTAAATGCCAGTTTTAAGCTTTCGTCGCTGCCAAGTCGCCCTGCCAGGAAACAGGAAATGGATCAAGCCTTCATGTCGCCATAAAGCAACAGTAGGACGGTTCCCAGGGCCACACTGGTCTCGCAGAGAGATGACATCACCTCTGAAAACACCCCCCCAACACGCAGATAAGAATAACGTCAAGAAGAACTAATCTCAGCCAATACCACTGTATGATACATGATCAAGAAAAAGAGGATTTTATCGCAAGCAATTCTTGCTGTGCAAACTGGAATGAGCTCAGTGTTTTATTTGGTTTTTGCTATAAATGTTTGTTATGAATGTTTTGGTTTTGTTTTGGTCAAATGTGACAAATGTTCCCTCGTGTTGCAAAAACAAGCAATGCAGATATAATGGAAGTCTATAAAGCTTTGTATGTTTGGTTAAATGTTAAGACTTAAACGCTAAATGTTTGCATCCCATACATAAGTGATTAAAGTCACTTGCTAAGCGTGTATATGCAAAGTTAAGTGTAATATTTTAGCTGGGAAGTATACCATTGCACTGCTAAAAAGGTGATTTGAATTCGATGTTGATAAGTTCGAAATATCAATAAAAAACCTTGCACAAAAAAAAAAGGACTTGTTCGCGCAAAAATGTAAATGATGTCATTATTTAATCACCCTCAAGTAGTTCCAAACCTGTATGCATTTCTTTGTTCTACCGAACACAAAGGAAGATATTTTGAATGTTTGTAAGGCTGTTTTGGGTCGCCAATGACTTCCATAGTATTTTTTTTCTTACTATGGATTTCAATGGTTATAGCTGAATTGTTAAAAGCGCTATATTAATAAAAGTGACTTGACTTGGTGACCAAAACAGCTTCGTTACAAACTTAAAAAAACAATTGTGTTCGAGGGTGATGATGACAGCATATTCATTTTGGGGTGAACTATTCATTTAAGGTTATAATTATTCTTAAATGGCTGATTTCAATTAGAAGGAATGATTTGATCATCAAATGTCCTCAGATTCCAAACTGACACAAGATTCCAGGCCAGAAGAGACAGACAGCAGCATATCACATAGTGCTTCCTCCCCGAGTGTGACCTGGAAGCAGTGCGAATCCAAACGGTGTAATTAAGGTCTTCCTGCCAACCGATAGAATAGGATTTTTTTGGAGGGGAAGCAACATCCTCGGCTTTCATTCTCCTCATCCATCATTGTTAGCGATTGTCTGACAGAGTGAAGGAGGTTTTTCAAGACATCAACTTGATGTACATGCTATCTTCCGTAATTCCACAGATTTTTCTGTTTCTAAATAGCGCTGTAGGGTTTGTTTGCTTGTTGTCTCTGCAAATGTTTGACTGTAAATTGTATATCTATATTATCATATAGATATAGTTCAAAGTAAGCAGATATATATACATTATAAACTACTTCAAGCTCCTTAAAGAGTTGACCTGAATGAGAAAACTGAAGTTTATTCTAATATCTGCGGCCTACAGTGTGACAAACACACGTTATGCATCTAAATGGCATTTACATGTGTTAATTTAGCAAATGCTTTTCCACAACACAACTTACAAAATGATGACTCTTCATCAGCACAAATTGGTAGCACTTCTTTTTCAGTACATGTACTTACAACGTACTTACAGTGCATGCACCCAAGAAAGTACTGGTAATACAAGGGGTAGGGTTAGTACCTAGTTATTACCAAGTTATTATAATTACTACAAGAAGTACACCCACACATCAATGCAAATACTATCTAGATTAGCAAAAAGTACAAAGCGATTTTGTACACAATTTTTCATACATATTTATCAATATATTGCCAATGTAGGTTTTAAAACCCCCTAGAACTGCAATATATTTATCATTCAAAATGTATTAAATTTGAGGAACATATTTACATAAACTATGCTGTTTACAAATTATATATACAGTATTGGCCATATATTGGAAAAATATTTAGGCCAAAAAAAACATTTTCTCTTATGAAGAAATGGTAGAGAATGTGAGAAACATTTTAAAGAAAATTGTAAGTGCACAAAATCAGCATAAAAAGTGTCAAATATTTATGTTTGCAAGCTAGCAAGCAGCTACTGTATTATTGCTGAAATGTTTTCATGACCTATAGGTTTTTAAATCTTCCTTCAGATAAGATTTCTGCCTTTGTCAAAGAATATTTATAGGTCATATGTTGTGCGTTTTTGGCAGTGAGATCTCGTTTTGGATTCAACACAGCTTGCCAGGTTTTGCAAAGTGTTTCCTCCTTGTAAAAGGTATGTGTATGTGTGTGTGTGTGTGTGTGTGTGTTTTGTGGGATTCATCAAAACCACCTTTTTCTCCATTGCTCTTCAGCTAAACCTAATGTGAATTTTCAATATAAAAACAGTCACTGTTATGTTACAGAATCTGGCAACTTGTGCACACCAAGAAATGTTTGCAAATATATTCCACACTTAAATTAATTCTGCGTTAAATGTGGATGAATGAACCTATCTTGACTGTCCACTTTGATTTATTACATTACACGGCCACTTGCCCCCCTGACAGTTTCAATGCAAGATCATCATATGCAAGAATGCAGAGCGTTCAGCTTGACACATTTCTTTATAAACACCAATAAGTGCACATGTAGCATGCTGAAGTAGGACTTTCATTTCTCATTTACGAGGACATGCACAATAAAACCCCAAGACTCTCTAGGACGGGGGCGGAGAAGCGCTCGCGTCACTCCGCAGGTGTGCTAGACGCCTACAGGAGCCACATGCTCAACAAAAGGCCTCAGACTGAAGGCAAGCTTTGTTCTCTGCAGAGTCCAAGCGTGAGGGAAGAGTTTGAGAAGGTGCTTGAAATGATTTGTATTGTTGCCTTTTTTAACAAGCTTGATTTGGAATGGATTCTAATTGAAGCCATGAGTCGCTGGTGTTTTATCCTCAGCTGCTGCTTTTGTGATCTTCCAGCCAACTTCGCAACTTGACAGCTGGAATGGATTTTTTCTGGGTTGCCGTGTAGCTTCAGTTCTCAGAGGTTTTTGTTAGAGCAACATGTCTTAAGCTCTTTAAATCCGCTCTGACACATCTCATCTCAGGTTTTGCTTTTTCATGATGAATGGAATTATGAGACAAATAAACACTTGAGAAAGAGCATAGGAGCCAAAGATAGATCATCCACTCCCGCTGCGCTAAATTTACACTAACTTGGCAGTTGGACTGAGTTTAACACTAATGATTTTATGCTAGATTCTCAATGAAGAGCTGTGCACACTAATAGACATCTTTTCACATAACCCTGAGAAAGCATGTTTTTTCCCTAACAAGTAAGATTATTTGCACTCTTTTACAGTAATAATGGCATTCCACATTTTTCAAGTTAATATTCAGTTTTGTTACATTATATTGTGACTGATGTCAAATACATAAATACTTAATATGTATGAAACGAAATATAATTTTCTAAAGTATATTTATTTTTATTAATAGACAGTAATACAATCACATAAATCACAAATTATTTAATCAATCATGGCATGTGTGTGTGTTATACAGAATGTATTATACTATAATTAAAAAATATATATTTTCATTTTAAATATAGTTTGATATTAATATAAATTAGATTCATACTATACCATTTCTCCATTTTAAATATGGTTAGATATTTATATATATATATATATATAGTATAATTCTATAGTTATATATATATATATATATATATTTACATAGCATACTGTACTTATTTTTGTTTTACTTATTTATTTAAATAGCGCAATTTAAGAGTGCATATTGTAATGTATTTTATTATATATCTGAACGATTACGATGATGCCCAAAATTCAACGAAAAGCATTACTGATCTGGCGGGACATTCTTGAATGTCAGACTGAAGGCGGGGGGCTCATTCACACCACGCTCCCTCTAGACTGTGGATCTGCTTTATTATGGGAAACAAGCCCTTCCTAGCCATAACTCTTCTTCAGTTCTCTAAAGCTTTGGCTGGCCGTTTACTGCCGTGTCTGCCATTGTCTGAAAGGTCACTGAGAACCGTTACCATGAGGAAGGAGCCCCAAATCCCTTCTTTATGGGAACTTACACATTGCTTAGGCTCGACGGAGAGGTAGCCCTTAGCAACCGTGTCCCATTGATCACTATATTGGAAATGCATTGTGGGAATGTCAGGGCATACACTGTTTCATGTATTTGTGCAACCTTTAATCCATGCATCAGCATCCTGACGTGGACATTCTCACATGAAGTGTCTGTGTTGATGGATTTGCGCTATACATGTTTGACTGAAACCGTGTCAAGATGAGGGATGCTTCATTTGTTTTAAACAAGAGAAAAATCTCCCCTGGCATGCTTAAAGGCATAGGTCACTTAATTGAAAACTCATCATTATGCATTATGACATTCCAAATTTACATGACTTTATTCTGTATATTTTCTTTCATAGTATTTTTTTTATCTTATTATTATTATTATTTTCAGTTTTATTTTTTTCCTTATTTTAAGTTTTAGCAAATTGTGAAATGCTTTTATTTTCTCTTTTTAAATGTACATTTCTTTTATTTTAGCTTTAGTGATTGTACATAAAATTAATTTAACTGCCAATTAAACATTTTTAATTTCGTCATATAATTTACTTTCAGCTTAATTTTTAACAAAATGTTTCTATGCAAAAAAGTTTCAAACCTTTTTTTTTAGAATGGTAATTTGAAATTCAATTAAAATTTTTTGATTTTTAAAGTATAAACTGTCTCACAAATTTATGAATAATTCACATACACTTCCAGTCAAAAATAAGATATAATTTGTAATAATACTTCAGAATTCCATCTAATACATAAATATATTTTTTATTCACATAAAACAAACCCAATTACTTTATTGTAATGTCATCTCACATTAAAGTTTTTATGTTTTTACTGTTTTTTGATCTGTAAATGAAGCTCTGGTGAGCATAAGAAACTGCTTTTAAAAAATCATGTTACCTAAAATAGTTGCTCTGGCACAGCCGATTTAATTTAACGCATTGGTAATATCTGTAAAAAAACAACAACACCCTGAAACCATCTAGTTTGTACATATTATTTAATAGAACAAAAATAATAAAAAAAAAAGATCTGAAATTATAAATACAAAATTATGTTAATGACCAACAAACATCAATATACCACACTTTTCCTGAATGACAGCAGCATATCACAGTACGTAATGTCTATACATCTATATACGTAGATGCTGCTAAGACGGGTGACTTCTTGTTTTCTCCACGGGAAGCTCCGCCCCTCCAGGCAGGTGTCACTCTACCCACACACCCATCGCTGATCTCCGTTTTTCCCTCCAGTCTGTTGACGCTGTGAGTAATATCCTGGGCAGAAATGAGACGGAAATGACAGCGGCAGCAGCAATGCCCAGCTGTGAAACTCCCAACGACACGCCGAGATAAGAAGCAGGAGCTTCCGTGTCTCTGACCCTTCCCAGGCCTGAATAAACCACCGGCCAGAATTGCTTTGGTATCTAACTATATACAGTATAGCTACCACCTTATAGCAATGCCATGGATTTTAAAAAGCCATGCACCACGCAAATTTCCTTCAAAATGATTTTTTTTTGTATTTTTGTATTTTTCCTACTTGCCTTCTTTAAAACAAAAAAACACACAAATAAATAATTAAATCAAACAATTATCCTCTATGTGCGTTCTGAAAGGAAAAACAGCTTTCTACAGACAACATAATGATAATACTGGTTGAGATGCACATGAAACTGGTTTGCTTCAACTCAAAAGAACATTTCTTTCATTTCCTCTCTGCAGATGTCAGCAGAGATGTGGTCAACCTCTCCAGATGCTCGCTGTCATTTCACACTCGACAAAATGCTGCCAAACAGCCATTTAAAAAATTAAATCATACACAAAGTCAAAATGCATTAAGAAAGCGTTGCAGGATGATGTTTGTCATTTTCAGACGTTCAGACCCTGTAGGGGAAGAGAGTCTGGAATTTACTCAGGCCTTGGTAGCACACGATCACTGCCAAAACGTCTATTCTATGTGTGCGATTTCCCCTGGAAGATGTCATTTTTAAATAGTTTGTTTATCTGTAATACATCACCAAAACTGATTTTGTCGGATATTAGAAAGATGTTTTTTGTGAGCCAAAATCTAGTGGGTTGCCTGTGGAGGCAGCATTTTCTGCAACATGTGCATGTTAAACAAATGATTAAACCGCTAAAAGAGAGCCATCTAACCCTCCATAGACAGCAACACAACAGAAATGATCCAGAAATGTAGTAAAAACACCAGTAAAACGGTCCATGTGACATCAATGTATCAACTTCACTTTTGCAATGAGTCACTTGGTGTGCAAACGAGAGTCTTTTCATTCTCAAACTCAGGAACACAGGATGCAACGCAGACTTGAAGACGTATAGACATATAGGGACTCAGCTGCCAAAGCAGTTTCTCATGACTTTAGGTGATGTGGTTCAAAAAGGCATGGAAGGGAAGGGCACGTCTTTGTCACACTCCAGAAACAGAGCTGCCATTCTCGGAGCAAGGCAGGGACGTGCCAGTTCAGTGCAGCTTCCCGAGCCTTGTACCCGCTGACCTGATCGTGTCATCCTGACTTTGTTCCGGATTCTGCCGCTGCATTGCTATAGTAACGCTATGTTGCAAAACAGTGACATGTGAGGAAATGATGATAGTGATAAAGGCATGGGAAAATCTCAGCCGCTTGGTCTGATTGGCTAAAACAGACTGACGTGAACTAGATTAACAACAACAGACTCTACTAGATAAACACTAATATATAAATCATGAAAAACAAAAAATTGCGATAATAAAATGTATCTAAAATTAATGTATAGTGAGAGAAAAGAACCATATATTTTACATACTGTTTGTTTATATATAGGCTACACACTGACACCAGAAATTGTAGATGTGTTACAGTGGTAGACACAATAAACAGATGATGTATAGAATGAAGTAGAAATAAAGTTAGAAAGCATAACCCTCGCAGTTTCATAATATCAGTCTGTCAGTCAAGTTTGAAATAAAGATGCAACAATATTTTTTGGTAGGTAACTTATACATATTCATACAAATTGGCAACTCGTAAAATACATACAATTTAGCAAAAATAGTAGGAATTTGTACACGTGATTTGTATGAATTAGCAACCTGGTAAAATATTTACGAATTGCTGTAAGATTTCTGCTGAAAACACACACAACCCAAACATTTAAAGGGTAGTGTTCCATGGTTTTTGTATAAATACACTCACACACAAATAAGGTACAAAATCAGTCACTGGAGCAGGTACACTTGTGTACCTTTTTGGTTCAAATATGTACACTTTAAGTACTATATGTGCCTTTCAGGTACCAAAAAGGACCCTTTATGTACAAACATGTACTTTTTGAAAAGGTACCACCCCAGTGACAGCTTGAGTAGCTGTTTTCAACATTATTAATAAGCAATGTTTTTTAGAAGCAAATAAGCATATTATAATGATTTCTGAAGGATCGTGCGACACTTAAGACTGGAGTATTGATGCTGAAAATTCAGCAATGCATCACAGAAATAAAATAATACAACGTGTTTTTTACTGTATTTTCAGTACATAAACACAGCCTTAGTGAAAATTAGAGACTTGCAACATGTAAGCAAAACATTTAAAAACTGTAATGTTTCTATCCTTTGACAAGTACTGCAACATGTGATTGATCATGGGGGGATGCAAATATTTGCAGTCGCAATTCCAAGATTTCTAGAACAGAACGGCCCAATGCCAAACACAACAAGCAGCTCTAACCTCTGAACCCAGACTGAACCTCCATCCACATTAGCTTGTGTGTACAAACACTAGCACCTGCTCGTGCATTTTCATAATGTGGCAAATTAGCAGTGAACGTTGAAAGAGCGAAAACGACAGCGCAGCTGAACTTTACTCGCTGAAACAGCGTCCAGCACTCACAGACTCAGAGGAAGTAAAAACAATGTTGAAAAAAGTTTTGACGCTGCCAGCTAAGCGGAGATTGAAGGTGGTATTAGGGTGCCAGAGTGTGAATATTTAAGTTGGCAGCCGCTATAGTCCACAACATAATCATGCAAAGCCAACCTCAGATAAAAAACATGCAGAATGCAAATACCTGCACTTTTTAATGGCCATATCATGGACCTCAGCTAATAAAATATCTCACTTATGTTGATTTGATTTACAGTAAGATCAGTGAGAGAGTTCACCCAAAAACAAAACTGTTGTTATCATTTAATACTTTTCTTCCTCACAAAAACTGACCATGGTTACCTTTTTTTTCTTCCCAAAATACCACAGTTACCAGTACAGTTAACCTTCTAAAACTGTAATTAATATGGGATATAGGTCAAGTTGCGTAAGACGACTCTCTGAATGTTTCTTTCCTTTTGGCTTCTTTGATGACTGCTTACCGCAGTTTTAATTTAATAAAAATAACTATATTACCTACAGTGTTCTGGAGGAAGCTGTGGTTATCATGGTCCATTTGTGTAAAGGGTTCTACCGCGCTATAAAAAGCAGTACGTCTGTAATCTATATGACCACACTGAACATTTCTGGATATTTTGGGTCATGTATTAATGTATCTGCTAATGGCTGACTTTATCATGCTTCACCCCAAAATTAAACTTACGTCGTTAGTTACTCACCCAAATGTCTTTCCAAACCCGTAAGACCTTTGTTCATCTTCAGAGCAGAAATGTTTAATGAAATCAGAGAGCCACCTGACCCTCAAAACATCAGTCATCAGGTCCAGAAACATACATTGGTAAAACAGGATGTGATAAGTTCAGTTTTCAACACTACGAGAATCCATTTATTTATTTATTTTTTTTGCACAAAGAAAACTATAAAAAACTAATAACAACTTACTCAGCCATTCTTCTCTCCTGAGTTACATCTTCTGCCATTTTAGAGAGTATCACAAAAAACTTTCTGGACTTGGATCATTTCAGTTGTATTGCTGTCTATTTAGGGTCAGATAGCTCTCAGATTCCTCCAAGTTCCGAAGATGAACGAAGGTCTTACTGGTTTAGAACCAGGAGGGTTCATTTTGGGCTGAACTAACCCTTCAAAAACAGAGTTTACCTCTTACAGTTGTGACTAAATTTGGGATTTAGTTAATGCTTAAATTCACTGCTGTCATGATTGTACAGTATTAATAATTTACAGTAATTGTTTATACAGTACAATACATAGTTACTGTTTTTTTACAGATTTGTTGGGTTACTGAGAGTAAATTGTTGCCTTCCTTTTAGAGTAATTTGATTGATTGATTGATTTATAGTCACATTTTCTGTGATAACTGTGTATATTCTGTATTGTTTCATTTGATTTGATTACTTAACCATTTAGATGACATTTAGATTTCAACAAATTATTATTTAAATAACAATAACATAACTGTATAAAGCTATTATGGTAAATCACTGTAAAAGAACAACATAGCAGCCAGTAACTTACTGTAAATTCAGTCTCATATTTTCAAGTGCTTGTGTAGCCCTTTTATATCAGCGTAAAGTGTCTCTCCATTAGGCGTTCAGGAAGACTACGCTCAGATCTCATCGAGCCACAGCCTCGTTACTCAAGACCAGCAAAGCTGTGTAAACATCACAAAAATGAAAAGTTGCAGGACGCCCATTTGGAACGTATTAGCTTTACTCCATAACCTATGTTTAAATTATTACAGCCAAACCCAGGAGTTTGGCACTGGCAAGCTGCTCCGACCAAGGCCAGTTAACCTCTGGGGTTACAGACAAAATCGTCAAGTTTAGAGATATGTTCAGTTCCTTGTGGAAAATGTAAATTTGCAGTCCACTTGGCCATGTGGAAAGGAATTTTAAATGACTCAATGAGACAGTGCTACAACTCTAGGGGCAAAGCAGGTCAACACAGCAACATAATTCAGCAGGAGTAATTACGCCATCGGACCAGTCCTACATTCAGAGAGCATTGTGTCATCTTAAATACTGCTCCTCTTCTACAGGCGATGAAGGATTTTATTGATCTATTCAGCAGGAATAATGCATAGGTGCAATATTAACTTGAAATATATATTAGAATTATGCACACCTGAGTATACAGACAAAATACAAAGTTCAACAGAAATTCATGTCGCCTACTTAAATAAGAACTTCCGTTTGGTTTGCTATTGGTATGAATGCAGTTTGGTAACATTTTTTTTACAGTTACACCTATAAGTTGCTTATTAGCATATTACTAGAATATTAGCCATTTATTAGCCTTACTCTCATGACCTTTTTCTACATCTCTCATCCTTCCTAGGATTAGAGATGTAGTCTTTATTAACTGGAAAACATTTGTGATAGACAAACGCAAGAACTGCTTGCATTAATTTTAGTGGTAAACTAGAACAAACCAATCCAAATGCCCCCAACCACCCCCCACCCCCATTCCCCTTTATAAGGAGGGTCTTCAAATTAGTACTGCTCTATTATACATCTCTATTTTCTTAGACTCTGTACAAATCTCTGTAATGGAGCATGTCAGTCTTGGATAAGAACTTCCTGCCGCTCACCGTCTAATTACCCTCGGCTACCTCTCTGAGCTTTCTCTGTGTTTAGATTTAATTTGATGTTGGTTTTAATCCCGAAGTGTCAATCTTCATTCCTGCCCGAGCAACCCTGGACAGGGTCCCAAATTAAAACAGCCAGCACGCTCATTTAAACGGCCAATTATGAATGCACAAAAAGCTTTTTTGTAACCGCAGTCATCTTGCATAAAAGGTCAAGGGCGAACAGAGATCTCTGCACTGATTTATAATTCTCACATTTTATAATTTCTCAATTCCAGATCATGTAAACTGCATGTTTCAGCCATGATAACATCATTGTAAACCGGCACTCTTGATGAAAATGCACACGTCCAAAATCATTAACTGCAGTTTGTGACGAATCCAACAAAAACGGCAAAAGTCACGCCAGATAAACACATTTTTAATTAAATCGCATAGCTCTAGTGTTTTTCCCAACAGCGTAGAGTCTTAGCTTTTTAGCTCCCATTAGATGAAGTCTCGTTTTCCTGGGGTTTATTTTGTAATTTCATCATTTCTTTTGATGGGTTGTTAGGCCCCGTTCCAAACATCGCAGAACAACATTAAACCCAAATGAAGCTTCAGTCCAGGATCTAATGAAGTCATCAGTGAGGTCAGACATGTTTTTTTCATAACTCAATATTATCTCGTTCAGAAATCTAGCGAGTTGGAGTACGCATTGGGTAAAAATTACTTAAGGGTAATCAATTGTGTTGACCTTTCACCCTGTAACGCTACAACTCATGATGGATGACTACAGCAATGCATCACTGTAGGAAAACACAACTGACAGCAAGATGGTAGCGCTCCATGTTGTAGTATCTTCCTGCAATTTGATTCATGGGCCGTTAGCTTGGCCGTATGATTCCTGTAACTCAGAAGATAAGAAGTTTTATGTCTCTGTGCAAAAGAAATGTACAATTAAACTTTCTGACAGGAATAAATTAAGCTTGCAATAGTGAAGTTTTATTGCACTATTGGATAAGTCTACTAAAATGACTTGGCTCCTGCTCAAGGATGCATAAATTGTCTGCTGCTTGGGCAGGAAAACACAGCTTCCAGATTTATGCAACTGCATGGTGAGGTTTACAGGTTCTCATCTGTCAATCATATCTCCTAGGCGTTTTATTATGAGCTATCACATGCTTTGCACCAATTGTTGTCTGAGGGACATGTTACAAACAGGTTTTCAATGGAGGTATTTTCATCTTTAATCGAGTTCACGATTGACTTACAGTGCTACTTGTTCCTCACGAGAGACTCTTCAGTAAGTATTTGGTTTATGAAGTGCACAAGGCAATATTGTAAAAAAAGGCATGCAACTCTTTCACATTTAGTGGAACAGCAGCTCCCAAGATTTCATCACCTGTTCCTGATTTTGCTTGTTTGGGTTTTCCTTGAGCTTAGGAAAGATCTCCCGGTGCTCTGAATGGAAGGGGGAGAGGTGCCTCTTGGTGGTCTGTGACAGAAACTCTCAAGTGTAAATTATGCAATGGGACAGAGCACGAACAGTCAAAATCATCAGTCTCAGCTGTGAGGAAAAAGTGGATTGAAAGCATTGTGCATTTTTGAAATTTCGTCTGGTCTCCTCACAGAAGAGCTGTTTGCTAGATATACCTGTTTCATGGCATCGAATCATTTAAAATTATTTCCAAACCCCGACCAAGTCTTTTCTTTTTGGTAAAGGTCACATGTATCTAAAGCACACTTTATAAAACCTGTTCCTAATGCCCTTCAAACAGTTAGCAATGCCTAACCCGATTTGCGTTGGTATTTGTGAGAGTCTCCATGTTTTATTTTGAAGAGGATAGAGCTGTGTGACAAACTAAAGCTGGCTTGATGGATGGGTCAAATGGAGGCTCTGGCCAGGACAAACACATTGTGAATAGCTCCTCATTCATTTGGGGCCCGTGTGGTCAAGTTTTGAGCAGCTTTTTAACAACACCGCTATTGTGCCTTATGCTTCAATAAATAGAGGTGCTTATTCAAGGCTGCTATTGATTCGTCATTTTTCATATGTCCAGATGTCACACAAGTTATAAAGCTAGGGAGTTTAGCCTAAGCACCTGGAGAGAACATTAAGCGAGCAATTTTTGGTTTTGCTGAAGCTTTTTATTTAATGCATACTGTGTTTTGTATGGTAAATAATCAGCGTTTTGGATTTATGCCTTATTTAGAGAGAAATGCACAAGCAGGATGTATTTTTCGCCAATCACTGCCAACATAAATCCAATGTTTTATAGGCGATTTAGTTTTGTTTAGCTGAGCGTCACTCTAAATGTGATTGACCTTGATGCTTTCATAATATTAGCTGTGGTAACATAAGCGTTTTCACTTCATTTCACTTGTTTATGGTCAATGTCGTTTTAAATCTGGGTGGAGGACGATGAGATGGTCCAGTGAAGGATTGAGGGTATCATTTAAATGAATGATACGCTACACTTTCGAGCCACGTCCAAGCATCATTCATCTGTGAGCTCTGTGCTGTAATGAGAAATAATATAACTCACTCACCGGCCCTCAGACCATCTGGCCGTAAGTGAGCGAGTGTGTTTTCTAGACTCACAGTCACAGCTTCTGGAGAGTATCATCTTACTCTCCGACAGGTGGATTGTTAGTGCCTCGCACAGACAGCCAGAAAAGAGGTTTAGGACGTTATAAATGAGAGCCTGAGCACCGTGGATTACAGGAACCTCGTTTCTGACACCAGGGCTCATGAGAAATCTTGCAAATGCTATTACTTCGCTTCTCTTTTGAATAATTTAGCGAGTTCCCCAATAGGCTACACTATTGTATAAAAGTTTAGGGTCAGTAAGATTTTTGAAAAAAGTGTCTTCTGCTTACCAAAAAAACTGTTTTGTATGTTAAAATGTAATGAATTCCTCTTGTGGCAAAGCTGAATATTCGACATCCCTTCAGAAAACACGATGATATGCTGCTCAAGAAGCATTTGTTATTATCAATGTTTAAATGCTCAAGTCGCTATAAGTCCATTTTATATAGCTATATTCAGGCCAAGTGACAAGTCTACTTTTAACTAGACATGATAGCTGAGAGGAGTTTTGCCAAAAGTGACTAATAGTGATCGAGGATGGTTAATTTGGACAAACCTGATGCACCTGTGATATCTTCTTCAGGGCGTAAAAGAAAGATAAAACCTGAAATGTTTTCGCTGAACCTTGCAAAAGCAGCACGTTACAATGGTGAGGGGAAAAGCTCAGTGTATTACGTGTATCCCATACACAAACCCTATGATCATAACAACAACAACAACCTTTATCAGTCAATCATCTACATTTTCATCTGAGGAGATTACGAAGATGAAACAAGTGTTTTTTTTTAAACTCTAAAACATGTGGAGTTATCTGCTTTTGTCCGAGTGTTCTCTGCTTTAAAACAAACTTTTAATATGTAAAAAAAATAAAAATAAATTAATAATAATCCAATGAACTGTAATTTTGTTAATTACCTGTATTTGTAAGTTATTATTATTTAAAACAACTCAAATGCAGTTTGATTGATATTGCTTGGAATGTACCAAAAAAAAAGCGATTTCTGATAAAAATTAAATAGTTATGATTTTGCAAATGGCTCTTCAAATAATCTTTCGTGTTCTGTTGAAGAAAGAATATCATGCAGTACAATTTTGTAAAGCAAAAGAGTTACATTTCATTTGCGTTTAAAGAGACATGCATAAAAACAGCTTTTATTTTCAAAATATAATATTTATATATTATATGTGGGTTATTTTTAGATGAAATATCACAGATACATTCTTTTGTTTGAAAACTGGGTCTCCTTAAATGCATCCTTGCTGGATAAAAGTATTAATTTGAATAAAAGCGACATTGGCAACATTCAGACCCTAGTTACCTTACTAAATGTTTTTTTAATGGTTTAATTACATGCTGTAAATGTTTTTATTAGAATTAGTGGCGAACCAATAGGGTTTTTTATGGTCAATGGCATTACTGATAAATAGAAAGCAGGGTGGTCAGATATATGCAGAATAAGCTCAAACAAACTTCAAAATAATTTGGTTATACTTTTTGGTCTATTTATTTTAACTCTTGCCTATTTTCTTATGGTAACAATGAGGTAATATTTACCATTGCACGTCCTATTTGAGCTAATGATACATGTTGGACTCTTCAGTTATGTTTTCCTCCTCCTCCAGACCCAACAGCCCACCCAAAGCCCAAGACGGTTCTGCACTTCACAGTTTAACAGCTCTTCCATCACTAGGAGCAGTTATTACGCTCACACAACCGCCCAGAGTTTATAAAACTGAGGCGTTGTGTGCTCCAGAGTTTGTTTTATTGATCATTGTGCAGAGGCGTTGATTAAGGGAAGTGAGAGTTTGTTTCTGAGGGTGCGGGGAGGTGTCGGTCACCTCATAACTTTACTCGCTTAGTCAAAACAGGCTACTGTCTTTAGACACGGTCCTCTGTAATCGTACGGCTCATACGCACACCTTCAGTACTTTGCATCCTTTTATTTTTTGATTTGATGGGCAGAAGAACTGAAAAGACCTTTATGAAGTTCATCTACAGGGCATTCTGTCCTCTCATCCACTTCTTGATTATTCTCGCTCTCCCTCCCTCTCATTCTCTAGTTACTGACATCAGGGCTGCACATTCCACGCTTGTCTTAATAAAGTCAAATCGCAATAAACCTGAACCAATTACACGCACAGCCAGATGGGCTGACCACAGCACGGAGGGGATCCACCTGGAGGGTGATGGCACCCGGCTCTTTGGGGTCACAATGAAAAGCATCACCAAAAAAGCTTTAACTGGGTGTGCTTTTATGGGAGGTTTTTCAATGTCAAGTCTGGTGGATCTCACTGGGGATTTATTTATCTGGCCTTTCAAAAAAGAACGGCAAATCTGACAGAAATAACTGTTTTTCAGCCTATTTTCTGTCCATTTTAGATGGGAAGAAACCATTTGAGACATGTAAAGCAACCAACCAAACACAATGCAATAACAGACTGGTGTGAAAACATTTCAGTGTGTACAATATAAACTTTGTAATTAGTTGTACTTGTTTTTAAATTTGTTTTTTAATGGGCTGGAGCAATCAGCCCCAACAAGTCAATGTAATTTCAAACCTGACGATTCTTCTATGTCACGGCCATATGTCATAATATTTAAGGTTTGTGCCACCATACTATATTTAATGCAGTCTTTGTGTATGCTAATTAATGTTTTAGTTTGAGTTGAGAGCGGATAAAGCCTTACAGGAGAAGTTCACCTAAAAAATGAGATTAAATAAAATTCTTCAAAATATCTCTTTTTTTTTTTTTTTTTTTCTTCTGCCGAAGAAAGAATATCATGTAGTAAAATGAGAGAAGAGATTCTTTAGTGGTATTGATTTCCATTCCATGGAACTTTCCCATTTCACAATAGGGTTCTTTGTAGCTCCTTAATTTTTTTTTTTTTTTTAAATGATCTTCACCCATTCTTTGGGGAATGGTTCCTTTATGGCATCAACCTTTATTTTTAACAGTATACATGGACCTGTCCAGAAGACATGCAACCATTGACAGTCTCCACGAACCTCAATGGACTCCCCTCCCAGTCCACTACTGCATACAGATCCCGGTTCTGATGAGTCAAACCTGCCTTCACGGCTTCACCTGACAGCCACAGCGTCCTGCCCTCTCTCGCCGCTCCATAAACATCACATCAGGACTCATTCACCGACCCCCCCCCTCTACTCTATTAGCAGCTAATAATATTGAGTTACCACTCAGCACACTGCCAAGTGGTCTCTGCTGGGGCTCAGTGGCTGTTTGTGCTTGGCACGGGCGGCTGAGAGGAGAGAACCTTAACGTTTTAAAGGTACAATAACAAACATCTCCGACCCTCCACACTACGCTAACCTGCTTGCTTTTACACCTCTGGGAATGGCTTTATTTCCGTGAAGTCTGTGCACATTTTATGTAGAGAGGGAGGACCTCAATGAAAGATTTCTTTAGCGTTTTTAAATACAAAATTTTCAGACATCAATCAGTGGCTGAACGCATGCGGTCTGAATGTTGATTCGTTAGTTTGATTAACACTATATTTTCTGTCCGTCTGGGTTTAGTTAACTAGGATTTGTTGGCTTGTCTGTGCTAAGTGGAGATACGTGCAAATTCTATAAGCAATATTTAAATCCCGTCAAGATATAATAAACATTTTTAGGCACAGCTGAAATGAATGGATTTAGCAGAGCAATTTGTTTTTGTCTAAACCGGACCAGACTTGACTTGGCTTTTTCTGAGGTGGCATGTTTTATATAGGAGGTTTAAGAGAAATTAATCAAACAAATATGTGACCCTGGTCCACAAAACCAGTCTTAAGTTGCAGTGGTATATTTATAGCAATAGCCAAAAATATATTTTATGGGTCAAAATGATCGCTTTTTCTTTTATGCCAAAAATCATAAGGATATTAAGTAAAGATCATGTTCCATGAATACGTATGGTAAATTTTTTACCTTAAATATGTTAAAACTTAATTTTTAAATAGTAATATGCATTGCTAAGAACTTAATTTGGCCAACTTTAAAGGTGATTTTCTCAATATTTAGATTTTTTCCGCCGTCAGATTTTAGATTTTCAGATCTCAGACCCTAACAGACCATACATCAGCGGAAAGCTTCATTTATAAATCTCAGTTTCAAGAAATCACATATGTTTGGATTTGGCTTGCGCACCGTCTATAATATAATACTGCAAAATTGTGCATTTTGATTGTTATTTTTCGTTTAATTAACTAAAGAAAACCCAAGCTGAGCAAAAGTCTGAATTGAATATAGACTTGGTCTGCAGTTGTAGCCATGGAGGAAAGAGACGAGTGCTAAAGACAAAACCAGGAAAGAGAGAGAGAGAGGTGTTGGGACAATGCAGCGTCCTACTCAATGTTTGAAAGTGCTCCATCAAGTCAACTGGTTTAATTGCACAGGGGGCGGTTTGTAACTATTACTGTGAAAGGAATCCTTTAGCAGCAATAACACTAAATCAGGCCTTATTAAAACAGCTATATATCTGCCTGCCTAAATTGTTGCTGGACTCGTGGGTTATCACAATAACCGTAAATTTCGCCAGATTTCTGGCCGTAAAAACTCATTAGGTATTTCCCAGCTAAGAGAGAAAGAGAGAGGGGAACTGCCTGTTGCCTGGGAGCTGGGGAGCAAAGCATTGTGGGGGCTGGCCACAGTTACCTTTGTCATGAATCACTGTGCGAATAGGCCACGGGCCAGAAAAGGCTGCTGATAGCGCTCCCGCACACACACGCACACAGAAAGCAGGGCAGACACAATAAGACGCACTGCAGAACTCCATGGAAATGAAAATAATCCAGCAGCCGTCAACCCTGTTACAGCCCTTTTTCTGCCTCCCACAGTGTGTGTGCGCTGTGCACCTCGCCCCAACACACTCCCTGCCTCTCCAGCACTGAAAAGACACAGACAATGTAAGTCATATGGGTGTCTGGGGGGCCTGGTGCACGGGGTACGATTTGTCAAACGTCCAATCAACCCTTCCTCGTCCTGAAACCGTGAGTGCGGTCTCAGCGCAGCAAGCTTAAGCAAGCACGAGTAAATCTGCTCTTGTCGACATGTGTGATGTTCATGGTTAGTGCGTTTCATGAAAATATGTACATCTTTCCTGCTGCTATAAATTCGCGCAAAACAGCTCAAAATCCTAAAAATGACATCCTCATGTTGAGGGCCATGTTCAACCACATTGTATTTAGAGAGATAGTTCATGTAAAAATTACAATTCTGTAAACTTTTTTAAACCTCAATGAGTTTGTTTTTTGTTTTCTGTTTAAAAAAAAGCACATACAGTAACCGATGCTGGTAGCTATGTTAACTTGTATAATATGAGAAAAATGGCTACCATTAACTGTTTGGTTAACTGTCCCTTTAACAGCAATTTTAGCATTTAAAAATTTGTCTCACAGGGATCGGGATCTCTTTAGTAACTGTTTCTCCTAGATAGTGAGTTTTTTATTCAGAGAAAAATAGTCTCACGTGTCTCGTCTAGAGTTTCAGATTTCGACAGTGTCTCACATTGTGCATAGATTTGTCTGCAATCAGAAGTCAGGGATCTAATTATGAGCTCAGATGTGTTTCATCAAATTTTGTCAGGTTTAAATGAATGAGGAATGCTATCTCAATCTAGGCTCATACACCATAATCACATTAGATGCAATATTGAATGTAAGGCAGATGAAAATGAGGAATATGCTTTTTAAAATGGCATGCCTCGTATAAAGAGCCCAGTTGTATCTTTCAGAACTAAGAATTTGCGAGTTTTTACCTACTACATTTTTTGCAAAGACATTTGTTAAACTACAGTACAATCCTTCGAACACAATGCATTTCTT
>JAUMHR010000060.1:4905505-4917320 GCA_032361145.1 Enteromius fasciolatus | reverse complement strand
AATCGATATGAAGATGGATATGTGTGATGATAACATTCAAAAACATCAGTTTTCAAATCTCCCAGCATATTGATATTGTTTTAAAGTCATACCATGATATGTATGCTTCGTTAGTCAAAACTGTGTACATTTGTGTGAAAAGGAATAAAAGGGGTTGGAATTTTACTGCCTCTAGTGTTCATTTCTATTGGAAGCTGCTGTGATATGTACTTATTGGTACATAATTTGTAGTAATCAGGTACTGTGTTTATGCTGTGAGACCAGGTATGCCACATCTTAATTGGCAAAGGTCAGCAGGTCAAAAATTCCTCCCATCTCCCATTGAAAAAGCCAGATGAGACGTATAGAAAGCCAAACTTGGCAGAGAGCTTCTCCTGCCAAGCAGATCCATACAGTATTTGCTGCCGCTTGCACCTTACAACCCGGAATAGGGACTTTGAGCCAACAAACTTTGTTGGTTGTGTTTGTCGAAGCTCTTTGAGTGTAGTAGAGAAGCCTCACAATCCCTGTGAGATGTTATTGGGAACACCGAGTGAAGCGACAGAGAGAAAAAAAACAGGTAAAGCGTGGAAAGAGGGATCATCTCATTCCAGCTCTATTCAGTAGTTCAGAGTCTCGTCTGTTTGAGTAAACAGTTTAGTTTGCATCTGGAATGTGCAATTTAATAGGGTAAATATCCTGCTAAGCCCTCATGAACAGCAGCAAACCCTGAGGTTAGTTTGTGTTTGCTGAACCTGTTCGGGGGAAGTATTGAGGAGGATGTCCTGTCCCATTCCAGTTCTACCGCTTGACAGTTACTCCTGCAAATTTTTGTATTTTCCACATAATGATGAGTCAGCATGGATCGCGGCCCTTGGTGTCTAATAAGTATTCTCATTCGTCGTTTTCTGACAAATATGTGCACAATCAATTTGACACGTTTCGCATAAAAATGCCAAGCCTTCCCACAGAGCATTGTAAAGCGAGAAACAAAGTTTGTGAAAAGCAACAATACGCTGGCTTTCTGTTTGTGAATCTTTCTGCACAGGACACTGAGCGTTGTTTATTCGTTTTCTTTTATTTCTTTGTCTGACATGCCCTTGACTGCGTCACACACTCTTCTTTCGTCTTCCATCTTTCCACCGTTGTTGCGGAGGTGGAGAATACAATCAACCATCCATGTTATTCATTCGTCTTCATTTCCATTAGAATATGCGTTTTCCAATCTGGCACGTAGCACTTTTTATTCATCCTTATTTACTTTATTTCATTGCCGATTAGCACGTTGGCTGTAATCAAAATTCTAAATTAGAAGCTAAGTAATAAACGAATGCTTTGTCTCATTTATTTCCATTTATTTATTAATATTTTGTTTATTTATCCATTACTGCTTTAATTATTATGTATTCCTGATCTTCAAGCTGAATTGTTTACTGACTGAACGAAATTGGATTTTAAGTAATTATAAAAGAGGTAATTATAAAGATGTCCACCAAGAATTCCCGGCAGTAAAGCCTTTAGCTGCTGAGGTTTTATCAGCCCTCCCATCCCCCACAATTCCCTTTTAACCTTCCATCTACTGGCCTGACCTTGACTAGCACTTTACTGTCATTCGCTTGAGGACAGAGCACAGGAGTAACTAATGTTCTTCACCCTCTTTCCCTTTCTTTATCTGTCATGTTCTATTCATAATATCCTTTTTTGTCTTTCATAAAACGACCAGCAGTTTTACAAAATGTTCTTCGATCACAGATTTGTTCCTCAGCAGCAGCGAGAGGACGGACGTGTCGCGGCACTCCGTATGGATTTATTTTATTACGCGATAGTGTTTACCAATAAATCTTTTCGAATTTCAGTGATGACCATCGAATTATCAGCTTCTGCTCATTAGTATGCCGGAAACATCTATAAAATCTCCATAAAGCCTGGCGCTGCTGAGGCAGTAAAAAGTTTATTTTCAACTTAGAGGGTAATGATTTGGTCCTTTTTCTCTCAGCGACTGCTCCGTTGCTTTTCCTGAAACTGGATCAAATGAGACAGTTGTGTATTTATTTTTTATTTTTTCTCCCAAGATAGAATTTCGATTAGCTTCATGGCGTATTTTCAAATTAGTGATATTCTAAATTAGCATCAATTGCTTCCCGGCCCATTTGGTATCACTCCCGACCTGCACTCAACCCAATATCCCGGCACTTCATGAAAAAAACATGACTTTTCTTTGGGATTTTCATAAATCAACAAACAAGCAGCAATAAGCCTCCGTTTTCTCATTTCAGCACAAAATAATAACTTATCAAAACAATTTGTCTTGCACGAAAATGCCACATCCAGTGTTTATAGTCATTTGGAAATGGCAATTATGTATACAAATAATGCCACGCTCTAAATTTTAATATTTGCATATTTGTGAATATGCTTAATATTGCTGATTAAGACGCGGTTAGGCTCTCTGCCATTGTTTGATCTCGGCGGAGGCCCTTAATGGCGTTATTAATGATGAGCAGAGTCGTGCAATGACATATTCAATCAGCGCTGATGGTGACGATGAAATCTCTGAACGTAAAAGTGATGCCTAATTTGTTAATGGGCCGAAAATAGACGCTATGTAGTATTTGCAAATTGCAAGCTTCTTGATTTAGGCTTATTAGCTTTTTTTATTGCACACTGTATTTTCTACAGAAAATGTTGGGTTCCTGATTGTACTGTTTTGTTAAAGATTTAGAGAGTAAAAGAAAATAACGGTTTAATCTCGAATAAATTAATCGCAAATTAGCCCATCTTTTCCTTTGCCTAATGCAGTTTTGATGGCTTTTTCCATCTCTCCCTCTCTCTACTTTACACTGGTATGTAGGTAGAAGTGCCGCCCATGGCAAGGGTAAAACTACGGCCGACCCTGTTGAGCGCAGCCCTTATAGCACATCACTAACAATCATTAGCTTTTATTTGCTGTTTGCTTTTGCCTAATAAGCCCAGTAATACCCTACTATACATCTTTCTTTCTTTATTTCTCTCTCCGGCCTGGTGTAGTAGAGAGCGAGTGAGGGATGAGCAGCGAGGGAGAAACGAAGAAAGAATAATTCAGAGATGGAGCCGTTGTAAGAGTATCCCTTATTTAGACATGCCCTGCAGAGCCCCAGCACAATTAAAATGATTCATACTCGCCATAACTCGATAAATATTATACACAGCTTAATCAAAAATGCATATCCGTTTCACCTCGTGCCGTATCCTGAATGTATGCCGTCAGACAGATAGGAGGAGAGAGTGTGGGAGCGTGTTAAAATATTCACTGCTGTGGTTAAGAGATTAAAATGCCCTCATTAGGAAAGCTGAACTTTGTAGAGGTTACTGTGTTCCGCACCACCTGGAACCTTATTTTAGCCCAAAGGACTGATTAACATTGTGCCGGGAACGCTGCTGAAGTTACAGCCACGTTGCATTTGTTTTCACCCCCTGCTTTTAAAACAGGGCCAATCAGACTAAAAGGATAGAAGAGCAAAACTAATAAGCCAATTAAAGCAGAGGACGGTGGAGCTTAGCATGCAGCTGTGTTAATGGAGCTTATCTTTGTTCCTATGTCCAGTCTATGGATTTTAGAGTTTTAATAACTGATAATTCGCCTCCTCTGGAGATTCGCTCTAAAGTTATGCAGTTTTCCTCCACGGAAAGGACATTTTCACTTGTGTTTGTTATTTTATGACACTCGCTACTTTGCTCAGCACATGCATGTTTTAGTGCCATGATCAATGTTACGTCCACGCTGATAGATTCAGTTTGCATTAATCTCATAATTAGATCATGTATGGATGCACTAAATCAGAGAGGGACTAGCGTGCAGCAGGCTGCTCTTACTAAACCTGATTTACTTAATGGATGCCATTTGAGATGAGTCATAAGCAGAGATGCACAGTAATTTATGTACGAGGATGCCACCTGTATGAGATGAAGTCGTGCGCTCGCTTTAGCATCAATAACACCAGAATAAAGTGATAAATCCTTCCGTGTTAATCTGCAGTTTTCCTAACCTGGGATCGCATGTGCATTTGCATGCTTGTATGACAGACTTAAAGTAAATTAATTTAGGTGGATTTGGACACTTTATTCTAACACCCTACTAAACCCTACCTTCTAGATTACAGTGTTACCAGTACATCTCTTTATTGTTCTTTCATAGCTAAAAATGATTTGCAAATCTATATATCATGGCTGTAAATTGAAACTTTATCCTGTAATTTATTTACGTATTTGTTTTAAAGCTGGAAATGGGCTTCAAAAGGTGAACAGGTGAATTGCTTAGGGCTTAAAACTTGTCTCGTTTTGTTTGGATGAAGCCGTGAGGACGTCGTGCTCGGAAGAACTGCTGATTGTTGCTGAGATTGCAATAGATGCCAATTCATGCCTCTGATAAACTATTCAGGAAGCATCTCCTCATCTATTTCCCATTTTCAGAGAGAGGGAGAGGGCAGATGGATCGAGAGAAAGAGAACCGATCTATACGTGGTGCACCTGTGTTTTGGGGTTTGAAAAGCAGCTTTCCCAGCTTTTTTGCGTGAAGGCGTGGCAGCCAATCAGAGCTAATGACCAGGTTGCTTTGCTCATCAGCGATCGCCGGGTGGATGGACCGTCTTGGTGCCTGGGTTTGGTTTAGCCACACAGCTCATGTGCTACCAGCTGGTGTACCACACAAACTGCCTGATTAAAAGTAGCCCTCTCAAGACCCCTGAGTTCTCATGCTGAATGCCAATCTACAGGACTCCGGGACCAAAATGATAATGTGTTGAAGCAGCTTGGTCAAATATAGAAAGAAGCTGATGGAGCATGAGCATAAACTTGTTTAAATCGCTGTGCATAAATAAATAGAATTAGAGTTTAAACTGGTTCTCGATATATATAGAAATCTTTCTCTGCAGTCTAAATAAAATTATATATTTTTTGTACTATTTAATAACATGTACATATATCTATCTATATTTTATATATATGCTGTCAAACAATAAATCACAATTAATCGCATCCAAAATACGTTTTTTTTTTAACCCTCTGGGGTCTGAGGTGATTTTGGGGTCCCTGAGATGTTTGGACATGCTCTGATATTTGTAACTACTTATATCATACTATTGACCAACACATAATTGTTTTTGTATACAGCAGAAACTGTGCTGCAATAATATGTGACCAGGATGGTTGTACATGTTTGCATTTTTTAGAAAAAAAATATTATGCATAGTTACTAAGTTTTGGGAAAATAAAACTAGCTAAAATAAGGCCATCCAAGCCATAGTGAATGGTCCTGAATAAAAATTTAGAGTAACCAGCCGTTTATGTTAGAATATTTACTTCAGAATGATGTGAAAATCATTTCAATTACTTATATATAAATACAAACACTTATATATTTAAGAAAAACAATCTGTTTATGTATTAAATATATTTATATATAATATAAATTATAATAATATAAATATATACATCAAATACATGTAAATGTGTGTATTCACAAGTATGCACAACAAATATACACAATGTAACAAAAACATTTATTTAGGATTTATTTCGTGATTACAGCACAAATATATATTATCATACAATTACAACTTTTTTTCTTGTATTTATTTATTTATTTATTTTTTGTAAACGGCTGAAAAAATGTTGGCCATTCATTAGTGGGAATTCTTAGATTTATAATTGCATAACTTTTATTGGTCAAAAGTTTTGGGGTACTAGCCAAAATATCTTCATCTCTGCATCCCTGCTTCAAGCCGATTAAAGTCCAGAACTTTCTAAGACTTCTGTAGATATTTCTTTGTCTTCTTAACAGCTCCTGGAGACACCTGAGCAATAGCTTTCAGAGTTCCACAAAGCCTTGGCAGCCAAGAAATGTAAAATGGGAATGTTTTTTTTGGCGCTCGATCACCGGTCCTTCAAAACACGGCTGAAATCTTCAAACGAACTTCAAAGCTCCCTCTGGTGGTCGCATCTCTTGGTCCAAAGCTGCGTTTGATGGACGAGCGTGAGTGAGACAGACAGACAGACAGAGACCTATAAAGGCAGCTTTGCTTACGTTAAATATAGTGGCTTTCTGCTGCAGCACAAATGCATCCCTGAATTTCAAGCAATTCTGTTATAAGGAATCTTCATTTCCATTGCCTCTGTTCTTTGACCTACAGAGGATTACTGTGTCGCCCTCTGCACGGCTTGCTGTTTCATTCCCACACACAGGCCCGTGAAAGATCACATCACTTAGTTCAATTACTGCAAGCATAAAGAGCGCTGTGCATCTGCGTGCGTGTGAACGAGTCGCGAAAACCCACCCTGTGCAAAAAACATGCTGTCTATCTCTCTTTCCAGAGCGAGCCAGAAAGAGCAGACGCATCTCTCGGCTTTGATTCCCCTCTGGGTCTCTCTGACTGCCTTTATAGTGAGCACTTGAGTGCTGTCAGCGGCTGTGTGTCTCTCCGCTCACCGCAGAGTTCACGGTGAAGGTTTTGAAGCGGTGACACTGCGTCTGCGCTGATAACAGTGTGAAATTAAAATCCCTCTTTCTGATGACGAAGAGAGCTGTTTCCCTAATCCTCAGGGGTTTGGGGATTTTTTTCTTCCACCTTAGTGTGCAAGGGGGGCGAGTGCCGGTTAGAGGTGCTGGACTAGCGTTGGGAATCAAGAAGCACTTCAGTCATATTTTGGTTGAGAATAATAGACACATCATTACAATTGTCCAATTTTAGAGCACACGATTCTGATTGAATTTCATATGATTTTATATGACCTTGAACCTACGTTAAAATGTTCTTTTTAGCCAAAACAGGATTTTGAAGTAATAATATTTATTCAAATTTTAATCAATTCATATAATTATAATTTTTTTTAATCATAAAATGTTTTAGATTTTAATATATACTACCGTTTAAAAGTTTGTGATCACTATTTATTATTATTAATATTTTTTAATGTATTTGTTTAAGAAATAGCCATTAAAAATACATTAAACTTATCAAACCTTGATCATTTAATTTTTCCGTTCATTCCATAATTTTGAAAATTTGTCCACACAAACATTTGGCAGCATAATTGTTTTTGGTAAAACATATATGCACTATTAAATAGAGTTTTGCCTCAATAAAAGTCTTATTTGCTGCTTATTAATAGTTAGTAGTTAAGTTAAGATACAGGGTATTATTATGGGACATAAAATATAGTTATGGAGAATAAGTAAAAAATAGTAACAAAATATTCAGTTTTGCATTACAGAAATAAATTGCATAAAAAAAAATATTAAGATAAAAGATTTGACAATATTACTATTTTTGTGAGCAAATAAATGTGGGTTGATATAAGAGACATATTTAAAAAAAATGTATCTTGTTTTGCCAGGTCTGCTTGATGACACCCAACATTTCTTTGACTAAATTTATGAGCTGGACAGTTCTTTTACTAATGGCATGATGGCACATTTTACTTGCATATGATACGTGACCCCAGCAGACGAATTGTTTGAGGTTTTTAAAAGGCATCACCTTCCTTTTAAAGAAAGTTCTGCTGATTTGCCCTTGATTGGGCAGTTCTGTACAAAAAATGTCATTTTGCATTATTGCTTATCTATGAGGACTGATGAAATGACAATCCCATACTTTTTCTCAGGACTGTGCTATACAGGTAGGTAGAATTTGAGGTTTGTGACTCCCAGCCAAAGGCAGGACATCACTTGGTTGGTGGGTGAGGGAAAAAATGCTGTTGTTTTCTCTCGGGAGGCTAAAGTTCATAGCGGTCGATCGTTCAAACGCCCACCCAGAAAGTGTCTTTTCCGTCTCTTTTGCTTTCTTTCTTTCTTTTCCAGTTCTGCTGACAAAGGTGACAGAGTAGGACATTGGCGATATGACATTAGGCCTCTCTCTCTTTCTCTGTCATTGTCTTTCTCTCCGAAAGGCCGTTTGCACTAAAGCTGCTCTTTAAAAATAGAGCCGTCTCTCATCCCCGTGAGGATGTGCCTTCTCACAAACAGAATAACATCCTCTTTCTCACAGGATCTACCTCCTGGTGTCCTTTACTACTTTCCCTCTCTCCCTCGCTCTCGCTCTCTCCTTCTCTGAGTGTTTCTAATAAATAGAGTTCTGAGCTCTTGAATTGCAAATGCTGTGATGTGGGTCATAAATCTTGTGTGTGTATGTGTCATAACTCTGAATCGGAGGTTTGTGTTTGTGTGTGTGTCATTGGTGATTTTAGAGGCACAGGGGCAGGACTTTCCACTTTTAGGAGAGTTGCAAAGGGACCCCGGGGCCTGAGCGTTGTGTTAATTCATTCATTTATTCATTGGGCGAGAGTGAGAGTGGTACACCAAAGGCGCTCACTTGTGTTATCTTTTTTCGCCCGTGCTATTTGTAAGAGAACCAATAACGTTCCCCCTTTTCCCAAACACGCAGCTTTTCTCTTTCCCTCAAGAAAAGAGCACAAGAAAAATAGCCTGAAAGAGTGTGAAATGGAACACAAACAGCAAAGTGAGGGAGAGCCCAGGAGCGTTTAGCGGGGCGTGAGGGGGCCGCTCTGTGGCCTGCCCTGCTAGTAATGGATTGCTTTCATGGAGATGGAGTACACGGGTGGAGTTTGGTGCCGAGGAAAGGGACAAACCTCTTGAGAGTGGAGATGAATTAAAACTGAACTAACCACATCTACAAGATGGGAGAAGAAGCTGATGCATTTACTCAGAAAGCACAGACAGCAGAATATTGGGTTTTCATTGGCACACAGCCTTTTAAATGATTCATGAAAATGTTACTAGCCGGGTGAGCAGGGGTTAAATGTGTGTGTGCAAATGTATGCAAAATGTTCATTCAAGACTTCTTTGCACACAAAAAGTATAGCTTCATAATGCTACGGTTGGACCACTGATGTCCCGTGGAGTACAGTATTTCCTTACTACATTTCTGGGCCTTGAACTTGTCAGTTGCTGTCTGCGGAGGGTCAGAAAGCGCTCAGATTTCCTCAAAGATATCTTGACTTGTGTGAACAAAGTATACTTTTGTGTGCAATTTTTTCTCTGCTATGTCAATCTTCAACGCAAGTTCACAAAAGTACTCTTTGCGCACAAAAAGCATTCTAGCGATTATTTTAATAATGTTCTTACTGCCTTTCTGAGCTTTTAATGTGATGTAGGGTCAGAAAAAATATATATAATATAAGGTCTTATGGGTTTGGAACGGCACGACGGTTAGTAATTAATGACACGATTTGTGTTTTTTATCCCTTTAAAATATTTTTTGAACAAAGTGTGCATGTGTTTGTGTATCCTTCATATTTTTGGAGCTAGTTTGCAGCCAATAATTAACAGATATTTTGCATCGCTGGTCAGTGCTGTTTGTCCTGAGTACTTTTCCATCATAGTGATGTCTTTAAACCTTATGCTTACCAAAGCTTTAAACGTCAATGAGACTAAAGCATTGGAATGTATTTAATATTATAAAATCTGTATACATTTGGCTTTATTCCTGCAGCAAAGCTGAATTTTTAGCATTAGCCATTACTCAGTGTCCCGTGATCATTCAGAAATCAAGAATCTGACATGATAGAACGGGAAACATCTTTTTATTCATTTGCACCTAGAAGATAACACCACATCTCTCCGTTTTTGGCGTACAGGTGCTATGTAAATCTCAGCATCCATGTTAAATTGATAGACACTCGGAAACAGATGAAAATCTTTCTTTAGATGCTGCTTGACTTGTATCAAGGAAATTCTCTTAACACATGACCTTGTAGAGAACCTTTCATAATACAGTGATTAATACATTTAGATTGTCTTTGCCTTTAAAGCAAAATCACACATGAATTCATCATATCTCATTTTTTGCAAGCATATTACTGTACAAGTTGGCTGACCAAGGTTGTTTCCCAACAAATTAAACGATCCCTCATTTGCATGCGTAATCAGAATGCCGTGGGCTCAGGAATCCTGCCACGATTAGCACTATGTTTTCCCTTCTAGACATATTTATTGCCATTTACTAATTGGTATCCTTCTCTCTTCCTCTCTCTTTTCTCCTCGCTGTTTCGTTGGATGCTCTGATGACGGCAATAACCTCTTCCACGTTCTCTTCTAATCCAAGGTAAGACATTAAATAAAAATTTTCCTCCCAGCCTCCTGCAACTCCAGACTAGGTAATGAGGCTTTTTTAACTGAGATAGATTGACATGAGACATCTTTTTGAGAAGACTCCAAGAAAATTGGCTCCAGGGGTTGGACCATCCGGTTTGAGCCATGCCAGCTGGCCTGTGCTAGAGTCCTCTTATCCTGAGAGGCGCTCTCCTCAGATCAATGCTGTACTTCAGAGGCTCATGTAAACATTTATCAAGAACCCAAGGCTCAAAGTTACTGTTGGGCTCAGTTTCTGACACATTGACCTCTAATCATTTCTATCCATCTATCTATAATCCATTCTAACATTATATTTAATAGTCTAGCAATTAGTGCATTCTAATGTTTTATTCATCCGTTCTTCCATTCTAGCTATCTTTATTTTATCTGTCATTCTATTTATCACTATTTCTACTGTCAATCAGTTAGTTACAGTATATTTGTATGTATTAGCCATATCTTTTTTTTATTTTATATCTTGTTCTTTCTGTCTCTCTCTGTACTGATTTTGTTCAGTTAGTGACTCGCCGCGTTTAATTCTTTTCTTTCTTTTCTTTTCAAGCAGAAAACTTTTTCTGAAGAGTTTTCCTGCTTTGTAAACTTTAAAAAAGCTTTTATTAATCTCATCAGTTAATTCAGACTGCAAACCCACATTCGCTACTGGAGATGCAGCAGCTCCTGAAAAGCAATGCAATTTTGCAAAACACAAAACAACACTAAATAATAAACCTAGTGATGATAGTGACTTTTACTTTTTGTTTTGCATTTCTGCCTGTGCTCAAAGAGCCATAAATGTGTCTTTAGATATTACTAATACTGTTTTTTTTGCCTTGAATATATTGGTGTGAAAGTGCGTGTTCAGTTGTGGTCTGCCCTAGTGAATTTTCTCCTGTTTGATCATTATTTGGCAAAGCATGAATGTCCTTCCCTTCACTTTCAGCTACACTTCACTGTACGCCCCACGGGACCCAAAAATGCCTTCTGATTGGCATCTTCTGATGTCCCCCACTGTGGCACGGCTCTTTTCTTTTACTTTTATTATGTCTCACCTTCACTCGTTCCCCTTTCGTCCAGTCTTCCTTCATGTTTAACATGCTTCCAAGCCCATGCAAAGTTAAACTAAGACAAAAGAAGATGGAGAACTGATAAAATGTAATCTTGATGAAATACGGCATCTGGCTACATGCTCTTACTCATAACCAGAGCTGCTGGCTTGACATTTCCACTTCACGCTAGATTCCTTTTTTATTCCTAAAAAGGACAAATCTCTCACTTTAATCAGGGTTGAGACACAACTTTGTTAGGGCCTGGTGGAAATATAGCCGTAGTTGAGCTGAGAACAGGCGGTTGAGCGTCGGTGTCTCCGATTAGAAATGTGTAGAGAGAATCCCTGAGTAAGCAACTAAATAATGGCCCACTGGAAACATCACAACACAACAAGACAGATTCAATATAAAGAGATGAAATCTATTTTGAGGGGGAGGGGGTATATTGGGTAACAACGGCAGTGAGCGGTGATGCAGGCGTGTTTTTGCACAGGGATGTGGAAAAATGTACAAAGCAGGCAGGGTTACTCCAGACAGAGATAGTGGGGATTTTTTGACTTGAATCTTAATGGATTCGGAAAAAAGAAAGTGTTGCATGTTTAGCATTCTGAGCTGTTTTGACATTTTAAAGAAGCAGGATAACTTGGTGTCTTAGCAAAATATG
>JAUMHR010000060.1:4870696-4905405 GCA_032361145.1 Enteromius fasciolatus | reverse complement strand
AGTGTTGCATGTTTAGCATTCTGAGCTGTTTTGACATTTTAAAGAAGCAGGATAACTTGGTGTCTTAGCAAAATATGAAGTGTATATGAAATGCTTTGTTAGGATATCTATCTATCTATCTATCTATCTATTTCTAACTAATCTATCTATCTATTCATGTGCTAGGCAGATGAAAGATAAAGTATATTTTCTGTAGAATATCATGCACTGATGGCGACTTTTATCCCGAAACAAACTATAATTCCCGCTGTCATATAGCGTAAAACTGTTTCTCTGTAATATTCCGGTTCTGAACGGATATTTTTCTCATGTTCAATATCTGTTAGTCATCTCTTTCCCTCCCGTTGTGTGGCAGACTCAAAAACAGCGCTGTAACGCTTCCTGATTGATAGGAGAAAAAAAGAGAAGAAAAAAGACTTTTAAAGGAATCCCCCATTGCGAAAATGTGATGTGAGCAATTTCTCACCTCGAGCGGCTTGGTGAATGTGTGCATTAGCGTGAGAGCTTTCTCCACACTTCTGCTTAAGTGTGAGTCTAATAGCTATGTACACACTGACGGGGCTTTAGCAAACCCTGACACTAACAACATCGCACGCCGCTTTCTCAGCATAGGCGTGTTTTGTTTTTAGCTTCTGTGTTTACTGATTATACTGATGAACGACAGACATATTTTGGAACAGCATTGTATTAACTTAACTTAAATTGTGCACAATACCTCCAAATACACACATGACCCCTCTTTGGATATTACACTGGGAATAATCTCACAGATGTCTTGCAGATACAATTTGCTTCGTCGTTGCTTCTGTCTGAGAAGAACTTTTTTTTTACTCAATGTGTACTTTTTTAACCTGAAGTGAACACATATCCTTGGTGCTGTACATTTTTATTTTTATCTATTTATTTTTCTGAATTGCTAGGAAGTATGTTAGGATGTTGATTTATGTCCATATAACTAATCATGCTGGATGCGTTTAATATGGTAAAAGTCTGAGCTGTAGTGTACTGCAGTAATGATGTTTGCAGTAATAATAATAGTAACACCAGTAAAACGCCTTAAATGTCAGACCACATGCTGTTGGAGTGTATATGTAAAGCTGTTGTTTGGTTTATTAAATGCACTCACGCAATCAGCGTAGAAAAGTCTACGTATGCTGCATATCTAACGCCGTCTTGTCCTGTCATTCAGAGAAAATTAGCCTCTCGTGAGTTTACGGAACGTGTTCTTTGTTTGTTGATAAAGGCTGTCAGCTCACTTTGTGTGAGTGTGTGTGTGACCATGTGCGTGTGTATCATGCTGACATGCTGTAATTGCGAGCGGGAGTTGAATCATCTGTGAATCAGCTCTTGTATCATAACTCATTTTGGCCTCTATCTGTGACCTTTTCTTGTCGACGCTCTTAATATGATGGCCAGACACTGGAGCTCTGAGCAGGTACAGATCCATGATTCATCGGCAGGCCCCTATTTCTGCCTGTTCTGTCGAAAAGGCCAAGTCAAGAGTTATCAAGACCGGCAAACGATGGCGAAGTGACACTCGTGGGGAAGGTTTCTAAACAGGACCTCTGCAAATAGGGTTGCTGTTGATATTTTTGCATGCTGGAGAACTTGTCGATGGACCCGGTGCATTGCATGATACCTGTGCCCCCCCCCAGCAAACATATGATAACATTATTTTGTACTTTTCTGCATTGTTTGTTAGTTTGCTAGATTTGTTTTTGTTTGTAATGGTAATAATAATAATAGTTTTTTGTTGTATTTGTTGCATTAATATTACATGAAAAGAATAACAAATATAAATGAGTTACATTTCTATTTAAAAAGTATTATTATTAACGTTGTTGTTATTCGTTTTGTTGGCGGTGTTGTGTTAAAGTATAAATACATATTAGATTACAACAAAAACTAGAATAAAAGTCATTAATGATATTAGTAATGACTATCTATATAAATTAAATATTATTAATAACAGTGTGTCATTATAATAGTAATACTAATAATACTACTACTACTAATAATAATACAAAATTATTATTAATATTAAATGCATTCAAATGCAGATTTTTGCTTCGATTTTCTGTTTATTTGTTTGTTTGTAGTAATAATAGTAGTAGTAGTAGTTGTCGCAGTTGTGTTGTTTTTGCTGCTACATGTATATAAATATACTAATATAAAAACAATAAATGTCAAAAGTGTTATTATTGGTAGTAGTATTCTTGGTTTTGCTGCTGCTTTTGTTATAAATATGATATGTATAAATATGATAAATGTAAAATTTGTTATCATCATCATCATTGTCGTTATTAATAATACTGCTAATACTATGTACATATATATATATTAGTTTAGATAATATAACAATACTATCAATATTAATTAATACGATCTTTAACTTTAGCATAATAATTATTATTATTTAATATGTATTATTAACATAGCTGTAATAATAATAATAATTAAAATAATCACAATAATTATAACAATGTAATACAGTTATACAGTGTTAATTGTGGTCAGTGCTATGCAAATATACCCTGCAATACATCATCTTTTTTTTCTTTTTTTTTCTGTAGCTTGATTAAGCTAGCCAAGTAATATGTTAACAGTTTATCAGTAGTCTGTGGCTGTGTCTAAGGCTTTTTTTTTTTAAGATACCAGAGCTGATATTGTCGACATTTTGCTATACCAACAGAATGCTGAACTCGTGTAATAGCGGTTTGTGGAGAAAATTTCACTATGCAGACTTTAAAGATGTTGGCACAGTACTAACCCAGTAATCAGTTAGTAATCAGCAGGGAAAAGGCTTCAGCGCTCATTCATTAGGCCCAGCATTAATATAAAGCTTGTTATTAAACCGCTTTACTCATTACCGATGACTGTTTCCATTAGGCAGGGAGAGTGGGTTTGACCCCATGAGTGGATTGTCAAATGAGGTGCACGGAATGTTATGGATAATAAAATCCAATTGACCCCTCTGAGGGATCACAGGACGAGTATTCTCTCCATTCCTTGAAGTCACGCCAGCCTTTCCAAACCATTATATCTAAGCGCCGCTGTTTTCCAGCTTATAGCTTTACTCCCTTACTGCGAGCTGGTTTTCATTGTCCTACGATTATACCTTAGAGACAACAAACCTGGTGATAACCCCCTGTGTTGCATCTTTTTTTTTTTTTCTGTTGATTTATTTAACTCCTGGGCCCTCTTTAAAAAAAGTAATTAAAATATGGTAATGACAGGAAGATGAATGAGAAAATTGTGTTTGACTAGGCTTCTCCGAGCCGTCACAAAACCTTGGCAGACACTGATAGAGCAGGAACCGGGAGCGGGAGAGAGATGGAGGCGCACTGTTAGAATGCCAAATCATTTCACGCTGCAAACACAACAAGCGGTTCGACGCATACGAAGAGAAACACACAAATATACAAGCGGCCGCGCACACACTCTCTCTCAAACGCACGGCTGCATCTGGAGAGAGGGAAAACTCATTAGCACGCAGGAGGGAAGAAAACGTGCGCCGCCACAAACAACAAGCAGAGAAAAGCAAAAACAAAGACCAGATCACTGTAGCTCAGTGACTCTGCAAACAATCACTCCGGCTGTGCGGTTGGCATCCCAATGTTCCTTTCAGCTGCCTCCTTTTTAACATCTGCAATGGAAGTTTCTTTTTCTTTTTGACTTCTCTCCTCAAAAATAAAGATGAGCTCACTCTCTAGAACATTTAGTAGTCTGTGCCAATTTGATTACAACAGCAAATATTATAATGATACTACGTTCAGTTTTTTTGTTTTTATATGATGTATGTCATTGTCGGTTTAAAAAAGTAATTTGATGAGACATTTTGCTACCTGGTTTCATGGCATAAATGTGCACATTTTAACGAGACACGAAATATGTACCAGTGGGTACATTTCAGTGCAGTTTCCAAACAACACTAAAAACGCTAGAGGCAGTAAAACTCTGACACCTTTTATTCTTTTTCACGCATGTTGTTAGGTTATGTTAGGTAGAAAGTTAGGTTAGGACTTTAAAAAAATGTTAATAGCTTGGGATATTTAAAAGCTGATGGTTTTGAAAGGTTAGCATCACCCATATCCAGCTTCATATCTATGGGTCTTCATAGACAGTAGGTTTGTTCGGTAGCTCATGGAGCGTACAGGGATGTACTTGACTACATGTACTGTTTGACAAAACTGCATAAAAGACATTTGTTAACGGCATTTGTTAACAGGTAGGTTTAGGGGTGGATTTGATGTAGGGCATATTTCCAACACAATACAGCATTTGAAAACACTTTTAGATTTTGCAGACTGGCTTACAAGACTTGACCAATTCCACACTGTAAAAAAATCTGTACAATTTACGGTAACAAACTGGCAGCTGAGGTTGCCGGAATGTGACCGTAAAAATACGGTATCAACGCTTTAGGTTTTACGGTTTTAAGTTAAATTTACAGTTAAATACCGTAATTTCATTAACTGATATAATGTTAGTTTACCAAGCATTTAAAGTACTGAAATCTGTTTTGCAGCTTTGAAATACACTGATAAGCACCAAATGCAGGTGATGATGAGAAGTCACATGATGAACCAAAGCCCATCACATGAAGCTTTAAAATATAAACATATATAGAAGGTGCTCGGAGTCATTCACACAAACACTAAACACCAATATGAAAATATGCAATAAACATTCATTTAACAACATTACATGTGACACACAACCCTAATAAACATAACTGATTAGAAAAAACTAAGAAGAAACAGAATTATGTTAAAGAAAGTTTTTCCCTGTAAATTTTACAGGAATTTACCGTTTACCATTTAATAGTTTTTTTACTGTTAAAATCACAGCCATTTTTACAGTGCATGAAGTACCCAGTTGACAGTAGTTGTCTTTAAATGCTATGTAATACTTAAGTTTTAGGTACAATGTACAGTACTTAATGTGTTCATGTTGAATTGAAAAACACTTTAGCTGCTATTGAGGTAGGATACAGGTAGAGATAGGTAGGTTCAGTGGAATGGTTAGATTTATGTGTCAGTTAAAGAGTATAAAATGTGGGTTAAGGTGTAAGGGATGGGGCCGACATAATTATAAATGTTGTTACGTAAGCTTATTACAGGTGTAATTATATGCAGGCATTTTGCATTTTACATTTAAGTGTTAAATACAGTTGTAACACATATTTTTGGAAACCTTTTTTTCTTCTTCGTCTTCTTCTTTTGCAGGGTTCTTTAAAAGTTCAAAAGAACAGGAATTAATAACAAAAATTAAACTTTTGGAACTAATTAAAAAAAGTCTTTATTGTAACTTTTGACCAATTGAATGCATCTTTGTTACAGTAAATAAAGGTATTAATTTCTCAACAAAAAAAAAACGATAAAATTAAATGCGTTTACCCTGCACAATTTTATTCGTTTTAAGTTGAAGAGCGTACATCTATGCTGCCTTTAAAAACGGACTAAATAAAGGAACCTGAGTATCTAGTTCTCCCCATAAAATCGACCGTGACAAGAAAGGGTAAAATAATAGATTAATTGTTCGGCTTAAGTTTCTTTAAACGTTCTGATCCCACCCCCAAATCCATCCCAGCATTCAGCAATCTTCTTAAGGATAACTAGCTATCATAGAAAGTTTGGAGGATTGTGACGAATTCCCGAGGTAATCCCTGGATAAGGATTATGTTTGCAGTGTACTTTTGCATAATGCAATGTGATCATGTCTATCAAACCGAAAGGATTTCAATTATTTTCCGGAGCGTTGTTTGCCCAAGGATGAGAACAGGCGACACGGCTGCGCTTTGGGCGAGGTGCGGAGGGCGGCCGTCCGTTTGTGCCAGCGTTTGTACATTTTGCACAGCAGTGTTCATTTTGCATGCCGGCGCTCCTTTGAAGTCTAGTGGTGGGTAAGTGCCACAGAATTGAAGGCCACGCTGTGCTGCCTGGGAAAGCGTAATTGGAAAGAATGTAGATCGGGTTAACACACCTCTTGTGGAAGAACTCTTGTTATGGCTCTCGTCAAAAGAGAGAGAGCACTTCAACAGGTCTGGCTGGGAAAGAAGAACACGGTTAGCAGATACATCAGAGATATTGCAGACACCTAGACTGCGAATTGTAAAAAAAAAAAAAAATTTGATTCATCAGTTTCTTGTAAAAGGGAGCGGGAAGTCCAGTTACGGTGGTGAAATAGAATTTTGGGATGAAAGAAATAAAAAGGCGGTGGAAGGAAGGAGTCTGTAAAAGTGTGGAATGAGGAAACAGTGGCAAGCGAGGGAGGAAGGAGAAGGCTTGGAGAAATGCAGAAAGCCTACACACCTTCACCCGACTTTATTACTGTATCGACTGAAACCTTCATATCCCCCAGAATTCTCTGCCACTCGGCACTAAACCGGGGCCCGTTTTTTGACATGTTGATTGCTTTGCGCCATGTATTATTCAACGGTGGTAATTATTCTGCTGTTTAGTTTTAGGCCGAGAGTGGAGGAAGCTTGTCTGTGCACTTTTTTTTTTTTATTTTTAAAGCTATTGCTGATAATATCAGTTCTGGAAGAACAGCGTAGAAAGAGACAGGAGTTCTTCACGTGGCAAAGACGTGTGTGTGTGTGTGTGCGTGAGAGTATTTCCCGGTGAACTAATCCTAGATGGAGATCAAAGTGAGATTCTGAAAATCTTTTTCTAGCAAGACCAAGAGAGCTCTGATGGGGGGGGAAACACAGAGTAGTGCTCCATTTTCAAGTTTAGAAGCAAATCAATGACTGCTAAATGTTGTCTTTTAATTCTGAGCCTTTGTGCATTACGTAAGCTTGAGAATGCATTGCTTCCTCTTATTATTTTTGGGTGATGCATTGTGGCATTGTCTGAGGCTTTTCCCTGGCATAAGCTTCTGGCTGTCCATTTAAAAAACAAGGAGAGAGAGGTACGTAGACGTATCAGAGCCACTCCAGCGATTAGATCTATTATTAGCGCAACAGCGGTTGAGGATTGATGCCACCCAATAGTTGTGTGTAAGCAGAAAAGCAGAGGAGTTCGCAAAACGTGAGCATCTCCTGGATTATAATAACCTTCATTAACATTTCCACACATGGCTAGCCAACAAACAAACATGGAGATCAACCTCTGCAGGCAGATTTATACTGTAGCCCTCAGGAAGTTCGACCCAAAGAGCTGAACTGAACAGGACAAAAAGACTATTTTAAGCAGGGCTGTGCACCATTTAGAGTTGAATTAAATTCTAATTCAGTTCCTGAAGTCGAATTAAGAGTAGTAGCTGGGGTTGGCAATTTTGCAATTACTTTAAAAAGTACTTTAGTGTATAGTCATACAGTATATGTGACCCTGGACCAGACAACCAGTCATAAGTGTTTTCAAAATATAATAAATGAAAAAGCTGAATATATAAGCTTTCCGTTGATATATGGTTTGTTAGGACAATATTTGGCTTAGATACAACTATTTGAAAATCTGGAAACTAAAGAAAAATAAATAAATATTGTGAAAACTGCCTTTAAAATTGTCCAAATTACTAATCAAAAAGTTTTGATATATTTACAATAAGAAATTTGCCAACATATCTTCATAGAATATGATCTGTATACTGTATACTTGATATCCTAATGATTTTTGGCATTAAACAAAATCTATAATTTTGACCCCAAAAATTTATTTTTGGCAATTTCTACAACTATAGTGACTTAAGACTAGGTTTTGTGATCCAGGGTCACATATTTCAGGTTAGGCAAGTTCATATGAATTTGTGCATTAGTGGTGTTTTTTTAGGAACTTTTTCTTCAGGTTACATCATTACACTAGTACAGTAGGTGGCAACAAGTGACTTTCTTTATAAATGAATAACTCAGTCGTTAATGAATTTAGTCAGCCCTGATCATAAGCCTAAAACAGATATTTCCTAAAAAAGGATGCCTGAAATCTGATTGGTTGATTGAAATGTTGAACGTTGATTCAGGAACATCTTGCTCACAGCCTTTGCCTGTGCTCTTTCCAGTTGAAAAAGCCAACTGACTGTATTTCAATCACAATCCAAACAAAGATTCTGCAGAAAAGCAGAAATTAGATCAAGTCCAACATTTGAATACTCAGATTTTAGTTTTGTGAACCTATTCTATAAAAAAAACATACCTGCATGAAACAAAAACAGCAGACGGGCTGAATGAGATGCACTCTCTGACAGCAGGTGGCGCTTATGAAACAGCAGTGATACAACACTACTGTAACATGTAGAGACAAGATGACAATAAAATACTATTTCAACTCTAAAAAGACAGCCATATAAACATCTCAACTGATTCAAATCGTGTGTATCAGTTTTCAGCCGGCTCGGGATGCCTCATAACATCCCTAGTGACAGCCAATCAGAATCATGAGCATTTAAAACTGCAGAAGGAAGGTCTTGCATTGGTGTGGTCGCTAATAGAATTATCATTATAGATATCTTTATAATTATTGTTCTTTGTGTGAACAGGTTGTCAGTCAAATGATTTGTTCAAGAATTCGTATTTGTTCAAAGTATAAAACTAGCTGCTCTGATTGAGTCATTAAATCGCTAGTCATTCGATTCCAGTTCAGCTTCCCGTGTGGCAGGGGAGCCAGTTCTTGCCAAACCCTGGTTTCCTTGCATGAAGTTAATTAGCTATAAGCATGTTTTGATGCAGTTGTTGTTGCTTGTCACGCAGGCTGTGCCGGCAGGACATTTTTCATCCTGCTTTGATGGAGTATCGAGAGTTTTGGGGTTTCTCCCGTGAAGTTGCAAACAACCGCATTTTCCATTTTCATGCATACGTGCGCCCGCATAGCGCAGCCCTCTGACGCTTCCCTCCAAGGAGAAGCTGTTTGCAGAGCGGCTTCTCGCGTCTCTGTCACCTTGAGAGATCAGACCAGAGGCGCTTTTCCCACCAAGCACTTCATTAGAGTGACAAACCGCGTTCCAAGCTGTGTGCGAAACATCAGCGTCACCCAAAATTAGCGGCGACGAGGAAGGGAAAAGGAGAGCTGACTGACATCACCTGGGGGGCTCCGAGAACAGAGAACAGAGAAATACAGACTGTGGTCTGCGCGGGAAGAATCACACGTCTACCGCTATCCATCTCCCAGAGTTCTCCCGTCAAGTCTGTTTCTTCAGCGAGCTATTCTATCATCTTCCGTGGCCCGTTCGGCTGTACATTAATCACCTTGCCTCAGGGAAGAGATTCTGCTGTCCACACTGGTCATCATGCAAAGGATTATGGATGTTCTATAAAGCAAGGCATGGTGGCTTCTCTGAGTTTCTTATGCTTCCTGTCCCTTTTTCTTTCGGTCTTGTGCCAGTCCGTTCACCTCTGTTATTAATAGAAGTTAAGGTTTGAAAGGAGGAGCTCGATGGCTAGAAGGGAGGGAGGATACTCTTGCAGATTTGAGGAGCTGGAAATCCAATTTCCCATCCTCTGTTTTAATTTTCAGACCTGATGGGGCAAAGAGATTGCCAGTGTAATTGCTGGCGAACTTGTGCCATGTGCCAACGCAGCGAAACGTTGCCGTTTACCCTCAAACGGTGAACTGATAGCGATCAGCTATCCAGAGTTCCCCAACCAAAGGCCTAATGTGATAACTGCCTGATAAGTAATGAAAAGAAAAGGCCTTTAAATGTTTGCCAAGAACCCCACTGCGCCATGACTTCCCTCTGGTTTGGAAAGGCACCCTGTGTTTAGTTACCTGAAAGGAACCTAACAGAGGTACAGCTCATTCTGGGATAGGCAGTTCTCCACCTTGATATTTGCTTGTTGATCACTAGCTAAAAATAATTGTCTGCCATGATCTACCAAGTTTTTATTGGGGATGCAGTGATGTTGAAATCAACTTTTAGCCAGATGCTGCGTATGATTCTGTCGTAACCCCCTTATTTTGAACATTTTTTAGCTTTGCATCATTTCGAAAGTGTATTATATCGCATCCTTAACATGGAAGCTACATCAGCAGCCATTATGGCAGTCTCATCCATTGCACCATAAAGCAGTGAGTGCAGTGGCTCATTACTCTGGTAGAGTACACAACAGTGGCATGTAATATATAATTTAACCATCCATGTCTCCCTGGCACTTTAATTTAAACAGCTCTGATGGTGATGCACGTCTGTGCGGAGAGAATGGGCTGAGTAGGTTCTCCATGGAATTCCAGACAAATTATCTCCATGTCAGGAATCTCCGTTCTATTCCGGTCTGCTTGTGATGTATAATTTACATTAGAGTAATGTACGTGTGTCTGATTGAATAGACGAAGAGCAGTTTAAATAAGTGGAGCTTTTAAGAGAGTGTGATTGGGAAGTGTTTGAAAATGGAACTTTTAAAGCGAGCCGCAGGAGCGCAGACGTTCAGAATGGCTCTCGCCGTCATCGCAGCAGTAAACAGGAAATGCATTACTACTGTAGAAAACCGTCAATTGATGTGCTTGAGAAAACAGAGGTCGAAAAAAAAACATGTTTTCATCCCAGAATGGAATGTCAGAGGAGATAAACATCATGAGCCGTTCCTTATATATTATTATGTGCAACAATTTGACGACCACAGAATTTAGATTAATAGCGTTCAGCCCTCGGGAAGTAATTTCCTTTTGAGAAAGTGATTTGCATGCGGTGAGGAAAGGAGAGACCCTTTTTTGCTGCTCTTTTGTGGTGTCAGCTAAAACTATTGGCATTTAAAGCAACTCCCCAAGGTTAATGAGCCCCTCCATTAACCCTCCCCCAGGGGAACGGCAGAAGGGCATTCTGGGAGATGTAGTTGTAAAGTCAATCCACATTGACTCAGCATTCCATATTAAGTAATTTGGGGCAAATACAAGTCTTTCCTAACTAGCCTGCTCCCTGGTCAAAATGAAAGATGATTTGTTGTGTTAATGAACAGGCCATTAGTGGTTCTGCTACAGTAAACTCAAATACACACTAACAAGACCCGCGTAATTTAGTGGCTCCACACAAACCCTCATGACGACCTCCAGATGTTATAGAGTTTCCTATTGTGCTTCTTCATTTAAACAAGCAATTTTGTCATCCGTGTACATATTTGAAAGCTAGTTCACACTATAAGAACGATAACTGTAAGGATAACTGATACAGTATATACAGTATTAAAGTCATGTCGTCTGATGCTTTAAAAAGTCAAATGGATTCTGATTTGCATTTTTATCATCATTTACTCACCAAGATGTTTAAAACCTGTATGACTCTTCTTTTTCTGATGAACACAGAAGAAGAAATTTTGACAAACATGAGCGACCTAACAGTTGACACACTCCGCTGACTTTCATGGTGTGCAAAAAAAAAAAAGTTGGTGGGGACCAAACCAAATCTAACTTTATTGGGGACCAATTTACCTATACTGTTTGTCAATAACTAAATATGATAAACTTAAATTCACTTATTTTACTTTTTTTGGAAACCATTAGTTCCAATGTATTCAGAAGCTGTTCCCAAAATTTTCCCCAAAAATATTTGTAGATTTGTCCGTACAAAACATTTGTATCATCAGCAAACAAAACTATTTTTAATACTTTAGACACTTTACAGATCTCATTTATGTACAATACAAACAATCTGGGGCCTAGCACCGAACCTTGAGGAATACCACGATTACTTTCATTCAATCTGATTTAACATTAAACAAATTGAAATCTGTCATTGAGGTAACTTTTTATCCATGCAAAGGTTTTTGCTTTTTATACCATATCTCTCCATTTTATTTATTAATAAGCCACAAACTCTATTTCAGAACATACCAAAATTACTAGTCTTGCAGCATTTTTCCTGTTACAGCCTGTTCAGACAGATGACGATAACTATAAAGTTTTAATAATTGCTATTAAATTCAATGAGGATAGGAAGTCTGCGCCACAGCTATAACAGTAGTAACACAATATCAGTCTAATCACTTTCAGAAGATTTTTCCCCCGTCTAATAAACGTTTTAAAATGTTAACACCCAGTCAGAATCCACACAAATGAGAGCGTGTCCAGACAACCACAATATGCACTTACTGTATAATAAACAAAATGTTATTGTAATTTGGTGTGGACACTAATGTAGCTGTTGTATCCTTCTTGATGAAGCCTTCTAGAATGGACCTAACACTCCATAATGTCTGTTTATAGTTTAAGCAGGAATCAAATCTGCATTTGGAAAACAATAATTCCATACTCTCATTTCACAGAAGAGTCATTAAAAGACTTTCAGAGGGAGAGACAGGTTTTGATTGTAAATAACCCTGATGTGCTGACTCACAGAATTTACCTCTAGAGATCCATCATGTATGCTTATGGTTATCACAGGGATATTGCATAGGGATATTGGCGGGTTCTTTGGGCCACTGGGTTTGATTGCATTTTTATCAAAAGAGAACCGTGCAGAATGTGCCTGTGAAAGGGGTATTTCTACAATGTCTTGATCAACAAAACTTTGCTTTCAATTAGAGGGCCTCCCTGCCTCCGTCGCAGTCAAACAGGATCTTCATATGCCTATTAATGATTAAAGCCACAGAAGGTAGCCTTCAGCTCTGTTCACTCAGAGAATCTAGTTCTCACACCAGGCCAAACCGGTTCATTAGGAAATCACATTCTTCCTGACATGCATCGATCCATGCATAGATATTGTGCTTTAAATGTGCTGTAATGTACAGAGGATCCTCAGTGCCTGTCTTATGTAAGGGTTATTATGATTCTGCTTCTCTAAACAGACTAAAACGCTCCGGTCGATATCCAGCTGTGCATCTGTTTCTGTGGGAAAGGTATTCTGAAGTGAACACATTAACTGAATAATAATAAAAAAGTAAATACTTATATTTTATTTTATGTAATCGTGAGCGTATATGTAATTTGTATCAGCGTTATAATTATTATAGCTAATAACTAAATTAAAACTATGATCATAAAAACATTTTCATGAAATCTATAAAATATAAATATTGCAAAAATGCAAACTTATTTTTGAGATACTTAGAATATAGACAATAATAAGAAAATAATAGTAAATAAAACACAGCAAAATAGTTAAAATGGGAAATATAAAATAATAACTAATTCAATCATGTTTTACTAGTAATTTTGATTTAGATAACATTATCAATCCAAGTTGAATAAAGTTTTAGTAAGTATAAGCACACTTCTCAAGCTAAAGTTTTTAATAAAAAGAAGTTTGTTTTTCGAGAAAGGTTCTTGCATCATTTGTTTGCAAATGCCTCTTGGTTTGATATTTAGCTGTCTAGTGCAATGACGTTCATGCATTTAGCGCCATACGTACATACGTACTTGAAGCTTTATACAGACCTACAGTATAAAGACAACCTCTTGCGTAACCCTCAGATTCAAAGTAATCGCCAGACACGTCTGATGCGGCTCGATAGAAGGATTCCAATGAAGAGTAAGAAAAGTATCAGACAGGGAAATGTTTGAGAGGAGGTCAGGAAGGGAAAAGACAGCTAAGGGGTAATAGAACTAGATAAGCAGAGCTTGTGTTTTAGAGTAATAGAAGTCAGGGGAGTGGGCTGATGTCAGTGATGCATAGCCACCGGCTCATCAGCGACGGCCAGACTGGAGCTCGCCGATTAGATTTTAATTCTCAATCAGGCCTCCGCTTCTCATTTTCCTGCAAATAATCACAGGGAAAAAATGGCAACTCGACTGATTGTGTTCTAAAGTCTTAAGCTATTATTTAGCCGACACCGTGGAGAAGACAGAAAGTCCTACGTATTTTAAAGCAAAAATTAAATTAATTTCAAATTATGCCGAGCGTAATGACTCAGGCGCCCTGAGCTGTGACTGCGGAGCTCTCGCAAATTTGATGCACGGTTCTGGCAGTCCAACAGCGTTGCTCTCGCGTTAACTGCATTTCTCAGCAGAGCGTCACCTGCGATGACAATGAGAATGATGAATAGCGTACTTAAGTCGGGCTCCTGGCTTTGATGTTCCTCTCTTCCATTCTTTCTTTCTGTTGTTGTTGTTATGCTTTTTTTTTTTCTCTCCCTGCGATACTTAAAGGATGTCGTGGCTGTTGCACTTCAGAGAAGTGTAGCTTTAAACTGCTGTAGAACTCAATGCATCTTGTACTTTTCCGAGCAGGTGCTCAGCTCCTGTATGAAATGAGCTCTTTTATGTAAGGCTGGAGAAGTTTGCAATAGACATCATCAAAGAGGCCCTGGCACAACAGGAGATCTTCCGAGCACAAAACGGCCTGTACTTGTTGCTCGACTTGACGTCCGTGATTCATCCGCCTCCCTCGGATAGGCGGAGCCGAGTTCAAACAACTTTGGCTGCAGTCGAGAGGCTCTGCCGCTCGATGAGCCGTTTGATGCCGCGCGACTATGACAAGGAGGTCAAGGAGCCTTCCCGGCAAGAAACAAAACTAATTATTTTAAGAACGCTTCTGAACGGTGCGTGCCGTGGATGATCAGCCGATTCGGATGTTATCACGCGATTCGAATGGGCCGTTTTCAGTCGTTATCAGCCCATTCACATGGGTCAGTAGGGCCTGCTGCATCTACTGGTTAAACTTAAAATAAAATTAATTATTCTAGCGATTAGATTGTGTTTATTTAACGTCTACACCTACCCAAACCCTAACACCTACCCTTTACCATGATAGAAAAACAGTATTATTGACATAAAGTGTTAGAAAAAAAAAATGTTGGATTGATGTGCGCATGCCCAGTAGTCCTGTGGAGCCTTCTAAGCCTACTAGTAGGTGCAGCAGGCCCCTACTGACCCATATGAATGGGCTGATAGCGGGTGGGATGATCAGACAGCGCTGAAAAGTAATATTGGAAAATTATTTTAAATCAATTAAAATCAATATAGCCGAGAGATTGAATCAAACCTCATCTCATTGACTCCAGCTGTAACATCAATCTTCTTTTACAGTGGAGATGCTATAACCGCCAGCTTCTCTCAAAAGCCCTATTCAAATGGGATTAGTTTTCTGTAAAGGAGTTAGTGGATGTCTGTAATGTTTATTGACTGTTCGTACAGGAGAAAAGAATGTATAGAATTCGCAAACCTTCAGATGTGACGTGTAACTGATCCGTCTCAAAATTGTCTATAGCAAGCATTTAAGCAGGAAGTAAACTTTTTGTTGATTGTTGCAATTAATTCAAATTTTATTATATTTTATTTGACTCTTTTATTGTTAGAGCTTTCGGTTTCAAGTATGTACAAATAAAAACTGCAACAATATAAAGTAGGTTCCCACTTTAGTGTCCCTAATACCTGTGTACCTCCATAGTAACTAGACGCGTATCTACATGTAGTATGTAACCACAGTGTAAGTACACACTGCTACATAGTATCTACAGCTGTAATATTTCTGTAACTACACACATGTAACATCCCTCAGAACGGTGTGTGTAAGTACAAATGTGTAACAGGACATTGGTAACTACAATTGGTGTACATGTAAATGAACGGTGCTTAGATCAGCGCATGACCTCTGAGGTAACATTAGGAGCTAGTGACAATGGATGATGATGTATAACAGTGTAATAGTGTCCATTTTTAACCCTTCCCGTTTCCACTTCATTTCAAGGGGCAAGGGGTGAGGTGTAGGCAAAGGGGTAGAAAATAGAGTTGGGATTGGGCCAAAGTGGGAGCAAAACTGTACAGAATGATTTCTGAAGAATCACGTGACACTAAAGAGTGAAGTATGATGCTGAGAATTCAGTCTTGATCACAAGAAAAAACTGTAAAACACTTATTAAAAGAGCTTTAATGTCATCCCACCCCCAAACTTAGCATATTTAAGTAGTAGAAAGAGTAGCATTATTTAATCAAATAAATGCAACTATAGTACTTTTATTATTATTATTATTATTATATTTATTATAGGCAAAGGTGATAAAAAATAATAATAACGTCATTAAGCAGTATTTTTTTTCTACTCAAACTCTACTTCGGAACGTTAATAATACAGAGCAATGCGTTAAAATCCTGATTCTGCTCGGAGTGAAATGATTTGACTTTTATTTTTTCTTAGAACATTTCATTACACTTATCAAAAGAATATTTCCTGCCACAGGAAAAGGTCCAATTAAAATAATGGAGAGGCTTTAAAAAAACGTAGCTTTGAAAACGATCCCACCTCCTCATATAAAACGAATCCCCTCTAAATAGGGCCGAAGTAGGTTTTAGTCCCGGCTCGCACACCTTTTGTGGTGATGTATTCTCCTGCCAGGTTTCTAGGGCTGCCAGGCATGACACTGTGGCACGGCATGGTCGTTCATCCTGGCTGATGTGTCTCGCTCGCCCTCCCTTCAGCTGGAGAGTGGAGCTAATCTCGCCCCTCAATCTGGCCACCTGTCAATGGGGGTCAGTGCTTGTCAAACCCCCTGTCTTCACCTCTCTCCTCCCGCTGCCTCACACGGCTGATAAAAGGGCCCGCGGAGGCTCTAGTCCTCAATGGAGCGTTAAAGAGAAAGAGGGGCCTTATCAGAGCAGCACCGGAGGGTCTCTGCTCACTCACAGTCCACCAGCGTGCAGGTTAAAAGGCTGAACGATCAGCAGTCAATGAGCCACACCTAGCTAACATCCCACGGCTGACACATGTCCATAACCCTTCTGTTATAATCAACACAGCTGTCTACATATGAAGTGCTATAGATATGGCACAAGGAAAGTTGTTTTATTCTCAAATATCATGATCATTTTATATTTATATTTCAGTAACTTCAGACATTTTCCTAAAATCCTAGATGCAGTGTATTTTCTCTGACTAAAAAGTACAATCACTTAAATAGTCTGCCCACTTTTTAATTGACAGCTCATAATTCGCTCTGATTATTGACTTTTAATAAAATAAACTAATGTGCGTTAAGTTATTAAATAATATCATCTTGTAATTTGAAATATATTTTTAAGACAGTGTACACTATAATTTTCAGAGGTTTGTCGTATTTAATTATTTGCAATTTTTAAATATACATATTTAATGATTTAATGTATTTATTTTAAGTATTACCATGATTTCAATAATTTAATATATATATATATATATATATATTTTTTTTTTTAACAAGATTATTTGCTCAAAATACAGTAAAAACCATAATATTGTGAATGTAGCTTTACGAATTAAAATAACTTTTATTACAATTGTATTTCCTGTGATGCAAAGCTGCAGCAGCATCATTACTCCAGTCTCCAGTTTCATATGGACACGAGAAACAGTTATTCTTATCAATGTTGAAAACATCTGTATAAAATGTAATAAATAAATACTGATTTGGTGCTCGGGAAACATTTCTTTACATTACATGTGCTGCTTGTGCTCCTTAATATTGTGATGAAAGGAACAACAGTTATTCTGTAACGTTATAAATGTTTTACTCTCACTAATATAATGCATCCTCGTTGAATACAATTATTAATTGCTTTCCAAAAATCTTACTGACCCTAAACTTTTGAATGCTTGTGGACTTCAGCTGAATATAAAGTACAAAGCAATTCATTGCTAATTTGTTGACTGGAGTGGCCTTGATCTTCACAGACTGATTGGTCTGTTGTTAGTGACGTCTGGCTTCAGTGTTTCCATTGAAAACGTGATGTTACTGCAAGAAAAATAGTCTGGTGTGTTGCTGAGCTCTGGATTGGTGAGTCTCCTCTTCTTGGACGTACAGCTTTGTTCATTATCCAGATGTCAGTCTGAGAGCGCTCAAACAATGTCCTTAAGGGACAGCAGTTGGCAAGTGTTTTAAAGTTGCACTTTCAAGTGCTTTAAACACGTTGGAAGCGCTGAAATTGCAGGGGTAAATAATACCTATTCGCAGACAGAGCCAGACTTGCTGTTTACCGTTTAATAGCTATTAAATTATTCTGCTGCCTTTCTTTTACATTCTGGTTGAGTCAAGACAAGGCTGCAAGACACTCTTTTAATACAGAACAGACATTCAGTGCTTTGTGATGGACTGCTCTCTTCCAGATGCTGTTGTCGTTCTGGTTAGATTACCAACATTTGGGGCATAATCAGGCACAGCGTGATAAAGAAACAGCTTTGAATTGCTTGTTTGGTTGTTCTGTTTGCATATGTATATGTATATATGTGTATGTGAACCTCGACCACAAAACTTATGTCGCCGGGGTATATTTGTAGCATTAGCCAAAATTACATTGCATGGATCAAAATGAAAGATTTTTAGTTTGTGCCAAAAATCATTAGGATATCAAGTACTTCATTTTTGATTAGTAATATGCTAAGGACTTCATCTGGACAACTTTAAGGCAGTATTTAGATTCTTTTGCACCCTCAGGTTCCAGATTTTCAAATAGTTATCTCGGACAAAAAAAAAATATATATATATATATATATATATATATATATATACTGTATGTGTGTGTGTTGTGTCTGTGTCTTTGAATAGAATTTCTAATATTGTTTTTTATTATTATTTATTCACTTTAATACAATTTCAAAATATAATGTTTCTCTCTAAAGCAGTGCTGAATTTTTACGAGCAATTACTCCAGTTATCAGTGTCACATGATCCTTCAGAAATCATACTAATATACTGAACTATTATCAGTGTTGTAACAGATGTGCGCCTTAATATTTTTTTGGAAGCTCTGCTACTTTTTTCTTTGATTCTTTGATGAATAAAAGGATAAAAAGAACATATTTTATTCAAAATAGTGATATTTTATAGCAATATAAGTCTTATTTTGCAAAGAAAAAATGCTGAATTATAGTTCCTGTATTTTTAATCAAATAAATACAGCTTGTTAAAAAAAAAAAAAAAAGAAAAATCGCACTCATCCCAATCAATCCCATCATCATGTATATACAGTATAGCAGTATGCGTTGCTACATGAACTATCGAATAACATTTGTTTAGCTCACATTAGAAAATTAGAGAAGTGAGGCTGTTTGTTCTCATGCAGATAGTGTTCAGATTTCATGTAAATTAGATTTTTTTTCCTTGTAATGTGATTTGTATTATAGTACTGAGTGTTTGTTAATACACTAAGTGGGTATCTATATGGTAATATTCAGCTTAGTGTGCAGTGTTTATTTTCAACGCAGTCAGTTATAGATTTCCATGCATATTTGGTTTATTAAATTCAGAAACTTTGCTTTCCTGTAATTACCGGCAGTTAGCATTGCACGCTATATCTTCAAACCTACGCCTGCGAACGGGACAGTAAATGAAGCAGGAGTCTAGAGACAGTCACACATCCACGGCTTGATTTAGAGGGCTTTAAAATGTCATATATCACAGGCGCTTGATCTATATCTGGCTTATTTTCATTATTGGCTTGACAGGGCGTCTAATGTTGAGGATTACAAGTGCTGCGATTCGTCTGTTAGCCAGCAAAATCCGTGCTCTCTCTACCTTCAATGCTATGACTGAGATGAGACCCTTGAGCAAGGCACTGTTCCCCCAACTGCTCCCCGGACGCCGCTGCACTGGTGTGTGTGTGTGTGGTTGTTCACTTCTCACTGCTGTGTGTGTATGTGCACTTGGATTGGTTAATCTCTAAACCGTACCTGGCCACATGTCACCTCCTTTCTTTTCCTTTGCCTCCCACCCACATTTTAAAGCAGTTCCATTTGTTTCGGTTCTTTCCTATCCTTTAAAAAGAAACATTTTATCAGCCTCAAATTAAGCAACTGACACATAGCAATTAAAAACACATGCATCTTGTGGTCGTCCCTCACAAAGCAGTCCCTTTGCTTTTATTACACACTTTGTCAAAGCAACGTTTGGCTAAATTATCGTTCTAGTCATTTAAATGCAGTCTCATAGGGAGCAGCGATATTGTGAGCTGAAATCCAGAAAGGAAGAGGCAAAAAAAGAAAGAGAAGTTAAAATCTGTTTTTAAGTGCTTTGTCTTGAGGAGTGCGTTGCTGGTTTTTTTAGCGCTGTGTCTCAGCACTTTATGTCTGGCTGTCTCCGGCAGGATAACAATGTCCTTTACAACATCTCGTAATGAACGCAGGCAGGCGCGTATGCAAACACCAGCATGCATAGTCGTACAGTCTCTGGGTATTTGCATGTTTTCAGCAGCAAAGAACAGAATCCACTGTTCAGGCACTTTTGGAATGAGCAAAAAAAAGCTCGCTTATGATGTAATGTTGCGCTGCTTTTTTAAAATCTGATTAGAGAAAAGATTTATGGTGTGAAAGCGACGCCAGTGACACTGCTTTGCCAGAGCAGCTTAAAAAAGACATTCTCAAAACACTAAATCTTTCATAAATATGCTCAGCGTGTTTAAGTCTGCATTTCACTGGAGACTCCAGGCGGCTTTTGTAATGAGCTATTGTTGTCAGTAAACACAGCACATTTAGGTTGGCGTACACGTGTGTCCATATGTAAATATGAATATTTCAAGGTGGGACATGATATTTTCAGCTGTGTTGGAGGAGGGTTGGAAAGTTTGTAGTTGCAATCTATGCATACTATATCTAAACAAATAGGTCTTCTAATGTTTCTTAAAGTTCTAGTATAGACAGTAAGCTCTACAGTATGTACAAAATTGTATGCATAAGAACTTGAATCTTCAATATAATATATTAAATATTATGTTTTGTTATATTATGTTATGTTCTTTTATTTATTTGATTAAAAAATAGTAAAAAATCTAATATTGTTGAGTCTTATTTTCCATTTAGAACAACTGTTCATATAAATTAAATTAAATTACTATTACTATATTAAATTACTTTTTGCAGTAGCATCAATATCACTCTAATGTGCTGATTTGCACATTAAAAAATTTGCTTAATTTTCTGAAAGCTGTGATACATTTGTTGTTTGTTTTTAGGAATCTTTAATCATGAAAAAGTTTAAAAAGATCTGCTTTTTGTAATAAATATAAATATTTTATAACATAAAAAATGCCTTTACTGTAACTTCTGATCAATTTTTATGCATTCCTGCTGAATAAAAACCTTACCGACCAATTTTAAAGTCACAAATATAAAAATCATCAAAATACTGTGCAAAGTCATGTTATTGTGAATCATGTAAATAATCTGCCGTTATTTAGACATCATAATAAAGAGGACTGTTTAGACTAATTCCGTTCGCTCATCTGTGTCTGTCACAAAATGTGTATTTAAAACAGTGATTTAGATATTTTTCACAATACACTGCTACTTATTGGAAAAAGTACTTTGTTCGTGGCAAAGCTTGCTTGTTGTCGTGAAGCTAGATATTAAACTTTCACATCAGCGCTCATCAGTGTCAATATTATTTGTCATTTGATTTCGCGTGGCGGACAAAAAGCTGATGTAATGTGTTGTGTTTGAATGGGATTACAAAGTGCTTTGTTTGCATTTGCTTGTTAGTTAATCCTATCGATTGGAGCGATCCCAGGGTCTGCCGTTTCATGAATATACATGTAATGGCTTTCTGATCTATTTGTTTTGCGTGCATTGCAAGAGATTTGCAACACCGGCACGGCAATTACGTTTTGGCTGGACACGAGGGATTTGGTTTTTAAATGTACTGAGCTACAATTGACTTGTTTATTTAAATAGACGCTTGGAAAGAGTGGGAGGGTCTTGTGCGTTAGCATGTTTGCATGCGCTGGTCTGCGCTCTCTGATGAATAACTTAGCTAGCGTGCCGGCGGCTGACAGAGATAGATGTGACGTGGCCTCGTCTAAGTTTAACGGGCGAAGGGGAGGCTCCCCACTGACCGTGCTGAAGGTTATTGTATCCAATCACAGCACAGGAACGCGTGAGGGAGGGGAGATTATCGATTGTTCTGCTTTCACCTGACTCGGCTTGTTCATGCACTCACAGCTAAACGACATACACACTGGTATAAGCGCGCTAACCGTGACGTCATGCCATGTGCTTAACCACACATCCTCTTTCTCTCTCACTTCTAGCGTCTGACACAGACACTGTGTGCAGCACATGACAGCGTCTGCTGCCTCGGCATATGCTCGTGTCAGCTTTTTACAGCAGCCATATTACCTGACCTCTAGCACCTCTAAACAAAAGAAAATCCGTTATTGGTTCAAGCAGAGACCTGACATGGTTAGCCGTCTTTTAATGAAACCTCTCCCGTGGCTTTTGTGAATAGAGGTATTCGTGGTATTATATTTGGCATGAAATTTAATTAAAACTTCATGGGCGGGTTTCCAAGACAGATTAAGCCTATTCCTAGATTAAATAGTATTTCAGGGAAGAGTCGCCCTTGACGGTGTATAATTCAGCACAGGCTTAATCTGGGAATGGGAAACTGTCCTATATGACTGAAATTAGGTCGTTTCCTGGTCATCATTCATACAGTTCAACAGGGGAGGAAACAGATGTAAAATAACGAGAAAAAGGCCCTGATTTAGTAAGACCCCAAATATATGGTAGTAATTTGCATGTGCATAATTTGGTGGGTGTATTGCAAAAGTGCATATATAATATTAAATTATACGTGTGTGTTATTAATTTATTTTTGTGGTATGTGTATGTATATATATATATATATATAATTATTAATAATAATAATACTAATAACAAACCATTATTTGTTGCACTCTTTATTTATAGAATATATATTTTCTTTTTTTTTATTTTATGCAAGTGTTTTAACATTTGAAAATAATTAGACATGTTTCCTTAGAAAATCTGAATATTAGAATTCTTTCTGAAGTGTTATGTGACACTAAAGAATGGAGTAATGATGCTGAAAATTCAGCTTTGTATCACAGGAATAAATAGCATTTTTAAAGTATATTAAAATAGAAAACTAAAACTAAATCACAATAATTTGTCACAATATGGCTGTTTTTATAATTTATTTATTTATTTTTTTAATCAAATAAATGCCGCCCTGGAGAGCTTAAGATATATATATATTTTAAAAAGCATCGGAAACTAAACCTGTGTTTAAGGCAACACAGGTTTAGTAAAAAAGTGAGATTTTGACAATCAGGTTGATGACAAATTTTTCATTGACTGATGTTTTAGAATTGTATTGTTTCTTCCGCAGCACTTTCATCAGCTCAGACTCCCAGCTAATATGTTGTGTCTTGTCCAGCTCATCCAAGTTCATCAAGTGTGCATGTGTGTTTATACCAGGGTGCATGCATTTCAAAGCCCTCTAACAGAGCAGATATGAAAAGAAAAGCCCTGAATCACCTCGTTCTCTTTTTTCTTGCGTCTGGTCAATACGCTGCTCTCTGTGTGGGCTGTGAGGCTTGTCTTGTGAGGCCTCCGCTGTCGGTCGCTGCCAAAAACGGGATGTTACAGATCATGTGTAAACAAGAGACCCGAGCAAGAATGCAATTAAGAGGCTTTGCAACAGTTGGCATGCAAAAGGCATTAGTGTGCGTTTGCATTTCAAAGCCATTTGGATTTGGAATAATATTAGCTCTGCGAAGCGCTCCCGGGGCGCCGGGCATACGTCGCATAGATCTTAGTGACTAGGGCTGACTTTGGTTGTGACAAAGAGATGATGTGGCTTCCCCCCGGGATTCCAGAGTCCTCTGTCTCACTGAGATGAAAGAGAGAATTAAAATGGATGTGTTAGTCCGGGTTTCTTACTGCCAGGTATCGGTCGTTGCTTCGCCTCCGTCTACTTTTGTCTCCTAGCCAGCCATAAACAAATATAGTGAGATTTATTGATAACGAATCTCCTGGAGGAATCCAGCTGTCATTTGCTAACGCCTTGCTTGCGCAGGTAATGTAGAGTATCGACTGTGGGCACGGTTTTCATATGATGCCGCTCCCGGAGGAGATCCACCCCCAATGAGACGCGTTCTGCAAGGTTTCCTCCACTCAGATGTTCTCCAGGCTCACTGATTGCTCCACGGCCCTCCTCAGATGGAAGCACGAATCCCGGGAGAGGCTGGGGTGTTAGTAGAGGGCGTATGTTGGAAATGGTGACAGGAGATGATTTTTGGTGGGTTTATGGGAATGAGCGGACATAGAGAGAGCATCTTTGCCACCTTCTCCCCCAGCTTTCACTGAAACCTAATATCGAGCATCGCTACATGAATATTTCATGTTTCACTCACGAATAGCAAATGCTGCCATTCTCAGACAAGGGCACAGACAGCCTGTGGTCATTCCCGTCTTACTTGAATCCGAGCAAATTTCATCCACAGTTAATAGCTCGGCTGAGCCGGAAGATCAAAAAGTACATTATAGCTCTGTCTGTTGTCACTGAGATTGGAAAAGCTGATTTGTCTTAGGCCAGGTGATGTATTTAAATTCAGCTCTTTGCTGAATATGGAAAAGAAAGAATGAGACCTATGACTTGCATTATTCTGGAGAATGCAAAAGAAGATATTTTGAGTGGAGGATGAGTGAAAATCCATTCACTCTGCAAACAATAAAAAATATTTGCGTTCACACCAGCTGCTCTGGTTTTTAAAAGTATTGTCTGCCACTTTAAATGCTCAAGTGTTTTTAAGTGAGATGGATTGCGATTGGCTGTCAATGTTTTTATACTTTATCTGTTGATTCCTGCAAAATATAAATCTCTAGGACTCCGGACTCTTTGAGATCCACTTTTAATGTTATCAAGATTTTTACATAAAACATCATAATGTAGATGTAATAATTTTTCAGTCCAGTTTTTGACTCCCCGTAGCAGAGCTCTCTGTTTGAATAGGCATGGTGCTATGATTGACTAATGGTTGTTTTTGTTTGACAGCATACCTCATACCTCTTTATGGGCGCTGCTGGGATTTAGACCAAACATGCATAAATAACTCAATGCATATCTAGCAATCTGTTTAAAGGGTTACTCCACCACAAAAAGAACATTTAGTCATTAATCTCTTACCTCCATAAAAGCTTTGTTTGTCTTCGGAACACAATTTAAGATATTTTGATAGACATTGTCAAAAATACTCCATCTTCCATCAGTGGTTCAATCTGGATTTTATGCAGCGGCAAGAATATGTTTTCTACACAAAGAAAACAAAAATAACTTTATTCAACAATTAATTTCATCTCAGCATAGCATCATTTTGGTGAGTATTCACTGGAGACTCTTTCATACTTTACCGGATCCTTGACAGTGTTCATTACTTGGCAGTCAATGAGACAGTCACAAGCCTCCTGGTTTTCATCCAAAATATCTTAAATTGTGTTTGGAACGACATAGGGGTAAGTGATTAATGACACAATTTTTTCGCCACATCTTGACACTACACAGCATCTTGTTGTCTTCAGAGCCATTTTTATCATTTGGTTTCTGCGTAGACCTGCGTATTCGCTTCTCTTCACTACATGTGCAAATTGGTGGGCAGGACTAAACACAGTCATGTTTATCTTGTTCAGTGGAGGCGGGGCTTATTCACACTATTACATGATAGAGTAGAACATTCCACAAACTGTCGTTTTGGCAGAATTTAGATTGATTTTTAAAACTATATTATTATAGTTATACAGTAGTTATCATACGGGACTACAATTATGAGAACTATCCCTTTAACCCAGTTTTCATTTAGTTGTGGTTTGTCCAAGACAAATGATCATGTTGCCAGTCAGATCACAGTTCATTCATGAGTTTTAAATGCATTTATTGTCAGACACAGTAAAATGTGAAACATTGTTGCGGATGGTTGAGTCATTGTGTGGAATCACAGAGAGAACACCATGCCAAGTGTTCTGTGACAAGGGTTATGGGTAAAGTGCTTGCCCGGCTGCACATGGCTGGAGAAGTGGTCTTTGAAATATGATTTCTGTTTCCGGTCGTGATATGGCTCAGAGGAGCGCTTGATTTCCACAGTGCTGAGTGGAGCTGTTCCATACTTTCACCTTTATCTGTCTCCTCTACCTAGACGTTCCCCCACTGTCATAGTTAAAGGGCTAATTCACCCATAAATTAAAATTCATTCAATAATTACTCACCCTCATATCACTCACATTCACATTCAAAACCCAAAAATATAGTAAGGACATCTTTAAAATCAACACAGTCTCACTCCAACTCGTCTAATTTTTACGCTTAGTCAAGACCCTTTTGCATCGCTTTTTGAAGCTCAAGGTACCCCTTTTTAGTCACTTTTTGACTTGAAGGGTCCTCCGTTATTGGAGCACCAAACCCCACCCCTACCCTAAACCTACCCACCTCTGAACAATATAAAACACACTCAGGCAAATGGTATTTATTGCACAAACTAGTCATAAACAAGTAGTATAAATACATTACAAACAAGTCCTGTCGCATCCCAAGTCTTCTGAAGCCATACAAAGTCTTTATATGAAGAAGAGAGTAAAACACAAGTTTTAATCACTAAAAATGACCCTGCTCCATTCACACGCTCTCATCTCATTCAGAAAACGTAATCCCATCCCTTAGCATGAAGCAATCCAAAAGACTTGGAATATTAATATCTTTCAAATAAATGATGACGGTGGTTGTATCTGCCTGCTATATCTCGTGTGTTATTGACAGATGGTAGGTTTAGGGGCAGGGTTTGGGTTATGTGCTCATAAATGTGTAAATAATATAATTTAAATAAAACTGTTTTGACCGTTTACATTGAAAAATCACACCCCTACATATATGCAATAATGCCAATGTTTTTACCCAATATATCTTTTAATTATGATGAAAAAATATATATATATTGCATGGACATTTTGCCGATAAGGTTTTTCTATTTCAAAAAATGGAGGACCCTTCTCGTCGAAAAGTGACTAACAAGGCGTACCTTGCACTTCAAAAAGCGACGCAAAAGGGTCTTGGCCAAGTGTCAAAATGTGACAAAAGTTGGAGTGAGACTGTGTTGTTAAAATAGCCCATGTCACATCAGTGATTCAACTGGAAATTTATGATGCTACGAGGATACTTCTTGTGCACAAAGAAAACAAAAATAATGACTTTATTCAACAGTTTCTACAGCGTTGTATGTTTGGGTTTGTCCAGGCCGAGCTGAATGTGTGTGTAATATTGTCATTTTGAGTAGACGATGGTAAAGTTTCAGGTTTTGTTCTTTTTTTCTACCCCAGTTTACATAAATTTGTAAGTTGTTTGTTGTGTGCCTTAAGAAAAAGCGTAAACACTTGTGGCACCTTCAGAATATTGCTCTGATTGCCGGTGCGTCTCAAGATCTCAAACAATCAGTTTGGCGCTACAGAAATGACACACTTCACTTTTACATCCATATGACGCTGACTGTGAGGAAGGTTCAGCCACTGAAACTAGATATGGATTTGTGGAAATGCTTAATCAATGAAGGTCAGCTGGGTTACGCTGAATTTCTGAAATGTTCCATTTTCTTGTTTCCAGTAAAACACCAGTGGTCTGTATTTTCTTTCTTGTTTAAATAAATGCATTGTTGGCTGTTACTAGTTATGTAACAGAACTACATAACCTAATTGCAAAATAAATGGAACTGTTGTCTGTTATAGGTACTGAGAAAAATGTGTAATTGAATTACAGTTACTTATGAAAATGTTAACGATTACAAAGAAGGGTTACATCTGAGATGATGCAAATACAGATATGATTGATTTCTTTTTCGGTTGTGTGCGTGTTTCATGTTGTCTTCAACAGATACAACTTGGCTTGAGTCTGACTTGAACACCATCAGCACTGAATCGTGCTGAGCTGGGTGTGTTGGGTATTTCACCAGATAATCCAGCTACCATGTTCTCTAACCATAAACATCATCTGTGCATGAGTGTGTTCACGTCTCTGAACTCCTACACCCTCTAAAGATATTTTCCTGGCGCTTGAGAGAAGCATGAAAGTAAATGGTTGGATGAAAGCCTGATTGAAACGTCTGTACCTATTTCTGAAGGCTAGCTTACTCCACACCAGCGCTGCTGTATTTGTTTTCTTGGCGCAGAGGCAGATGGGTGAGGACACACTGCCTTTCTGCAGCTCTCACTGACTGGTGAAGACTGAAGCGCCTCGGGTGATGCCTGCAACCACAGGGAGACAGTCAGATGCTAACTCCTTTACTAATACAATCGCTCATATTCCCAGAACACACATGCACCACCTTACCTATACTCTGTTTTGTTCGACATATCGATTGGTTGGAGTTTGACAGGGTCCGTTTGGTTTTAAAATAATGACTAACAATATTTTTCGAAATAGGATTTGTTTTCGGTTTACAAGTGCAATCAATAGAAATAAATCTAAACGTAAGTGCCTAAAAAGTACAATGCATATTGTTTTTAGGGCTCAGCAATAAGAATGGTCAGAAGCCAGAGGTGTTGCTTTTTCAGGTTTCAGGCTTTGCCTTGGTGACATATTGAACGTTGTATACATACTTTAGCTCGCTAACATGTCACATTTAGGAGACTGATTTGTGAAGCATCAGTTAGAATGGGTTGAAAATCATAAACCGATCTCTGTATGCTGTATGGGCTGTAAAGTTCAGTTTATGAATTTATAGCTGTCGTGGAGCTGCATAGTTTCCAGCTGTATTTGCATAAACTCATTTTATTAATGAGAAGTGTAATAAATGTTTTATTTTTAGCAGTTGTATATAACTGAAAGAAATAAGGTTTTAGTATGCATCAAATTTAATTTACAAAAACAAAATGCACAATTTATTAAATGTCATTTTATTAGCATTTTTTATGTCAGAAAGAAAATGTATCACCTAAATGTTTTTTTTTTTATTTAAGTAATTTATTATTTAGAGGTTTAACGCACTACTACAGTATATACATATACATACACACACACACACACACACACATATATATATATAGCAAAGACTTCAAGATGTTCGCATCAAAAGGAATTCCCAAAAATGTGTGCTATTTATTTTTGGCTCAAAAAAAACTCAAAAAAACAACAACACAGAAAAAGGTTTACATTTTTTTGTAGAAAAACAAAAACAATATTATACACTTTTTTGGGGAATAAATTCTACATCTTTAACCAATATAAATATATATATATATATATAAAGATAAATGTTATTGTGTTAAATATAATTGCATTTCTTTCTACTATTTAATTTTTAGATATTATTCGACAAAGAATGTACAAATCTGAATCTCTAGCCCAGAAGTTGAACTAAAATTGATTTAACCGGTAACTTTTTTTTTTTTCTTCAGTCTGTTCACCAGTACAGTCCAAAGAAACATAACTAACACAGCTTGACGTAGTTACTTTACTGTCATTTCATGGCCTCCACAATTGCCATTCTTTTGCCTTTTACAAAACCGGTTAGTGCTCACCCATAACTTGAAAAGAGTTGCATGTTCATCCAAGGTCTTTGGTTTGACAGCTATCCAAAAAAGACGCATGTAGATCGTTCCTGTTGCTCTCGGCAAGAGGTCCAGAAAGAGAAGAGATGGCTTTTAAATCAATAACACCCCAAGCCTGGACGAAATTGAAAGCGATTACGTGTTACAGCCAAGTGTTGATATATGAGAACTATTGGCAGCGTCATGACAGAAGCACTGAAGACGGCTTTGTTACTGGTCTAAACGTACAATGCGGTTCCTATTTGCACCTCCTGCATGGCTGAAAGTGCTTTAATTAATTATTGGAAAGAGCCCGGGCTCTTTATTTCCACGTCCTTTGTTGCCCTTTCGCTTTAAAGTTATTTGTCTCTGAATGACCCTAGATTTCACAGCACATTGCCTCTGCCGTGTTTCTCCGGGAGGGACTTCTTTTTTGCTGACAGAGAAGGAAATGTGATCTGTTAAATAAGTCATTCCCAAACCCTCACTGAGTTTTCGCCACCAGCAAAAGCGTTGAATGTGCTGAAAAGGCACGCGAGTGAGGCTAAAATAGAGGGAAGCAAGTTCTGTCGCTTTCTCTGTATCTGTGTGAAGATTTTAACCTGATCATGAAGAACGGCAGCATTTCAGAAGCTGGAGACAATATTGTTTATCTGTCGTCAGATACAGGGTTTGGAGTTGTGGGTTTGGAGCTTCGTCATAGCAGGAAAGCTTGGACTGTTTAATGAAAGATGTGTTCACGCAGTCATAACTTTGGAAAGCCCGCATCCGAGACACATGTAACATGATTCTGACACGCTCGTGACACTTCATTACGATGATGGATCTGTGTGGTCTGCAGAATAGGAACATTATTGCTCATTTCCAGAATCTAGTGAGCTGCCTACAGACAGTACGTTAAGACATCTTAGGAAACTCTTAATATGGAGTTGAATCCTTCCTTTGCAGATAAGTCGAAAAATATATATATACTGTATAAATAATAATAATAAACCCAATAAAAATATAAATAAAAATGTGTTTATACATGCATAATATCAATTCCTTTGCAGAAATATATATCGATATATTATCGATACAAAAAATATGATAATAATCATAATAATAAACACAATATAAATCTAAATAAAAAGTTTGTATATAGTAAATACATTACACACATATATAATTTATTACAAAAATATTCCAAAGTATTGGTTAAAAAAAGAAATATATATATATATATATATATATATATAATCTTTTTTTTTTTTTTGCACTCCATTTTTTACAGTATTAAATCAATTTTTATTTTTGATTTGCTGCCCAAGAAACATTTCAATATTAAACTGTGCCTTGTTTTGTGTTTTGTTTTTTGTTTTGTTTTGTTTAGTTTTGTCCAGAACAAAACAAAAGTTGATGGTAAAATAATGGTACAAAATACATTATAAATGTGAAATACTAATGCATTTTCTTTTTGCTTACCAAACTTTGTAAGTTGCAAAGTATCTTGGATGAACGCCATAATTTTGCAAGAACAAAAAATAACATTTTACCTCCTGAGTCATATTTTCCGTCACCATCTTTGTACAGTATATTTTTGGAAATGTGTGTTCTTTTTTTTCTTTAAAGGAGTTAAGTCATTTTAGCCATGTTAATCGGGATGCTGCCTTTGCAGCTTCTGTGAGGAAGATCACTAGGCTTCAGAACAGAGTCTTCTTTTGTGGTCTTTCATTTGTTTATGAAAATCTATTTCTGTATTTAACCAAAGTAGCTGCTGGCTGTTTCATTTATTTACTAAGTCATATAAATGCACAACAGGTAGATTGTTGCTAATTAGTGGCTGGTCTATCTTGTAATTTCTCTTGGTCAGCGTGTAGATGGGTTTTTAGGTACTCTGCTCTGGATTAATGTGGCACTTTTCTGTGCTCTTGTGTTTTTGTAGCAGCAGTCAGTAACCGTGATGCATGTTGGGGAGTTGTATCACTCCTTGGCTGCAGTTCTCTTTCAGATGCATCTTTTTACTCAACAACTTTTTTTTATTTGCTACTTCCTTACTACAAAGCTTTTCCAAACAAGACCAAAGCTAAGAATCGCTCATGGTTAAGTAATAATAGCCATAATAAATAGATCAGACTTTCTTCAGGAGAGTGATGAAACTGTTATATCATGGCAAAACATCTCAACACATTTCCAGAGAGGCAGAACGCTCATGAAAGGAAAGCCGGTACTTGTTTTCCCAGCACTCCTCTTTAATTTAGATGAAAGAGGAGATTTCCTAATCACTTACAACCCACTTACTTATTTTTAAATCATATGTTTTAAAATTTAGCGTCTCTTCAGTGGTTCCTCAGATATCCACTTTGGCCCCAAAAGCAGCTGAAATGGACCGGAAAATAAGCGGTATAAAGAGTTCAAGCGAATGCATGCATTTAACGTGAACAGCATCTTTGGTCTCCAGTTATTGTGTTGTATTTATTTATTTATTTGAAAGGAATTAAAACTTAAGAATATATTGAATTGATCAAAATTTATTTACAAAAAATGTTAAAATGTATAATAGTTTGAAATGTTTCTTGAGCAGCATATCAGAATGATTTCTGAAGGATCACGTGACACTAAAGACTGGATTAATGATGCTGAAAATCCAGCTTCGAATGACGGAAATATATTACATTTTAAGATATATTTGAATATAAAAAAAAAATATTATTATATTTTATTCTCTTTTTACTAGATTTTTCTTAAATAACTGCAACCCAAGTGAACCAAAGAGACTTCTTTCATGAATAATCATATTGAACCAAAGATTTGAGCTTTAGTATAATAGTTACAAATACATGCACATTAAATAAACAGTGCTGGGTGGATATGCAGCCATCCAGGTGGAAGCTGGCGACCTTCACCGCCACATTGCTTTCTTTATTGCCACATCAGCACCAAGTTCCAGCCGTGCCAAACATCCTGACAGCCAGGCTGCCTCGCCAAACAAAAGCAGCCGACCGCTGACACTCCTGACAGGGCAAACACACACCTTAATTAACGCCTGTCACGCTCTTCTGATTAAGGGAAAGATGAATCTACATCGGGACTCATTGAGCAGGGTGAAGAAAGACACACAAGCATTGAAAAATAGCAGGTTTGCAAACATAGTCACAATTTGAGATGAAATGAATGCAGAGAGGAACTGCACCGCTGGGGGGAAGTTAGGAATTTGAGATTTTGAGGCTGACCTGTAAGCTTTCAGATATAGTAAAAGGTGATGCGAGTAGGTAGTTAATCGAGCCATGTCATCAGAACATAATCGTTCATTGTAGCTTCCCAACAGTACAGTTGAACCATTGATGGCAGATGGATTATCCTGATGATGACCTTGGCATTAGTATTTACTTGACAGTCAACAAGCCTCCCGTTTTTCATTCATAATATCTTCAATCGTGCTCCAAAGAAGAAAAAGGTTTCACGGGGTTTGGAACAACATGGGGTTAAGTGATTAACGATAAGGGTGTAGTAGCCCTTTAACTAAAAAAAAAGGCTTTTTTTTTGTTTTAGGCTCTTTTTTTTTTTGCAGTTGCACTTCATGCATCCTCTCAGAGTGCAACACTCTATTTGTATTGGCTCCCTATGAGCAGAGTTCATCACATCTGTCTGGTTGTCTTCCACAGGTACTGTTTCACCTGCACCCATCCTCTGCTCATCTCTCTAGCCTTCAGCCATTGATTTTGATGGTGTAATAATATATGAGTTGTACCCATGGCAGATGGACAGCTCCTGCGGAGATGGAGCTGAGTTTTTACAGAACACACTCAGCGGCAGATGAGGGCAGGAGGTTTTGATACGATTCAAATGGTTGGAGACTGAACTCGTGACCTCAGGGAAAGCAGCAGGGTTTCAGAACGTGAGATGATTCCTCGATCTCAAAGGCGAGCAGTGAGGAACTTCACATTGTCCATCAACTTTTCTCATTTATCATAGTCAGGGAACTGGGAAACTGTTAGTCGGGTTAATTAGCCGCGGTGTTGAGCTATTATTGTGTGCTGTAGAGTATAAACCGCGTCAAAAGCCACCGCCTGCAAATCCTTTTTGTTCCATAAACAAAACGCGCAAGATGCTCAGCATGTTAACTTAGCATGTTTGATTTGTTAGTCAGATGTAAGAAAAAAAACAACATCTCATACAGTATATCAGGGGTCTTCAATGGGGGGTCCCTGACCCATAGGGGGTCCGTGGTGGGATGGTAGGGGGTCTGCAAATTGTTGTTGGATCAAAACATGGAGCACAAAAATGTGCCAAACGCAATTGCTTCAGCCAAAGCTAAAGTTAAGATGCAAAATTTCCATTAAATGTTCATTTGTTCCTCTCACATTACATTATAATTTAGTTATAAACTTGTGCATTCAAATATATTATTTTAATGCCTTGTAAACATCATAACAAAATATGTAAATAGAATAAAAGGATAGTTAAATTAAAATGATGTCATTAATTGCTCAGGCTCACGTCACTGACAAAAGAGAAGAAATTGGGGTTTTTGCGCATAAACAGTATTCACATAGCTTCATAAATTGGTTGAACCACATGTCACATAGACTGTTTTGATGTCCTTACTACATTTCCAGGCCTTGAATGGGTCAGTTGGATTGCTATCTATGGAATGTATAAAAAATTAAAAATTAATAAAAAAAAAAATCTTCATTTGTATTTTAAAAATGAACAAAATTCATAAATTTAATTCAGAAATCTGTTGGATATCATAATTTATTGGCTTTCAATTTGTGTGTGTGTGTGTGTGTGTGTGTTTACACACTTAATAATAACAATTTATGATGATGATGTTGATTTTTCAGAGAAATTCATCAAACAAATTAGTGTTATTATGATTAAACTAGAAGAAACTAGAAAAAACTTCCAGCCTTGGCTTAAAAAGGCACATTTTGAAAGTTTATAAATGACTCTTTACGGTTTAATTGGCCTTATAGTTAGACAGACCAGTGGATAAATAAATTAAGTTTCATTTTACTGTCTATGGTGGAAGAACACGTAATTTGTTATTGAATTTGTTGTTAAATCAGGAATTGGAAGGGAGCCAATTTTTAAATTCTGAATTCTGCCCAACCTTGGAACAAAGCCTAATGGTTTCAGGAATAAAGGAGCATTTCAGTTTCTTCTGTCTTTGTTGTGGCAGAAAAAAACTAGACAATGAAGTGCTGTAGACTTTTTTTCTATTCAGAATGGATTTTAAGACAGTAACCCAGAACTGAGAGTACTAAACTCATATTAACAACCTGGTCTCATGGTATAAACGTATCTTTGTGCACTTTTTAGCGAGACACAAAATACGTACCGATAAGCACATATCAATGCAGTTTCCAAAACTGATTTTCGCACAATTACTTAAAGATTATCTTGTTATGACTTTAAAACAATAATAATAATGCTGGGAGATTTGCAAACTGGTGGCTTTGAACGTTAGCATCCAACACAATCTCACGAGCAATTCGCACATATTCGTACGACGTGCCAAATTTGTGCCAATTCGTACGACCTCACTCGTACGATTTCGTACGATTTGTCTAAAACCACGTGATGGGTAG
>JAUMHR010000060.1:4856115-4870596 GCA_032361145.1 Enteromius fasciolatus | reverse complement strand
ACGAGTGAGGTCGTACAAATTCGTACGAATTAGCCACCTCGTAAAATATGTACGAATTGCCGTGAGATCAGGTTGTAGCATCCAGTTTCATATCCATGGATTTTCATAGACAGTGGGTTCGTTCGGTAGCTCACGGAGTACAGAGATGTACTTGAGAGACGAGGAGCTCCGCTTTGAATCCTGTGTAACTAAGTTTCAACAAAACAGTTAGAATCTGCATAAAAGGAAGTTGAAATGACACGGTTGCATCAATAAATGTGTTTGATCAGTTTGCATTCGTCAGGTAGGTTTAGGGTTGGATTTGGTGTAGGGCATATTTCCAACATGATAGAGCAACTTTTAGCAACAGTCCCCGGATATTTTGACGCATTAAAATGTGCCAGGGTTCACATATTGTAGCTGCATTTTTAGATTTAAATTTCTCTTTGAAAAACATTGCGAAACGTGCACTAAAGCACATAAAAATGATGTTGCACAAAAAGTGCACACTAGGTTGCATATTAAATATGCTTGTTAGTAAAAAAAATATCTAATAATAATAATAATGCAAGTATTGTAACAGGACCCAGTATATTTCCCCCAGTACAGCGTTATACATGTTGAGAAGGTGTGTATGTCTGTGTATTTAGTTTGTCAGTGCGCGCTAGCATCAACCTGGTGGCACCGTTGATCTGGCATCGCCAGGCTTGGAAGCACATCTCAGATCGCAGCCAGCAGAGGAAATTCAATATTCCATTGTGTCCCCAATCGAGCGCGAGCAGCAGCCTCGATCCCTGGCGAGGACGAGTGCCACTGCATTTCTGGAGTAGATCCCGGGTGAGCCCAAGCGGAGGACACGTCTCTCCTCCTTCCCGTCTCTGTCGGATCACGTATTCCGGATGGGACCCGCGTGTCGTGGAGGAAGCATGAAACGCTCCATCATTCCTTCCCCATCGGGGCCTCTCTGGCAGACTCGGGCCGACTCCTGGAAGCTTCTGCCTGGGATGTGACCTTCACTCCCACTCGTAGTAACAAAAGGTGGAGCGAATGTGTGAATGGTGGCAGTTTACTTATTCTCTCCCGATAAAAACTATGCATTGTTCAGCAATCAAAAACGTCTTATTTCAAGCGCTCTTTGATTCTGGCCTTCTGGAGCTTTATTGTATGTGACTTGTTTTGCTTTTGTGGTTTTAATTAATCTGCAGAGGCAGCTTTTAATTGCCGTCGCTGTCCATCTCGCGCACGAGCTGTAATGTGAATGATCTGAGCGAACTATTTACTGCTTGACTGTGCACGTGGAGAAGTGGAGAAGTTCAAAACAAATTAAAAACTTTTAGGCTTTTGCAATTATGAGGAAAACTGCTCGGATGAAGTAATGCGATTTAAGTTTTTCCATCTGTAAATATCTCTGTTTTAGTGAAAGCTGTGGGCTAATTATGAATTAGCTTTTTATTTACAAAAAAAATAAATAAAAAATGGTGCTGCTTTCGAAGGCTGTTTGCTATTGTCGGTTATAAATAACCCGCACATCCATCCTATCAATTACACAGCTGAGATTAATTTCATGATTGATTTTTGATGAGCGTGTAGTATATAGATAAGTACGTCGCTTGTAGGCGAGACTCCATCTCTTAAACAGAATCATTCTCACACATGCAGTAATGGGAAAATCACATCACCTACAATAATGTGGCTGCTGTTTTCATTAATAGCTGACCCTCTTCTCTGGCTGTCTCTCTCTCTCTCTCTAGTGCTCTTGACTATCTGATAACATCCTTGCAAATGAGTCAGCAGCCTTGGCACTTGGACAGGGAAAACAATCTTGCTAAGTGCCAGGTTTCAGCCCACCTCTCTTTCGAACTCTTTTTCTTTCTCTCTTTTCTGCCTCTCCAGCACAATAACGCCCTCTCCTTATCGTCGCCTGAGGTTTACAATTGACCAAAACAAACAAATAACCCAAGAGAGGCACAAGGCCACTGCAAAGCAACAGAGAAAATAGAGAAGATGACGGGAGAGAGTGGGAGAATATAGACAAATGGAGAATAAAAGCCTTTAAGGAAACGTAATAAAGAAAGAGACTGAGAAAGTCTGTAAAAGAACAGGAGGAAGTGACAGCTCAAGCTGTATACCAGCATTTAATTTTACTGACACTCCTCAAGCAAACTGACTGAAATTTACACTGGCAATACAGCATTGCTACTGTAGCACAAATCCTATTTATTATTGAGTTTAACAGTGTTAGTTAATGTTGTTATTTATTATTATTATTTTACATTTATTCCTTTAGCATTTTTTAATTAATATCATATTTTGAATTAATATATACATTTACTATTACAATTATAAATATATTTTATATTTATATTATATATTTTAAACAAATATAATATATTTGTAATTATTTTATTTTATTATTATTATTTTTTACTTATTTTTTTTTACAGTTACCAATGTCATTGGGTTTAGAACAAAACACAGGTTAGTTCAGGGTAAGGTCAAATCTCCAGTCTCACATCTGCGTTGCTCAAAAATCGATCTCTGCGTTGTATATAATTTTTATTTTTTTTATTTTATTTTTTTCAACACAAAGGTTGCATTTTACAAATGCAAAATCCAATTTCCTTGGTCTCTGCATTCTTTCATAATTCATAAAAGCCATGTGTCCCGGAACCTGTTGTCATATATTAATATTAATGACCCAAAACAAACATCATCACCCAGCGTGACTGATCACACTCTACACAAATGTTTACATTTCTAGGAACAGCTGGAACGGAGTGGTGCAGGTTAACCTTAAACAGCTGCTGTGCTGCGAGGTCTGCTGGGATGCACACCTGCAAAAATATAAAAACAACAGAAGTAGAACTTTAGCCTGTTTGCCCCTATCGGCCCTCCACGTCTCTCAAAGCGCATAGCGAGAGTTATTTTCTGTGCTGAGGTGACAGGTTTGCCTGCCAGCTCTCTGTATCAAGCAGCTGGAGATCTGTGCGTGCAGCTCATGCTAAAATACTCTGAATTGTTGTGGTCTGTTTACTGATGTTAGGAGATCAGGTGGAGCTGCTGTTAGCCACCATGCCACAAAAACAGAAACCTTTAAACAACTCAGATTGGCCAAATAATTTTACTGCTTTTTTTATGCACAGATATTCACAATAACTTTCATGTTTTTAAAAGCAAGCATAATTGTTATAATTTATTTAGTTACTGCTTTTTTGCCGTTAGAGTTTCTACTGTAATTGCCTTGCTTTGTTTTAAATACGCACAACCCAGTGTTGTAGCTTCAATTCCCGGGGAATGTGCTCACTTTAAAACATTTTAGTTTTTTGTCTTTAACTTGTAAAACAAACTTATAAAACATTTTATTCATTCATTCACCCATCCACCCATCCATCCATCCATCCATCTATTACATTACATTGCATCAGCTCAAGGTCCACAACCCAAGGTTGTAGGTTCAATTCTAAGGGAATGCATTAACTTGTAGATTGCAGTGTGAAGTTTCATGTTGTTTTGGATTAAAAACTGGTCAAATGCATAAATATTCACAATAGCATTCATATTTTTAAAAGATTTATGATTACTACTTTTTTATTATTTAGTTGATTTTGTGTTTTTTAATCGTCTTTTTTTTTTGAACAAACAGAGATTTTTGATTCAATTTAAAAAAATAGCATTAACTTAGAAAGAGTAATGTTTTTGTTTGTTTGATTGGTTTTTACTTTTATTTTCAAACATTTATTTGTGTTATTTTAATTTAATTATTATTATTTTTTATGTTGATTTATGTTTCATATTCTTAAATGTACTTTATATGAATATGATATATTCATCATTACATTTTTTTTTATTTTGAACATTTTGACAATATTTATTTTAACAATATATTGACTATATTGGAGCCATTTTAGCAACATTTATGCATAACATATCTTCATTTTATTTCTTTTTACTTTTTTTTCTCTTGTAATTATGTTGCCACTTTATCTGTGTTAATCTAAGTTTTTTTTTATCATTTTATTTATTTTGCTACTTCTAGTGTGCAATGACATGCGCTTTATCGCCACAAATAGGTATATGAGAAAGTAAAGGGAGGCTAGATTAATTTCCCGTTGACCTTTAGTCTGCTCAGAGAAGATTTTATCTGACACATGTTGAGGGATGTGTTCACATTCTACATCGTCTTTTTGTTCCCACTTCCTGTCCTTCTCATCTCCTATTCTTAGGACCCTTTAAACATGTCCCAACGGTGTAGTACTTGATTAATTAAGCCACTTGATTTAGTTCTTCGTTTGTCCAAAAGCTTTTCAGTTGGAGGTTCCTGGAGGAGCAGACTCAGGACCACTCTGTGACCTGGATGCCCATTAATGGTCCTCTCACCTTCTCTGCCCTTCTCTGGCAGGGTTTCCAGTCAGACTTCTTTTAAAGTATGCCACCGTACATTTCTCCAGTCCTCTGCCAACCTGAGCGAGCATCAATCTTAGACCACTATGATGTCCTCTGCACCTTCGGCGGAGCCGTTCTCCTTGAGCCCAACCGCACACGTCCACTAATCAAAGCGGCTCTGGAGCGACTTCTCCACAAAGTGCAAGAGAGACATTGGCAAATGACAGTTAAAGGAAGCATTTATCTTTTCTGTGCAGTGAGCTACAGAGACTCCTGAGCGTCGTATCGGTCTCGGCTTGTGTGTGTTCGCGTACGGACAGTGTGGCGGACGCGAGCGCTATGATTAATGGCTCAATTTCCTCTCCCACTTTTTAAAGTGGATTGTCAATTTGCTCTCGGTGATTTGGTGACGTCTCATCTACTGAGTGGGTGGGGAGACAATGTAAAAGATTGTGGATGAGCAGTTTGATTATGATTATTGAGATGACAGCAAGACTCTAGGAGGGACTTCATCGCTTTTTTGCTGCTGACCTTGGGAAGGAAACAGAAAGTAGCACGGGCACATGTGGAAGCATATCTCGCAGGTGTACAGACCTAGAAGAGCAAGTTATGTGTCGGTTTTAAAGCTCCGAAGTAGTTCTATATTACCTATTTCCAATTCCTTACAATACTGCTCAAAAGTTAGTTAAGGTTTTTAATTATTTGTTTGTTAAAAAAAGTCTCACCATGCTCACCATGGCTCAATTTATTATATATATATATACAGAGAGAGAGAGAGAGAGAGAATATTTATTAATATTTATTTTATTTATTTATTAATTTGTTTTTATTTATTAAACAGTTTTTAACACTGATAAAAATAAGTAATGTTTCTTGAGCAGCAAATCTTATTATTACAATAATTTCTAAAGGATCTTTTGCTGCTAAAGACTGGGGTAATGATGCTAAAAAATCAGCTTTGCATCACAGGAATAAATTGTATTTCAAAAAATATTCGAAAAACAAATAGCTAAATTTTAATTTGTAATAATATTTTACACTATTACTGTTTTTACTGCATTATGAACAGCCTTGGTGATCTTAAGAAACTTCTGGCTGGTGTTGTATGTTTCTTCACACCTTGGCCTTAAGGAAACACAGATTAGAAGTGATGGTGTGCTCACAACGGAGCTGACCGTACCACTTTATAACATCTGCCGCTTGATAACGTGTGAGTGTTGGTTTAAGTGTGTTCAGAGCAGTTCAGCGGGGTATGCTCTGACTAATTCTCATTTTGGAAACTGCCAGCCATCTATGTAACGCAGGATTTAAGGGTACCTGTGGGGACCATGGCAGGAACCAAGTGTGATGGAGTCTTGCGCTAATGAATCAGGGCACATATTCAAAAAGGATCTGTCGTGCAAAATTTTCTTCACCCTGCAGCAAATTGTGGAGGAGAGTATTTTCAGCAGAATGAAGACTCTCTCCGGCTTTCTTCATGGAGCCTCGGGGAGCAGTTTGAGTTTAAAGTGCATCGAGTTCGGTCAAATGAGAGTCGGTTTTAGGACGACCCTCAGCAGAACTACAAGGCCTCCATCTTGGCCTAAATTAGGAACTTAATATGAATTATGCAGAAATCATTCACAGATGTAAGCATACATTTTTCAAGTCTTGTATTAGGGATGGACATTTTAGTTGTTGTTTGAGTACTTGTGGAAATATCCAACTTTTGGTCTTTGTCTCTATTACATCTTATTTATAATAACAATAATTACTGTAATGTTTAAAATGTATTTATGTAATTATTGTTTCCATTATTATTCATGTTTTAATTTAGTTTCAATCTATTACAGTTTTATTTATTTATTATTTTTCATTATTATTATTATTATTATTACTACTGTATTAATTTATTTTTATCTGTTATTTCATTTCCATGGTCAGTTTTTTTATACACATTTATTTATTTATTTATTCTCATTCCATCAAGTCTGATCAACTCCTAAATTATGACCCTGTGCCTTGTTAGGTTTTAGCATAATTAAAACAAATTAATTAATTCATTAATAATATTAATTAATAAATTGCAAACCAAATCAAACCAATAAAAGTCATGTGATACCTCAATCATATTTCATGATTGACAATGCTGTTACTTCTGATGCCCATTCCTAACATTTTAAAATGATTTATATTATAAATATTTATGTATATTATATTTTATAATATAATATTTATAGTGTATATTATTGCATTTATTCATTTATTTAAAATATAACATTTATTCTATATATTTTATAGTATAATTCTATGCATTTGTGCACCATGGATCTTGTTGCAAAATATTTTGATGATTTATATATTTTTTTTATTTTTATTTTTTTCCCTCACACAGTATAATTGCCATTTTTTGCTCTAAATAATTCTAGATTGTTACCCATGGTCAAGCAACAAAAGACTCCCCTGAGCTCAAGTGGGCCGGCTTGAACACATCAACAAAGTGCTTCATCAAAGAGCGACTGACACTTTGAATTAATAGCTGTAGTAATTGAACTTGATAGTCGTTATGCCTTTCTCACAAGCTCTATAGTGTCGCGAAATCCACACGTATTGCTCGCCGTCTATTCCGCAGCTCCAACGCTTCCCTTTAAATAAACCTGTCGGGGAGTCATATTGTTCACGACTTTTTCTCTTTCATATTGGGAACAACAGAGAGAGACGGATGGCAGGCCTGGCCTTTTGAAACAGGTAGCAGGATTTGCTCATGTCTTCCTTTGGTGTTGAATTGTTAGAAGTGTTTCAAAGATCATTTTCACAGGAGGCCGATTTGCATTTCATAAAGTTTAGCAACAAGCATTCAAGACGTAAGCCAGAGAGAGAGAGAGAGAGAGAGGCATTGTCTGGAAGGAAGGAGACACTTCAGTTCGTCTGGAAAGCCTGCTCCCTCTCACACGCCTCCCGTTTACCCCTACTATAGTTTAAAGAGCGCTTTGAGGAGTTTGACGGCAAACTTGGAGGTGCTCATTGGCAGTCAGAGCGAGGCTTCGGCGCCGCCCTTCAGGTTAACTGCGGGTTAGAAAAAGAGCCGCCTGGAGCAGGTTCGCTAGAAGCCGAACGACTGGCCCCCGGGGTTCATGGGAAGTAGGAGGGAGGGGGGGACGGGAGAAGTGAGGGAACGGGGAAGGGATGTTCTCTGGCAGAACGCTGAAGCCCCGAGGCCTTCATCTTCATTTCAATGCAAAATGACTTTGTCATATAATCTCTTTGGTGACTACAGCTCTGAGTTAGGAGCATGGAACAGAGGAATAATAAGGCAATGAGAGCAAAGAGGAAGGGAGGAGTGCTGGGAAAGTGAAGGAAGCGCAAAAAGCAAGCTTATCGGAAAATGAGGAAAACTAGGGAGAGAGGGGACTGTAAAGACGAACGAGCCGCTGAGAATTGACTCCTGAATAAACAGAATTTGACAAAGGCTCGGCTCCCCGATGCTCAGTATCTGTCTTGATGCTTGTTTGCCAAATTACAGGGGGTCATTGTTTTTCATTCAGCCCATCGGCGACAGTGCCAGGACACTCTCAGGGTCCCAGCGTAACAAACAATCAGAGGCCCGGCCCAACGGAGAACGGGATAACAAAGAAATATGTGTTACGGTCACATAAGATGATGGAACCCTTTTACGGGAACAACAAAGAGTTGGCTCATGTGCCCTGGAGTTACAAGCCAAATCTGATCGCTTTCGAATCATAAAACTAGCAGATTATCCAATCTCACGCTTCGTAATAGCAGCTGGATTTTTCCTCATTTGCTTGGTGTTACTGTGTTGTTTTGGACTAAAGAGTGTGGATGTTGTGAGCTCTTGTTTTGATGACCAGCGTGTTTGTCTGGGGTTTTTTCTCTATTGGGTCTGTCGCAGAAGATTGTGGCAAAATATCATTTATTTCACCGTGTTGCTGAAGATTCATCCATTATTCTGTCATTCTAATGTTTAATTGCTCATTAATGTGTTTGTGCTGTTGATCTATCTTTCATTCTATCCATCTGTCCATCCATCCATCTATCACTCTATCTATTATTTCTTCCATCCATCCATCCAAAAATTAATAATTCCTTCAATTTATCATTAATTCACTGGTTTTATCTATTATTCCTTCCATCCATTCATTTATCCATCAAAATATTTTTTAAATAATTAATTCATAGTCTACCTATCTATCTATCTATCTATCTATCTATCTATCTATCTATCTATCTATCTATCTATCTATCAACAAATGTATTGTTTCTTCAATCCATCTCTACATATTGCTTGTTCCATCCATCCATCCATAAATCAATTGTTCCTTTTGTCCATCATTCATTGGTTCTTTCACTCTATCTACCCATCCATCCATCCATCAATAAATTTAATTGTTTCTTCGATCCATAATTTGTTCATTGAATTGCTCTATCATTTATTCCACCCGTCCATGAATGAATATTTCCTTTAATCCATCATTCATTCTGTTGTTCGTTTATTCCATCCATCCATTACTCTATCTACTGTCAGTTGTGAGTTCTAATTCATCCATGCAAAAAACTTAAAGAAAAATGTCTTTTTTAGTTTTGCAGATTAGAGTTTAACAAGCCAACTTTCAAACACTGTCTTGATGAATTTTCCTTTCAAGTAAAAGTAGTAGTTCACCCAAAAATGTCATCTTCTGTCAGCATTTACTCACTTTCGTATCATTCAAACCTGCATGAGTCTCCTTATTGAATGCATTACAACAGGTTTGGTGTAGTTTAGACTATCCCAGCATTCTTTATCATATCTTTGTGTTCCGCTTCAGTAACAAAGTCATACAGGTTTGGAACAAAATGTTATTACGACAGAATGTTCCTTCTGGGTGAAGTATGCCTTTAAAAATTCAACCTTCTTAAATATACATTCACCAATATTCCATCATGTTTGCTCTGATTTAATTCATGGATTAAAAATAGATTCCCTTCCAATTCAAGAATAAAATGGGAATTAAAAAGCACTCTTGATTCTTTTCTGAACAGTTCACCACCCTACTCTAGACACTTGCGTTTATGAACACTTCGTCTTTCCTCTTTAACACACTACTCATTTCTCCTCTGTTAGACCCATCCCTTCCCTCTTTGCCTTCAATAATGAGGGCAGCAGGGTTAAATTGGCACTGCACAAGTTGGCATCTCTAAATTGAAACCAAGAGAGAACATTGCCAGTTGTGTTCCCATACACTTCCCTGGGCCTTCTGCCTGTTCTCAGAGCCGAGCCAAGAGAGCATATGGCCGCATGTAGATACACAGCGAATCTTTTGCGTGTCTGTCAGCCGAACACTCTGCCCTTGTGAAGAGCATCCTGATGTGTCTGTCCTGTAGACGTGTGCCACTTGTTACCGAAATCCTCTCTGTTTAGCCCCGTTCTACTTCATTTAAAGCGCGAACATCTGTGATAGAGCCGTTAATATATATGTGACGTACGTTGGATTCTAGACACTGATTCTCCTCACACTTTGCTCAAATGGGCCCACTGGTGCATAAAATGAGATCGGTCTTTCAACTGATCTCAGAATTCAAGCACAAGTAACTCATGTGCACGTGAATGTTGTCTTAAGCGCTCCGGTGGTGGTTGCACAGCGTTACGATGCAGGATCTGCCACTTGTCAGACGAGTTGATAGTCGCTATGGCATGCTGATTGGCTGTAGGACTGGGGATGCGATTCGCCCCTCGGGGCTGTGTAATCTGGCTCCTGACAGCTGCTCAGTGGGCAGTCTGAACACTTTGCGAATACCCCGGAGCGACGGATGAACGATGGTCATCCTCGGGTCATCTAGAATCATTCGCGACTTCGGACTACCGGCTCGGAGATGGACGGGTTTCTCATACTAATGCACAAACCTCGTTTCACAAGATCAGGTTGTTGGACAAAACTCGCTAAATTTATATGACAGTGTTTTGTGGTGTTTAAATGGAGTTCTCTAGGTTTATAAGGACTGCATGAGAAAAGCCTGTCAATTTTACAGCACCTGAGAGAGAGTTAACCTTGGTCGACTTGGATACATTTGTTTTAGTACTTTTAATAGGCAGATAACATTAAGAACAACATGTAACCTGTTTTTCTTTTAGTTAATGAGCCTTTGACTGTCTAATTATCCATCTATCCATCTATCTATCTATCTATCTATGGATTGCTTTGGTTCATCACGCAACTGATTATGCTCATTTGTCAGCAACTTCTTACATTTCCATGTTGCTCAATGTATATACATAGTTCTCTGTGCTATAGTCTCACCCCTCAAAATATCCACTCATTAGTTCATCGTATACTGTACGTCGTAACATGCTGTATTTTTGATCTAGTTATCATAAACTGTCAAACACATTTTCTGCACATTTCTATTGTACTTTTTGTAAATCTGCCACGAACAGCCGAAACTTAACTTTCACTAAACAGGGTCAGGGTCAACAGCCAAAAGGAAGAAGAGGAGTAAGGATACTTGGTGACAAAACAGAGGGAGAGGCAGAGGAGGCAAAGACAGAGGCACAATTCAGATGAAATAAGGGCGTTTATTGTCAATCATGGCCTTATAATGACTAAAGGGTGCTGCTAAATATTGGGAGATCAGCCATATCCTCAATAATTCCAAATTTTGAAATTTCAATCAATATCCCACATACAGTAATGTAGAAATGTGTACTTTTGAAATGGATGTATGACATACATAAGAAGTGCACTTTCTTGACTAAACATGTTGACTATCTTGTTTGTGAACAATGACACAAGGACTTTTCATTCTGATGGCGCTGATGCAGTATGTTCAGTTTTGTGACTGTATTTTTGTAGCGTTCTCAAAGAATTTCCAGGGATACAGCGGTATATGTCCAAAAAACAATGAACTTTACCTTGAATGATGCTAGACTACCTTGATTTTTTTTTATTTTGATGCTTCTTTAGTGTGACCAGTGGAGGTAAACAGGAAATAATAGGATGAAGAGAAAGGAAAAGGACTGAAGAATGTTGTAAAAATGTGTGCTGAAAGTTTTTTCTTTCTCCCCTAAATATCTCTGAACTACATCATTTGTATTTTTAAAACACATTTTAGGGAAAAGCAGGACTGTAAAGGTTTCCTCATTCGTTCTGTTGCAGGAGATCGCGGCCTACCTGATTACATTTGAAAAACATGAGGAGTGGCTGACGACGTCCCCCAAAACCAGGTAAGATGGCACGCGTGGCAGCGCTTTCTCGTTTCGATTGCACAGTGTTACCTGAAAAGCAGAAAGGTATGTTTCAGCACAGATGCCAGTCCCTGCGCATTTCGTGGGCATGTGCAGACAGATAATGGAATATTAATGACTATTTATAATGCAAGATGTGGCCAGGTCTATTAGCTTAATGCTGTCTTTGCTCACCAATGCCATTAACGTGGGTGGTAATGTGGTGAGATCGTAGAACATCACCCTACGGTGATAAGGGCTCAGCACGAAATTTACAGTGTTACTTGATTTACCGAGCAGCGATAATGAAAAAGCTTTTTACTTTTAATGCCAGTTTCTATATCTATCCTGAGAGATAACAGCTGTGATATGATGATGAATGCAAACTAAGATAATATGTGGTTATATATGAAGCGCACGTCAAGAGCAACCAAATGATTATTCTAAACATTGACGTTCTGAATGTTTTCAGCACAGTGTTTTTCTATAAAAGGCCATGCAATTCAATTTAATCGTAACATAAGGAACTTGTGAGTAGAGACGGAAATATCCAACGGTATCAAAAAGAGCAATTTTGCATGCTTATCTGCGGTGGGCCAGAAAGATAACTTTGGATTTATTAATGAACAGAAAGCTGTGGAAAGGCCAGGGGTTTGTATGGGAAACAAATCAAGGGAAACTTAAAATGTGGGCAGACAAATTACCATGAGGTTTGGGTTCAAGAGCTGTTTACATGGACAGAGGTTACCTGGACCTGCCATTCACAGAACGCGTACAAACACTTTTTTAAGTACAGCGAGCAGACAAGGCTTTACTGAGCACACGACTGTTCGTTTCTTGTGTAACAATTTTTAGTGATTCAGCTCTGACATCAAATACCGAATGACTCATAAGAGGTTTTTTTGATTTGTTGTGTTTTACGTAGGCACATAGACATACAGTATATGCTGTGCCCCCAAAACATATTTTAAGAATTAAGCCGTGCATAAAAATGTCTTGAGTGTCATTGCATTAGATAACGAAATAGCAAGTGTCATTTATTTTGAAAAAGAGCACGCACACTTTTTAAGTAGAACAAAAAAGTTTGACAAATCAATTCTATTTACACACTCAGAGCTCAGAAAACATGTTACATTTTGTAACCGGTTTAGACATTGTGCAAGAAATATATTACTGTTATTTAGAATAATGTATGTGATGGGCTACCACTACTGTTTAAAAATATATATAAAACTAAAACATTTTAAGAAATAATCAAACAGTATTTAATTGTAATAGTAAATTCCCTTAATGTCCCAAAAATAATATGCATTTTAATTTCATTAATTAAAAGACAAATTAAATTTGGGCGAAACTTGTTTACTGTTTTTCATACTTTTATTACTTGTGGGGAACCTTGAAACACAATTTTAGTCGTGAAGAATGGCATTGAATTTTGTATATTTTATGTTTGTTTAACTTTATTAATAAAAAATAGTGTTTTTTGTTTTTTAATCATCATGTTTTTGTTTTGGTACTGATTTGTTTTAAACCGGAGACAACACTAAATATAGATTAAAATGTAATGCATTCCTGTGATGCCTTGCTTTGCCTTACATTTATTTGAATACTAAACTCTGTAATGACATTAGCTGTGTGTCCATTACCCTTAAAATTGACCAAATTGCAAATTAACTAAATAAAAATAGTAAATATTGCAAAAACTTCTATATATGGCAAAAATGTTTTCATGTTTTCATGGTTTTTCAGGCAATTCGAGAAGAAAATATATCTTAAAACTGCAATAAAAACAGGGTTTTTTTATTATTTGCATTTGCATTTGCAGGTCATCTAACATAAGTAAAAATCACATTATCATTCTTTAATGTACTTTAACCTCCAAAAAGCCTCATACATGACTACTCTCAAGTATAAAGGGTTTTCTTTGGCATTAATACTTGGATAGATAACTCGTCTCTGCTTATATACGTCTCCTTCAAAAAATAAAAAAAAAGATTGCTGTGATATACAGTACGTAAACCTACTGACTATGTGTAAAAGAAAAGAAATACATTTTAGTTGCATGACAAAATTTAATGGAAATGGTGTCATTTCGCAATAGTTTTTTTTTATCGACATTTATAAAACATTGCAAAAAATTTGAAGCTTTTGGCTAATTTAATGTGTCTTTGCTAAATAAATGTATTAATTTAATTTAAAAAAACATACTTTTGAATGATACTTTATCTTTAAAAAAATATTTTTGCACTCCCATTATGTGGGTCACATGAGAAAAGTGCATCCAAATAAGAGCTTAACGATGAAGCGTTAATGATTTGATCGCAGTGTGTGACAGTGCCAGGACGCAGAGCAGCAGGGAAGAGACTGTCGGGCAACTGTCCTCACACACACACACACATACACACACACAAACAAACATGTAAACACAAGCATTCACACTGAGTTTCTAGCACACACACACACATGTGCACACACACACAGCCCTCTCCGCCCCCGGCATGCCTTTACATAATGGTACTGATTTCAGTCTGCAATTTGCCATGGCTGTTTAGTGCAGCGAGTGCTTTCCTGCTCTTAATGAAGCCTGCGTGACTCCAGGCTGTCTTCAGGGGTCACAACCAGTGTGAGTTCACACTGCAAGCGACGACTGGAGATACACAGACGACATCACCTCGTAAACGCTTACACATTCATCTTCTAATATAATTAAAGCAATGAAAGCACTGCAATGATTGTGTCGTATTAATTTGTAGTTAAAAGAGTGCTTGTATCTCAGTAGCGCGCTGGTTGGGTAATTCAGTCATGATATCTCATCATATGATGTTCAGTTGTTTTTAAAGCTCTGATAAAACGTCTCTGGGTTATGTATATAACCCCAGTTCCTTGAAGGAACGAGACACTGCGTCTATAGACGCTTTGGGAAC
>JAUMHR010000060.1:4845007-4855051 GCA_032361145.1 Enteromius fasciolatus | reverse complement strand
TTATTTGGACAGATTTGCAGCAGATTCAGAGCGTGGCAAACGCCGAGGCGTTCCCAAAGCGTCTATAGACGCAGTGTGAGTTCCTGAAAAGGAACTAGCTTTTATGTATTTTTGTTGCTATCGGTGGGTCTGAGATATATATATACATGCATACAGTGCAACACCACATATCAGCTTTTTTATTTTTTTATTTAGAATAACTTATAATATTCATAATAATAATTAGAAGTTTTATATATATATATATATAAACAAAATCTATATATTTTGATATTTTGTTATAATAATATATTATAACAAAACAATAAAACATAATATAATTTAATAATTTAGTGTTATTACTATTATTATTATTATTATTATTATTATTATGTGATTTGTATAAATATTTGTATAAATATTTTTATGAATATTTTTCATTTAATTTGAAATGTTTTCAGATATATGTATTTTTTTAATGAAAATGTAAAATTGAAAAAATTGTGTCCTTTTCCATTGGGCTAAATATGGATATTTAGTTCAAAAGGGAAAAATACATTTCTTGTCTTGCCTTAAGCATAAACCTCAGTGAATTCTGTTGGATTTCGGTGCTTCTTTCCTCCCTAATCTGCCGTGCCGCCGCTCCCAGACTCCTCCAGTCTCTCTCTAAAGAACAGAAGATAAAGGGCCCTCGTCCATCCGAACAATGACGTCTGAGGAATACCAATGCATGCCCGCTGCCGTTTTGTCAAAGTTTAATTTGGCTGATCTGCTTTGTGTCATGTGTCTCTCCTCTCCTCCACAAGGGGAGTGCATCTGAGGTCGTAATTAAACACCACGCGCTCATTCATGTGCAAATACACCCAGGGCTCTTTGAAACCGAACCGATGGAGGATAGAATGAGGAGAAAATTGATAACAAACAGAGTGAAGGATAGCGCAGAGGAGAAAGTGTCCGCTCGTCTCCTGGAGTTCATGTTTCCTGCTCGAGTTGTAGTGGACTTTGTAGGCCAGTGAACCGAGAAGACCCGTCTGTACCACGCTGAATTTTAAACACAACCAGAATAGAAACCGAACGGACCTTCGTTCGTAAATTCTCCCCAGTTGTTCTTAAAGGTATAATCGACCAATTAAAGCGCTAATGATCCGTACCAGTTTATCATCAGAGTTGACAAACATGAAAGTCGAGTTAATTGATCCATAACAGACGTTTGATTGGGCGGAGGGACACAGCGCGCACACACACACACACATTTTGTGAGTCAGCGTGTGTTTTATCTGATTTTCAGCCAGGAGAGCCTGAGAGAGAGATTGATCTGTTCTGTCTCTGTGATTTACACACCTACTGGCAGCTCCAGACACAAACAGAATATATTCAATATACCGACACACTGTACTTGACTGTGATGATAGTCTAAAGACTGCTTTACACTTCATCTTCTGCTTTGTTTTTATCACACGTGTCCACTGGTGCAAAGTCAGACGAGCTGAGCGGCCGTTTTCAATTGGTTCTCTATGGGAGCTGAGCGGCAGGGGATTGTGGGATTGACAGCGGCGCCGAGCGAATGTGAGGGTGTTAGAAAGTTGGGAAATGCTGAACTTCACGCGAACTAGAGACAAGAAACGCGCTGTGATGTGATGGTTGTTTCAGAGCTTAAATCACATTTATTATTATTATGCATACAGATTATTGCATTTTTTACATATGGGTAGTTGACAAATAAAAAATTGATTGTATAGTTTTCGCAGAGAGCAATACTTTGAGTCTTCAGTTCAAAATAATTAATAAAATGTTATCTATATCAAATGTATTTCAATTTTTCAAACACGCACCTTAAAAAATATATATTTTAATGTATTTATAATAGTAAATTTCATCTTAATTGTTTCTATATTTGATAGGATCTTCAGTGAATTCTTCTGAGGGAATATATTTGTGACCCCTGTTGGGTGTATTATTATGGTTTGCATAATTGTTTCAAGTCAAGCAAAATATAAACATTTTTAGACTAACCCGAACATTAAACAAATAACATTTGGTTAGCCCGACAAGGCTATTGTTTTGATTTGTTTAAGATATTATTTATAAATGTACTGTTTATTTATGTCAGGGCCTGAATTTAATTTTGGAAAATTATAAAAATTGCACACAACTCAAATTTGTGTAGCGCAGTAGCTTACACACAGTGCAAGAAAACCTTGATTTTAATCTCAGAATTGAATTTATTTTTTAACAGTCAGTATTTTGACACGCTGCGTAATGAAATAATATTAATATGGTTCAGTTAAGTCCATCACAAATCCTCTGAATAAAGAAGCTCTGTCAGTGTGAACACACACACACACACACACACACACACAGTTTCTCTTTGATGCCCACCTCTTGTTTGAGCGCCTTCCCATAATCCCGAATGAGCAGTTTGTCGGACATGCCTTTTATTAAAACACCAAAATAACAACAGAGAGCTTTGAAGGTTTCATCGAACATAACGCACTATTCCTCCAGGAAATAAATAACTGCTTTTCACACAGCAAACAGTAAGTGTGTGTGTGAGAGAGAGAGAAAAGATCTTGAGATGTAAGCAGTGGCCATTGCAGTGTGTGTGTATCGCGTGCCTGCCATAATGAATTGTGCGATGGGCCTTCTCTCAGACGGTACGTCAGCTCCTCTGGCTCTTCCCGCTAGTGCTGCATGTGTTGGCGCGCTGTAGCGGCAGACAGACTCTGCTCTGCACTAATGATTTCTGGCAAGACACTGGGCATTTATTAGTGCAGGAAAAGAAATTGCATGTGTACATATGTGTGAATGTTTGCAGAATGTTCAGTAGTCGACACCAACTTCTCAGTTCTTGATACCATTTAATTCCACAAGCACTTGTTTATTTAGAAAGTTTAATATGTGATTAGTATTATTTAAAATATAAATAAAATTGAAAGATTATTTGTTTCTATTCTAATATATATATATATAATTTTTTATATATATTAATGTTTTGTATGTATGTTTACTGTGGTACCAAAACTTTTTCCACTAATATCTTGTCAATAAATGTTGTTTGATATTTATAGTAAAAATTCAGTTCAATTCATTTCACTGCAAAATCTCATGCGGATTGCTGATATTTTGAAAGTAAGCTGATTTATTATTTATTTCTGAAAACAAATGGACTGCTGTTACATTAACACCCTGCCAAGATGGGAATTTTGATTATGAAGTGCATGCAACCGTCTATGGACATGCACGCACAGCGTCTGACAGCTATCTGACACCAACAGAGTCAGTGCTCAGCACTGCAGAGGAAGTCGAAAGACTGTTGAATGTAGAAATGCCATTACTTACTGGACGTCCCAAGTGTGTGTGTGTGTGTGTGTCTTTTCATATAGGGTTTTGTTCAGTGTTTGTATAGGCTGTATGTGCATTTGTTTGTGTATGTGTGCTTTTGTGCTTGTGCTATTTTATAAAATGCTTTTTTCAGAGAGAGAGAGAGAGAGAGAGAGAGAGGGCTTTTGTATTTCTGCACCTTTTAATGGAGGTTTTGTGTTTATGCTATGCATTTGTGTGTGTGTGTGTGTGTGTGTACTTTTGTGCATGTGCTTTTATTATGTGTTTTTTTAATACCTTTAATATTGTTGCATCATTTTCTTGTGCATAGGATTTCTTGTGGCTGTATACTGTGTACTGTATATGTATTTGTTCATGTGGGTGTGTGCTTTTGGGCATGTGTTTATTTTTTTTAGCCTACCTAAGATTTTTTTTTAAGAATATTCTTGTTAGCTGAGATATTTTTGTTTTTGCATTTATGTTTACTTAGTTTGTGTTTTTTTTTTTTGATGTACACCAATTATTATTATTATTATGATTATTGCTGTTGTCATCATCATCATCATTAATATTTAAAAGAGTTGAGTATCTTTGATTAACTGCAATATCTAGAAATACTTATTGTCTTGTAATATTGTACACTATGCCATTCAAAAGCTTGGAGTCAATATTTTATTTATTTATATAGAATAGAATAGAAATTTTATTTAGCAAGGATGCTTTAAATTGATCAAAAGTGACGATAAAGACCTATAATGAGTAAAATTTTTCAGATAAAAATGCTGTCCTTTTGAACTTTCAATTCATCAAATAAACCAGATTTTTAGATTTTTTAACTTCATAATAATAAAGAAAAAATGTAGCAACAAATCAGAATATAACAATGTGACTGGAGTAATTATGCTACAAATGCAGCTTTGAAATACATTTTAAATTGTATTCAACTAGAAATTAGTTATTATTATATTGCTGCATATTGGATCAGACTTGGCGAGCAGAAAAGTCTTACTGTTCAAAACCTTTCGACCGGTGGTAGTGTATATGGATGTATTCTGTGTGGATGTGTGTACATCTGCTTTCTTGTGTGTGTTTCTCCATTTACAATATTACTGTAGTCCTCTTGTGCTTTGTGAGTGAAGTCCATTTAAAGCATGTTCGCAGACATGAGTCAGGATTGTGTATTGGGAGGGTGGTGGGCCCGAGCGGAGCGGCCCGTCCGAGGGGTAGTTGAGCAAGATGAAACGAGAGGGGTCTGGAAAGTGGCAACATGTCAATATCAAATAGAGAGCAAGAGAAAGAGACAGGAGCTGGAGGAGAGCAGCGAGAGATGATGGATGAGAGACGCCGTGTAGGACGCGCTGAACCATACGGGAAGAGCAGAGGAAGAAATCTGACGGAATTGGAAAAAGAGAAAACACAGCGAGCAGATGATATGTGAGGGATGAGCACGCTCTGACGTCTGTGTGGTCCGGGAAGACTATTGACCATCAACAGCGAGAGATCCCCGCCTCTATAAAACATACAACACACGGAACTGGCGCAGAACAGCGTGTCACGGCTGTTGAAGTTGCGCGTGTTCAGTTGACGTGTGTTTTTTGACAGTGGTTGGTCATAGTTCATCTTTTGATTTGAGTGCCGGGTGACCTGATTCTGTCAGCCCCGAGCTCATGAATAATCCAAAATAAACAATCATATACAAACACATTAATGCATTCTGCCATGCACAGTGCACAGCTTCCTATGTGTCTGTCATCTGAACTTGTGTTGCGTTGTGCATCAAGAGAAAGAGATCAGATTGGTCACTGTATACTGATAGAGTAAAGGAGAGTGAGGGGTATTTAATGTAGTTCAGAGTCAAATATATCCACAGTAAAAGTATAAATATGTTGCTTTGTTTCATAATACAATGTAGGCCAATATGTTTTTTTATTTACTCTCAAAAAATGGAAGTGTAATGTGACAACATGCCCCATTGGTGGGGTGCATTGTAACATCTGAGGAGCATGTTGTAACATGTCAGTTTAAAGTGCCCCTATTATGGGTAATTAAAAGTTCATATTTTGGTTTTGGGAGTCCACAATAACAGGTTAACATGCATGCAAAGTAAAACGAATGTCTCAATTTAAATTAATAATAAAAAAAGTAGAAATGTACTTTTACTATGGTACACTCTCAGAAATAAAAGTACAAAAGCTGTCACTGGGGCGGAACCTTTTCAAAAGGTATTAGGTTCGAATATGTCCACTTCACGTACTAATATGTGCCTTTAAGGTACCAGAATGGACCCTTTAGGTACAAACATACCTTTAGAAAAGCCGGGGTCAGTGACAGATTTTGTACCTTTATTTCTGAAAGTGTAAAATGTTCAGCAATATCTTCAAAAGTTGTTTTGATGCAGTTTTTCTCTATAAAGAGTTATACTGCATCTGGTAAATGCTGTAAATTTTGTTTTGCTAGCATGTGTAGAAATATTTAAACCATGTATATTACTAATAACTAACCCTTCTTTACTTTGTGCAGCAAGGTGTGCTGTTGTGAGATTTATGAACTATCCTCTTTTCCAGTCATTTAGCCATTTCATTTGAAGTACAGCCATTAAGGGCAATCGTCTGAAGTACATTTTTCTAAACTGGTTAGTTGGTACTGCTTAAATATGTTCAAGTGTCTTGAATAATAAGATATTTTGGTTTAATGATGAGTTTCCCAAACTGGGGTTTGTGAGGGAACTGCAGGGTGTTTGGGCATTAATAATATATATATATAAACTACCGTTCAAAACTTTGGGATCAGTGCATTTTTAATTTTTAAAAAAAATAAATAAATAACAAGTTCCAAAAAATATATTTTTCTGCATCTTGACAATTCTAGTAATAAATCAGCATATTAGAATGATTTCTGAAAGTGACTGGAGTAATGATGCTTTGTATCACAGGAATAAATTACATTTTAAAATATTTTCACTCAGAAAACAGTTATTTTAAGTTAAAATATTTCACAATATTGCAGTTTTTTTCAGGATTTTTAATCTAATAAAAGCAGCCTTGATGAGCAGAAGAACATCTTTAAAAACCATTAAATATCTTACTGACCCCAAATTTATATACATTGAAGAATGATTTTAAGAAAATGTTCGTGGCATGGACGGTTTCATCGCTCCTGGACCTAAGTTAACTTCCAGACTGTTCTTAGAAAACGTCATTTTCATTTCATCCTCCATATAAAGCAATGCTTGTAAGCTCACTGTTACAGGGGAAACCTCCCGTTTCTCGTTCTTAAAGCACCTCCTGCTTGCAAAGAATGAGTTTTTGATTTACACAGCGAACATATTTCGCTTGTTATCAAAAAAAAAAAAAAAGATCTACTCTAAAAGGACTTAGCTGTTGTTATGGGTTCTGTTTGGATGTTTACCGTAACTTAAGTTAGGTCCACAAAAGGTTTGTTGTCGTCGTTGAAATGTCTATAAAATCCCACGATCCTGCGTGTGGTTCAGTGGTCTATTGAAAGCTTTAAAAAAATCACATTTGACAGCTTTTTTTTTTTTTTTAATTCATGATTCCACTTCTAGCAAGAAATAGCCATTAAATATTCACTTTGTTATTTCTAAAGCTCACTTCTTGTTCTAGATCATTAGACGTGACATTATGGTGCCGTGGAAGCCTTAGGAGGTGCCTTCACACAAAACTCACTGACAGACTGATCAGTAGAATTTAGTTTGGTTGCACAGCCTGTAAGGTGATGAATTTCTGTGTGTGTCAGAGCGAGAGGTAAACCTCACGGGCAGATCATCCTCGTAAGGCTCGATGTCTCTTGATGATAAAGACTGAATTCAATTATTTAGCAACACTTGCAGAACAGACAGCAGCTCACTGTCCCTCCTCTAGGGATGAAGTGCGTGTCTGCCAGAGTACATCTGCTTTGAAAAAGCGAAATTTATGACTCAAATAGCGGTAATGAGTGTGTTCGTTCATCATTTACTCATCCTCGTGTTTTTATTTTTTATTATCACACAGATGGAGAACTGTTTTTCCACACTTTTTCCCTGCAATTACAACGGACAATGACTGAATCCTTCAAAACACAATTCTAAACGCATTAAAAGAACATATGAAAAACAGAAGGAAGTTGTCATTCAAATTAAAGGAATAGTTCACCCAAAAATGATTGTATTATTTTGATTCAAAATATCGTCTTTAATGTTCAGCAGAAGAAACAGGTTTGAGGGAAAGTAAATGATGACTTTTTTTCTTCACTTTTGGGCGAACTATTATTTACTATTATTTTGGTTTATGAATTATTTGTTCATAAATGATCTTGAGTTCAATACGGATTCGGTTGCAATACTTAACGACTCAGTGAAGAGGAAAACGATCAATGAATAACAGCATTTATATTGTAGTATTGAGCACACGTTGTATGGTCAGCATCTACAATCCTTATTTTGAAGCTTGAAAATGTTTCCCCATTCATTGTAATTGCGTTCGCAAGAAATATCAACACGTCTCCTTTTGTGTTCCGTGTGAGAAAGAAAAGCATATGGATTGGGGACAACGCAAGATGGAGCGAGTTATAATTTTTGTCTGAACTGTTCCTTTAAACGAGAGCAGCGGGTGTGTGGTTGTAGGCGCTTCTGATAATGCACATGTAGGCCTCGTTCAACAAGGAATGATGGAGAGTTTTGACTGCAATTAATTCTTCATCATTACATTAATTAATCTAAACCTATAGTTAATTAATTATGCAGTATATATTTTTTTCTTGTGCATGTTTAAAAAGTCAAAAGGGTTGTTGGATGATGTTTTAAATTGGAAAATTAATATTCATAACTCCTAATGAAGTTTCTAGAATGACCCTCGATTCATGGCTTTACTGAGATTTAATTAACAATCCTGGCAGCAGACACCTTTGACAGAATGGGTGGCATAATCGAGCCGCGTGGAGTGACTTATTGTTCGAACACGATAAAACATACAAGCATTAATATCTGGCAAACGCCGCGCTCTCTTAAGATCCTCAAAGACACAGACATCTCATAATATGCCATTCACAAATTATCCTGGCAAACATTAGGAGTAAAACTGCTTAAGTGTGAAAATAATGTCATGCAAGACTGAGCAGTAATGAATATATTAGGACTCGGGCATCTGATCCAAGGTCAGAGGAAAATTTGCAGCAACATTTATAGACCCCGTAGAATTTTCAATAATTGCCGGCCTGTCATAAAAGTTTAACCCTCAAACCATGATATTGATGCCAGACATCGACCGGCAGCTAAATTAATCACATTACTATAGAGTGGGAGATTTATTACACTTTTTTTATTATTTGTGCACATTATTGTTTTATGTGCTTGTGTGGAGTTATGCGTTTTTGGTTTCTGTATAGTTTTTAGCATATTCTGGGTAGTTACTAGAGAGTTGCACTTTCTTCAAGGTAGTGACTGTTGTCCTGAATACCCACAGACTCCACAGACACATCGACTCCGGACTTATTGAGTTATGTTCACATCAGTGCTTATGTGTGTGTGTGAACTCTGCATGACCTTGGCATCCTCCAGTGAGTACAACTAACCCATCCCTACAATCAGTCAACACGCTGACCTTTATCACCCCACGCTTGGCCCCGAGTCAACACAGGCCAGCAGTATACTACAGTAGATGTACTGTAAATATATGCTCCAAAAGCTGATTTAATGCACATGCTGTATTCTGACACAAAGATTCTGGTCTTTAGTCAGTTTGGAATAATTGTTTATTTTTATTTTATTTATTTATTTTAGTTTTTTTTTATGTGCACAGCAATTGATTAAAAAATATAGCCTATAGTAAACTGTAATGATATTAAATATTGTCATAATGTTTTCCTATGATGACAATGGTGCACAATTAATTAATTATTATTGGTCAAACGGTACTCAACCGGTACGGTAAGTTTTAGTTTTTTTGCAGAATTCTTTGATAATTTGATGATTAGATAAAACAACATAAGACAAATAAGACAAAAACAACAACATTTATTTTAAATGAAAATAGTCACTTTTGTCACTTTTAATATAGCCATGTTAAATAAAGTGTTCATCCCTTTATTTATTTCGTATATATTTATATATATTTAAGTACTAGAAAGAAAAAAAGTAAATTGTTGTGTATTCCAGTTTTCTCAAAAATACTGTTTTCAGCATTTATAATAATAATAAATGTTTCTTGAGCAGCAAAAAAACCCCAAAACAAAATAAAGGCGCTGAAAAGGTTCTTCACAGTGATGCCTTGGAAGCATTTTTGGTTCCACAAAGAACCACTGCTTAAATAACCATCTATGTTCTGAAGAACCCTCTTTCTCCACAAAGAACTTCTTCAGATGTTAAAGAACCATTTAGACAAAACAAAAACAACTTCTTCTGCATTGTGAAGCACCTTTATTTTTTAGAGTGTATTAGAATGATTTCTGAAGGATCATGTTTGACACTGAAGACTGGAGTAATGATACTGAAGGTGTATATATATATGTGTGTGTTCTGAATTGATATACTTTATACACTGTACGACCATCTGGTGCTGACGGCAACAAACCCATAGGTTAATTTCTCTAGGAATACATTTACTGATAAAATATATACAATAAATGCACTTTGAGTTGCATTGAATAAGAGCATCTAGCAAGTGTATAAATATTACATTCATGGCCATCTGGTGTATACTGTACAGTATGTACACAGTCTACGTAAGCATGCTATATAAATGGACGTGT
>JAUMHR010000060.1:4822096-4833603 GCA_032361145.1 Enteromius fasciolatus | reverse complement strand
ATAAGAGCTCGCTCAAGTACTGAGGAGCTAAGCCATTCAGGGCTTTATAAGTAATTAACAAGATTTTAAAATCTAAAAGTTTTAGACAATAGTTTTTGAGCTTAGCTCAACATAAGGTGAAAACAGGCTGTTTAATTCTAAATGGCAGAGAGAGGATAGAAATCCTTAATTATGAAACAACATTCTCAAATTAATTGTAAAAATTAGACTGTTTGAGAAATATCAGTGCGGTGCAGCCTTCCAAACACATTTTGTAATTTGCAGCAGCGTATGCACTCCACCTGTGTGCGGCATGGAAGCCGGAAGAACCCAAGAAGGAAAAATACAGACAAAATAATATAAATTACAGCAGTTATGGTCTATATGTTTCAATTTAATATGCTTGTAATGATAAATTATTTTAGTTGCGCTGCCCAAAGAGGACTTGAGCAGTGTCGTGGTGGCCAGGACATTAGAACAATTGCTGCTGTCAGGGGAGGCTGTGGCCATTAGTCAATAAATTAAAGAGTAATTACAATGGTTTCTGCTTCTGTGACTCTATCTGCGAGACCTCACACAGGTGGAATAGAAATGTGCTCAGAGACCAGAGAGAAAAGGAGAGAGAGACGTTTCTGAATCGGCTTCAATAGATGACAGCAGAGAAAGTTGGCAAGAAAGTTCTTTTCTCCCCCTCTCCTTAACTCAGTAAGATCCTGAGGAATGTAAGATGGATCTACCAACACAGTTTCACAACCAATTTGTATGTATTCGTACGACCTCACTCGTATGATTTTGTACGATGTGCTGTGATGGGTACGTTTAGGGATGGGGTTAGGTGTAGGTCATTCGTACAAATTCATACGAATTGGCAACTCGTAAAATATGTACGATTTAGAATTTGTACGAATTAGCCACCTCGTAAAATATGTACAAATTGCTGTGAGATCAGGTTGGATCTACAGTACGTTTGAAGTGTTTTTGCTTCACTGAGTCACCTTTACAATTACATATACTATAGGAGTCTTAAAGGTACAGTAGCAAAAACAGTTGGTTTTGTAAGGGTCTGAAAATGTGAAAATAAATTGTTAATTAGTCACGTTAAAACCCAAAAATGTAATTTACCTATTTTAAAAACAGTTTTGCTACTAATTTCTTAAATCGTAACTGCAAGGGGTCATGTGACAGTGAAGACTGGAGTAATGATGCTGAAAATCCAGCTTTGCGTCACAGGAATAAATTACATTTTAAAATATATTTAAACAGAAAATATTATAATCAATTTAGTAATTTTCAAAATCTTATCAACACACAAACTTCTAAATGCAACCTGATTTCATGACAAAAATGTACAGTACCTGTGGGAACATTTTCAGAAGAGGCGAAATACATAGCGCCAAGTAAATATTCGAAGTGTGGCACTAAAAGAGTATTCGTTCAGAATGGGAGAATGTCTATATGGTATGTTTTATGTCACGGTTTTGTACATGTTACCACGGTTCTGACTTTAAATGTTTGTTGAATGGCGCTATTGCGCTAACGCGCCGTAACGTTTTAAAATAACATACAAACTGCACTACACCTAAACCTACCCAATAGTATGAACAAAAGTGAATGTGACATAAAAATGCAATCACAGGCATTCCGTTTTAGCTTGTTTTTTTATCTCTCATATTTAAGCGCTTTTATCGCGAGTTGCGTTTTCGACAGGATTTGTACGCAAGGATTCCGCATCTAAGTTCAATTTTGTTCAAAAAAGCAAACAAATGGAGCTGTGATCAAGCTGCAGTAATACTGTATGTACTTATTTGTACGCATGTAGTGTTTTGCGAAAATTTTCCATATTTATACGTTTTCGTCATGAGACCAGGTAGTCTAAATGTCTATACTGCAGTATATGCATATGAAAGACCCATAAATTAAATTCATATGAGGGAATCTATTATTCCTGACCCGTACTCTGTCTCACAGTAGGACACAAGCGCCATCCCTTCCCGTCCAATAAAAGTCTCAGTCGCTGACAGAAAGCAAAATGGATGTACCTGAATCCACTCACCTGCAGCGGCAGCAGAGATAATCCCATCCGCAGGTAAAAGCACACTTGCATTAGACAAATCCCCAGGTATTCTCACCGGAGCCGAACCGAAATACGCCTGGGGTTGTTCTGTGTGCACTCAGTGCCTAATAATATATGACACCCCTACTGCTCAGATTTATAATACTCAATCATAGAGCGCAAACACATTCCACTGACAAGCATGTAAAGAGTTCTGATCTGCAACAGCAGAGCGAGAGGGGGCAAAAGGTCAGTTAACTAACTAGTACACTATACTGTACGTAGACCGTGCAAAGCTAATGAAGCGATCTTAATCTGTTTGTTTTCCAGTAGTTAGCATTATGCATATTTTTCAGGACTATTTTCTAGATTGGAATTCATGCATTAATTTATTTAAAAGAGTACTTAAAGAATTTATACCACAATAAATATTTGAAACGGTGGTATTCTGTTCTCAAATTAAATGTGAACACCTCTAGTTTGCATTTTCTTTGATCTTTTTTTTTTCATATTATTTTATAACAACTTTTTTGCCTTTTTTACTTAAGTTTTGTTTATATGTATTTTGTCTTTTGATTTTAATTTAATTTAGTGAGCCTTTTTAGTTGTCCTTTTAATTTTAATAATAAATTAGACCATTTGTTGAGCAGTTGCCATTTGTATGTGTGTGTATATAAATATAAATTAAATTGTATTTAATTGGCCATTTGCATTTTTTGTTTTGTTTTTATTTCATGTATTTTATTTTTAATGTGCAATTTCTCACCTATTATTTTTGTTACATTTAATTTAATTTCTTTTTATTTAATTGAGCACTTGCACTTTTTTATTTAAATTTATTATTTTGCATTTGTCAATGGTATAGTAGAAGAAACTGTCTTTACACTACTCTCATTACAGTATATCTACAGTTAAAAATGTGGTGTTTTGCTCTTCTGATATCCTCATGTCCTTCGCTCTCCATCTCATAAACACAGCCGTTAAGACGCACACAAACATACTGCGGTCACTTCCTTATTCTGCTCGTCATCTAGTCATGCTAATGAGTTTATTTGAAACATTTTCACTCATGCAGTATTCACACACACCCCTCGAATGCACAAGCACACACCCACGAGACTCCACTGGAGCGAACAACGTTCTCTCAAGGGCAAATGCAGAAGTTTAGCAAAGCTAGACAGTGGCAGCATCTATACTGAATGGCGCAGGTGTGTGTGTGTGTGTGTGGCTCCACCAGGTGTGTGAGGTGTAGGGTGTATGTTTCTGACAGCAGAAGCACACTCCAGAATCTGCCGCCTCCTCCACGGGATTCCCTATTATCGCCAGAGACACAAATAGCCTTTGAATTGTGGGTAACAGGTGTCCGGAAGTCACAAACAAATTATTTGTACGTCTAGAGGAGAGTCGCACAGAAACACGCTGTTTGTTTGGACAAAGCCAGCTGTCTCGCAACCTTTTTTGCGGCTTTCATCAACAGCCGCCTCATCTTCGCTAATGAGGCGTAATCTTAATAGCGTGTCGCCCCCTATGAGACGGGCGCTGTGCCATTCTGACGGGCTGACACGGGTGGAAGGTGTCACTGGCTTAACGAGGGGCGTAAATCTGACACAGCGGGACCAAAAAAGGTGCTTTATCGGCCCGTGGCGAGACACACACTCTTTCATAGAAGAGGAGCCGAGAGACAAAGACAAGGAAAGTTTAACTACTGCCTGCAGTGAAAGAGCCTCTTGTGTTTGGGCTTGTGTCTCACCCAGCTGCGGGGCTGTGACAGCTGTAAACGCAATGAGACATTCAGCGGATTTGGCCCCGTCCTCCACCGGAGAGGCCCCACGTCAGACGCCAGAACCTCTCTCCCACCTGTGGTGCACACCTGCATGCAAATTCAGCCTTGATTTATGACGTGTAGGTAGGATAAGTTATAGAGTTGGTAGAAGCGTGAAAGTTAAGTGTCAGACGCTTGCAGGTGAGTGAGTGCCACCCATGAAGCCCCCGCGTCTGACCAAACCATTAGAGCGCTGATTCCTAGAGTATAAATCACAGTCCCGAAAACCATATTACATTTATTAATAGCAGTGCTTAGTATATTCACAAATAAATATTGGAAATATTATTATAATATAATAAAATCACATACAATTCTGTCATTTATTGGTTAATATTTATTTTCATTTGTATTTTTTATATTTATTAAAAACAATGACAAGACAATATTTATCTTAACAGGTCATTTACAGCACAAACATATATTTGTGTACAAGGTTATAGATTAAATCTAATAAAGATTTTTTTTGTGTGTTAATGCAGTTATTTGCAAGTAAATTATATATAAGAGCAAAACAATACTATTTGATAATTCTAAAGGTTTTATTAATATTTTTTCAGTCTCTTGTGCTCTCCTAGGTTGCATTTACTTAATACAAAACAGTGTAAAGAAGAAACATTTCTTATTATTAATTTTGAAAATACAAAAATTTGCTACTTAATATTTTTTATGGGAACTGTGAAAAGTTTAAAAGTAAACTTTAAAAAAAGTTAAAAAAAAAAAAGAATTTATTTGCAAATCTTTTAGATTCTAAATTATTAAAGATTTAGATTCTTTTTTATTAATTTATTATTTAAATATTACCCATATATATAATTGCTGTCAAATAATTAATAATAATAATAATGATATAAATAATAAATTGATTATATAAATTCTATAATAAATTATATAAATATAAATTAAATAATAATAAATAATCAATCACGTCCAAAATAAACGTTTTTGTTTACATAATATGTGTGTTTGCTGTGTATATTTATTATGTATATAAAAAGACACACACATATGTGTTTTGAACATATTTACATGTATATATTTATATTATTTCTATTATATATTAATATATTTCAGTTTTAAATGTGAAAAGTTTTACACACAAATGCTTTGTTAAATAACAAATATTTTGGATGTGATTAATCGCGATTAATTCATCGACAGCATTTCTCATACTAACATTAATTGAAATGAATTGTTTCTACACAAGTCTATTATGATATTGTCTGTCAAATTTCACCTCTAAACTACTCATAAAAATGCTTTTTATGTCCATTTCTTTGTGTTTAAGTGAACTTTCTTGGCTAGAATAAGCATCTGAGATGTAAGAAGTCTGGTTATGTGAGAATATAGGTGAGTTTTAAGAGGGTTGAGGAGAGAAAAGGCTCTCTGAAAGTGGCCTCCCGCAGACTGGGGAGATGAATCCAGGAAATGGGGGTCAAAAGCATGTGAACCATGAGTGACTGCTGGATGCTGCAGCGGTCATTGATATGCACGTCTCTGCTGGTATTTGTGGTGAGGGTTTGGAATGAGGCGAGAGCAGATGATCCAGCCCTCGACTGATGCAGTATTTATAAGTCAGAGCCTCCCCAAATGAGCATTTGGACAAAGAGGAAGCACTCGCTCTCTCTCTTTCTCTCTCTTCCACTGCGAGCGCTATTTATCTTGCTGGTCTCTGATAAATGGTGGATGTGTATGTAGCTCATTCATTGGTGTAGCTCTCGTTGTCTCGCTGCGTCAGCCTTTTCTACAGCTCCACCACAGCGCTCTCTAAACTATTTATGAAGTGCTCGTCAAACACCGTTAAATCTAGATAAACCCTTAAGGAAAAGGTTTGTGCGTTGACAGCTGCGCCAAATTTCGGATGCCAGATTTCCAGTACTAAATTGCGGATGTCTATCAGTTTGCCTGAAGAGAAGAAGCAGTGTTGTCCAGAGTTTTGCTTGACAGCTGGCTGTAGCATATGAGAAATATGTATCATTGTTGTATCGGAGGGATTTGTTTCGGGATAGAAGAGATTTGTTTGGATGTGCTCCGTCTTAGAGACACATGTCACCCTAAAGCTCCTGTTTATCCTCGTCAGCTGTTCATCTGATGGTCCTGTTTCATAAACGCACAGTGAATTTGCCCATTCAGTTGTGAGACACGCTCACAATCAGCTCCTTCTATCATTTCTAGGGAAGAATTGGTTTGCTAATATTGTGTGGTTATATTTGCACTTTTTTTCTCTTTGCAGTCCACTGTTTATCTATCTTTGCTGCAAGTAAAGCTGTGTTCAGCATAGTCTGTTTTTTTTTTGTATGTTTCTGAGGACAATGACATGTCGTACAACCCACTCACGTAAATCACTGACATATTGAAATTATAAAAGCAATTAAATAATAATAATATAAGTAAAATCTGTCATTTCTTTTCCAAAGTAATTTTCAAGGTAAGGCATTCAACGTCTATTGTGTTTTGGACCACCGTATTCCTGGAAATGCCTTGAGAATGCTTCAAAATGCTTATAATGCTTGTTTAATTCAGTGTGGAAAGAGGTCAATGTAACTATATTATTACTTTCAATATTAGTAATGTAGTACTAGATGACTTTCTTGTGTATTTTACAGCAGTAGAGATTTTTAGGCATTAGGTACTGTACCTGATACAGTATGTATCCAAAATAATTGAATTGAATCTAATCGAATCAGAAATCAAGCTGAATCGCAAGCTTGTGAATCAGATTTAAACGACAGTATTAGACAGATTATCTCATTTAACTTAAATTATAATAAAATGACTTTAAAGAACATTTTACTATCACTTTGGTCATTTTGTCTTTTTCTAACATTGTCAGTATTTTCAGTTCAGAATCAGTTCCAAGATGCTGATGTGCATCATATGAGTTGTTTGAGTATGTGTGTGTGTGTGTGTGTGTGTGTGTATTGTTGGGTCAATGGGCTGCAGTGACAGACCAGTGCTGCTCACCATGTCTTCACATGATTGAATGAGAGCTGATCCATTCCCATTTATTGATGGGAACAATATGAGACACCAAAATGACTAAATCCATAGTGCACACCCTCCTCTCTCTCTCTTTCTCTGTCTCTCACTTTTACTCTGATTTTCTTTTTATTTCGACCTCTCTCACTGGAGAACCATGAGTGTCAAGAGGATGGACAGATAGAATATTAAAAGAGTATTATGAAGCAGAGTGGAAAGTACATACAGTGGTCCCAAAAGTATTCGGACACTTAAAAATATCTGAATGTCATTGTTTTAGATTTCTCCAAGAATTGCAAGCCTTCATTCTTTTCTTCATTCATTCATTTTTCACAATTCAATAATGAATAAAATGAAATCCCACCCTATTTTATTCCCCTCTTTGAGTCAACCGTGTCACCTTTCTTTGTGCTGACTTTAAGTGTCTGAAGACATTTTGAGGCTGCTGTATGATCTGCATTTCACAACACAGATATATTGGGATGCAGCCACAAAGAGAGAGAGAGAGAGAGAGCAAGCTGAGAGGGACGAAACCCAAAAAAAAAATAAAAAATTCAACGCCTCTCATATCATTTCAAAAGATGAATCTAATCTCACTGCAATCAGCTCTCTTGCTCTACCGCCTGTCTCTCGCATGATCGTCAGCAGCGGTCTCTCGGCACGCTCCCATCCCCTCCCCACAGGCCACGGACGCTTCGCTTTGCGGTTATTAACCTGAACAGTGGGCGCATCTGAGTCTAGGTTAATAAGCTGCTGTCTTCACCTCACTCTTTGTCGGGAGAACAATGTTGTCAAGCCTCCAGAAATTGGCAATTTACAACAGAGATGGAAATGGAAGGCAAGGTAGTCTTCTGTGGAATGCTTTTTATAGCCGGGCCCACTGGCGGCGCCTTGCTCTCCCACAGCCTTTTAATGATGGATATGAAATTACAGAGGTGTGAGACTGAGATGAGACGGGAATGAGAATGGATAGAGACAAGGCGAAGAGAGACATAGGTGCTAACCAGCAGCAAGTGTACTGTACTTTATTTAGACCGGGTTTAAAACAGGTCTGAGCCAGATGCAGTGTTGGCTCTGACTGGCAAAGACAAATGTCATGATAAAGATGACTGTTTTGACAGATAATGTAGTATAAAAGTATTTATGTATGTGAAGAGTGAGTGTGTGTGTGAACCTGGACCACAAATATGCCAGCACAGTTATATTTGTAGCAATAGCCAATAATATATTTCAAGGTTTTAATGCCAAAAATCATTAGGAAATTAAAGGGATAGTTCACCCAAAAATGAAAAATACTGTCATTAATTACTCACCCTCATGTCGTTCAAAACCTGTAAGCCTGCCATTTATTTATCTTCGAAACACAAATTATGATATTTTTTAGAATGTAATCAATGTAATGAGCTTTGTTTATGTTGATTAGTGACTGGGGTACCCTTCAACATGTATTGTATTTATGAGGGTAAGTAATTAGTGACAGGATTTTCATTTCTGGGTGAACTAACCTTTAATGTAAAGATCCATGAAGATTAATGTTCCATGAAGATAGTTATCAAAATAAAATATTTGATTAGTAATATGCACTGTAGTGAAATCCATTTGTACAAATTTTAAATTTAAAACACGTTTTCACAAAACCCTATAAATCATGATTTTGCACAATATTTGTAACGGATAGGTTTAGGAGTGGGTTTGTGTGGTCATTCGTACAAATTAAACCTAGTAAAATATGTTTTAATCACCGTGAGATCAGTGAAACAATATGACACTGTCGTTATTTTTACCTTTAAAACGTAAATATAGGTCGTAATAAGGTACTTGCAGAAACGACTTATAGAGTCAGGCTGCTATGGAGGGTCTGAAAACACTCGGATTTCAAGTGGTTGTAAAACTGATAATAATGTCTATTTCCTGTCATTTGGTTGCATTTAGCAAAACTGTTATAGAAATGATAATCGAAAAAGGCTTATTGTTTCAAGCAGTGTATTGTATCTCCCACCCCTGACTCAGCGGTTCAGCTGGGAAGTACTTGATTGAGCTGCTTTGAAGCATGTGTTGATTTTGATTGATTTTTGAAGGCACGTCCCTCTTCGTTCCAGTCGCGCAGCACGGCGCAAGGACACAACTCTGCCAGGACACAGTCAGGATGCTGCCACTACATATCAACAGAGAGGAGATCTGCTGCTCCTCAAAGATGCCGTGCTTCCAGCGCTGCCTTTTTGTAATACCCTGCGGTCTGGCGAAAATTAATTTGAGTCCCCGTGGGTGTGGAGTTGACTGAGAGATTGAGGAGGGAAGGAAGGAGGGCGAAGCGTCCTATGTGTGTGGAATCGTGGACAGGTAGCAGCCCGTGCCCCTGACAAACACAGATAGTCCACAACCTCATGCTGATGTATTCATGAGGAGTCCTGCTCCTCCAATAACTTAATTAACCCTGTGTAGCAGCCCACCGCTTACTGTCCCTTCCACAGCAGATAACACACAGGACACCATGCAGGAAAACACATCATGTGTCTTCCTCGCTCTCTCTCGTATCTCGCGGTTCTCTGCAGGAACGTGTGGCGAGATTGTGGAAATGTTCTAGGTGTCTCATACAACAATGGCAGTGTCAACTCCTTTTATTGAGCCCAATAGATATAAACTGTTGTCCCTCAAACATTTTGGTTCCATTGAACATTTCTTGTTGAGAATATTTTATGCAGATTTGCTGTTTTTTGCTTTGTTTTTAGTTTAATCATATTTAAGTTTAAAGCTATCTATCTATTCTATCTATCTATCCAATCATCCATCTATCATTAATTCTTTCTTTTGATTGTTCTGTCTGTAATTCCATCCATCCATTCATCATCAAAGTATTATTTGTTCCATCCATCCATCCATTGTTAATTTGTCTCTCTATCCATGTTCTATCCACCCATTCATCCATCCATAATTCTATGTATCATATGTTCTATCTTCCCATCTATCCATCATTGTTCTATCTTCTGATTGTTCTATTATTCCTTTCATTCATCAATCTAAGTATTGTTTGTTCTGTCCATCCATCCATTGTTCACTTGTTAATTTGTTTGTTTTTTCTGTCTATCTATCATTCTATCTATTGATTGTTCTGTCTATCATTCCATACATCCATCATTCTATGTATCGTTTATCTGTCCATCTCTCAATCCATCGTTTGTTCCATCTATGCATCTCTTCCTGTCATTCCAATTCCACTTCCTGTGTTTCACGTTCAACTCAGTTGAAGTTCTAAATTCATTACATCTTTGTCAGCAAAGCGGCTCTATTTCAGCCTTAATTTACACAGAAGCGAATCCTAAACGTGTAATTGGCTTCTCTTGCCCCCCCCCCCCCTCTCTGCAAATGCAAATCTTGTTTACATCAGTGTTGGACATTGTTTTTTACCGTTTTTTTGTTTTTTGTGCTGGAGTCTATTGTAACCCAAGGGCAAAGAAAACAGTATCTCCAATATACACAGTGTAATGTTTCTAGTAATGATTTAATTAGGTTTAATAGCTTCCGTGGCTTTTCCCTTTTCACACTCATCCAGTTAACACAATGCAAAGGCCTCAACGCGATTTTCCCTGAGGGCCGAAACTCAGCGCCGTCTTTCCATTACTGTTCACACCACAGCTCCAAATGCCACCACCATTGATAACCTCCCACCCCCAGAGGGAAAGCCTGAAAACCAGATGATCGGGAAGCCCATCGTATGTCGCAACTCCTGTATGCAATTATTCAGCCATGAATGCTGTGGCCTTTCCATGCCCTTTGGAAAACTCACCCTGACCAAATGCTCGCTGGGGTTGCTCGGTCTGGGGGCGTTGTGCATTTTAAGGTTAGCGCTTGTTGCCTGTGGTTGCCTTATTGATCCCGGGCAGCCTGTGCTCTCTGCTTTTTGGAGATAAGGCAGAAGACTCGACCCCCTCCTTATCCCACTAGCCCCGCCAGACTTACAAACACAAACACCCAATTTCTAATCCACTTGTGGGCTGCTGAAGACAGACAGGCCTTTATTTATACTCTTTCAAGCCATCCTCGGGGTCCGCTGTTCCGATAAGCCATGTAGGGACATCAGTTTTCTTGTTTGGAGGCAATCAGATGTAGACGAGGCCCTCCACCCATCACTGTCACCACCCCGTCTGTTTTACCCAACCAAGCGGCAGGTGTGGAGGGGATCAGTGTTCTGTAATGCTGAACGTGACAAAAGGATCAAACTCATGTCCGGTACTGTGTGAAAGGATATAGTGCAGACTACAGATGTAGTGCCACGAATCGCTCTTGGATCCAGATATTTACTGTCAAGATGTATTTTGACATTAACCCTGAATGTCAGCTGGAATTCATTTGTTGTTGGATGTATTAATGAACATAGCAGTAGTCATTCACCCCCGACATCTGAGTGACTGAAGACGCGGAGGATTAACGTTAGGTTCTGAAGGGAAACGCCCCCTTGATCAACCGAAATGCGTTTATGTTCGCACAAATCATTCATGATCCGGCCTCACCTACAGAAGCAGTGAGTATAATATCTTTGAATAAATCTTTGCAAATTGCCTTTCCTAATAATGTGCTAATTAGCAAGTTTCACTATGAGTACGGCTAAAAAAAGATCCTCCGAGAGCGCCTCGGAAAAGAGGGGCGGGGTCAGCGGAGCTCGTGAAGATTTAAAGG
>JAUMHR010000060.1:4755212-4772111 GCA_032361145.1 Enteromius fasciolatus | reverse complement strand
GGATGGCACTTCAGTTCATAGAATGAGTAAAGGCAGGTGAGCGAATACTTTTGGTAATATAGTGTATATATATATATTACTAGAAAAATAGACCTAGATATTTTTTTAGTTTTGCACAAATGTGACCCTGGACCACAAAACCAACATTGCATTGGTCAAAATTATAGATTTTCATTTGGCTAAAATCATTAGGATATTAAGTAAAGATCATGTTCCATAAAGATATTTTCCAAATTTCCTACCTTAAATATATATATATATTTTAAATTAGTAATATGCATTGCTAAGGACTTAATTTAGACAACTTTAAAGGCCTCAGAATATAGATTTCCAAATAGATGTACTGTATCTCAGCCAAATATTGCCAAATAAACCTGTAAGCAACCACCCAAACACTCTAGCACCTCTACCACCTGGCAACGCCTTAGATGTGGGCGTGGCTTATTAAGACTTGTATCCAGTAAGCAACAACATAACAATGTTACGAATAAGCACTCATGCAACGCACGTTCCATTAAAAATCTAGTAGCTGCTCTCATTCTCACAGATTCCCCTCGGCCTCGGTGGATTTGTAAGTGAGACGAACAGATTCGCGCTCGTGATTATCTGACAGCATCATCTCACAGCTGATGAGAGAGAGATACTTCATTACTGCTCCTATTAGATTTCATTATTACAGATCTGTCTGGTGACCAGCAGCAACTTTTCCTCCTTTTATTCTACAAGATCCTCCGATCTGTGTGTGTTTGTACCCCTCCTGTCGCTCTCCACCTCTGGCTGTCCTTCTCCCTCCATCTGTTTGTTCTGGCAGAGGTGTAGCTGCTCAGATATGACCCACATACACAGACTTCAGGTGCCGTCATGAGCATACGTGTGAGGTCAATGGTCAAAAGTTGCTTTTGTTCGTTTTTTTTAATTCCTAATGAACAGATTTGTGTAATTATACACACATGCGGCTCTGCATGCCCACTGGCTTCTGAGACAGATGTATTAGCCATCCAGAGACTATCAGTCTCAAATAAAACGACTTTGGTTTTTCTCAACGCTTGTTCCCCATCAGTGGATTTCGTCTTTAACGCAATCAGAATAAGGTGCAGCTGAAGGCGAAATCAAGCCATCAATGCAATGAGCAGCGTGTGCTAACCGAGTTGCAATCTTAACATTATTATCTTTAATTATTTAAACAATGGCACCATTGCCGCAGGAGTTAGAAGAAGCTAATTCAAATCTCAGCAAATTTACTCTTATGGGTGGAATGAGTAAAGAAGCACACAAGCACACATTTGTTGGCATGATACCAATGACAGCATGCCTTTTATGCTAAAAGCAGATTCAGTTTGAAACTCACTGCAACCAGTTATACTTAAAAGGGTTATCAAATTTAAAATAATAATAATCATTTTGTCTGTCTGTTCATTAGACACTCTTTTTTAGGTTTCTTACATAGTTACACATATAGGTGATGATAAGCGATTGTCTTAATGAGTGAGCCAATTCATTCAAAACAAAACAAATGACTATGACTTTGTCATTTAGTCATTCACTCGAAAGGATTCGTTGAAAACACTGACCTAAAGTCATATCGCATACTACTTTATGTAAGGAATTTCTATTTTATATTTTTATATAGTAGAAATAAAGTATCAAAATAAAGAGTCATTGAATTGCTCACTTAACAGATTAGTTGAAAAACACTTAAAGGACTGTTTATACATTTAATATTATATTTTATATAAAAAAATCTTTAATACAATAATAACAGCCTGACTTCAGTCAACAAGAGCACTCCTTCCACCCATTCCAGCCAAACAGTTAGCCCCGCCCCCAAAACACACCATTGTTAAGAACTTTAGCATGCTGTAACAAAAATAAAATAGCATACTATTCCAAATTCATGTAAGTCATTGAGTGGTTCCCTTAACAGCTTCGTTGTAAACAAGTCAGAATTAACTTAATTAATTCTAAAGCTAAATGACATTTTAATATGCTTTACACCTGTAAACTGGCATACAAATTGATTTAAAAAGTCACTAATACTTTATTTACAGCTTTACTTGAGTCAGCAAATTATAATATTATTTATTTAATTTTTTATTAGTGGTATTTGATCAAAATATGTTAGCCCCGCCTCCAAAAAAATTATAAGCTAAAGGACTGTTCATATATTTTATTATATTTTGATATACTTTACATATATAAACTGGAATTTAAAAAAAAAATAATTTAAAAAGTCCACTAGACTTACTTAAGTCAGCAAAAAGTCAACAAAAAAATGTTTGTGTAATATTTGATCAAAAATATGGTAGCCCCGCCTCCAAAATGCAACATTGGATAAGCCAAAGGTTAGTATTAGCAAGGCTGAGCTGAGAAAAAGTATGTTAACACTAAGGAAAATTCACATCTATCAGCATTTTAGAGAGTAAAAAAGCAAGAATATAGGCAGCTTTCCCCAAACCCCAGGCTGAGACGGCAGAGGAGAATGAAATACACCCAGCATGTAGAATTATGGGTAACTACATGGTGTTTCAGTGTTTTGGAGGAGAATTAGATACGGCAACAGAGAATTGCTCCTGAGGAAACTACAACAGTGAAGCACTAACTGTGGTTTTCAGCTGAAAACTGAGCTTATTGAGCTGCCAGCAACATCCACTTAGAGTGTGTGTGTGTGTTTGGTCCTACAAGGACTCCAGCAATGCCTCTTCCTTTTTGTTTTCCTCTCATACCTGTTATTTTTTGTTCCACTTCGGTTTTGCCTCCTCACATATTTTCTCTCTCTGTCTCACTTCCGGTGTGTGAGTGTAGGAATGCGTAGTGCTATGAGTAAAACTTTTTCCTTTCTTTTTTTTCACCTTGTTGGTCTTAACGTGTCCACGTAGTTCTATTTATAGCCTTTGCCGGTTTTCAGGTCGCGTGCTCTCCATTTGGAGGAAGCATGTCGGTCCCACACATGCAGGTTTTAAACTCACTCACGCGGCGTCACGCTGTAAAGGTGGCTTACGTGATGAGTATTGAGCAATGCCGCTTGGCAGTTGGTGAAGTTATGGGGCTTGCGTCCATTTTATCTGCTGCTAGAATGAATAGCGCAATCGTTATTTTTCTTGATAGTGTTGAGCGAACATGGTTGTTGAGCATGGAGTAACGGAGAGTGTATTCCAGTTCTTCCCCTCTCGTTACCATCAAAGAGAGTTACATTATCGAACGTCCCCCCGTTGATTATATTTTAACTCAGGCTCTGTCTTATTATGGAAAATTGGTCTCGCCGACACCATGCTGTTTTTAGATGTATTGAGTCCTTTCTTCGGAGGCGTTTCTTCTTATTTATTGTTGCTGGTGACCTGGACAGGAGTCATATTACTATAACTAGGAAACACCTCACTCACGTAATTAAGAAATATGATTTGTGTGATATTTGGAGGAAATTAAGTTTTTAGAGAATCTTTTAAGGGTTTTTGGGGCGACATATCAAAAAACAAAATCCTTTCAGTCAATACAGCAGTGGTGGGATTTTGGTAAGATTCAAATTAAACAGTTTTGTCAGCAGTACACTTCAAGTACGTTACTAGAGGGTTAGGACGATCTTTGAGGAGCTTAGAGACTGATGTAAATAAATGTCAGCAGCTAGCTGTTTCTACTGGAGACAATTATTATTTGGATGCTTGTCTGAAGAAAAAGGCGCAGTTGGCGGATCTTCTAGGACATAAAGCGCAGAGGGGCACTGGTCTGGTTGAGACTCCAAAGTAGTGATCAAATGGATGTGTCATCCAAGTACTATTTCAGTGTTGAGAAAAAGAATGGCCAAAGGCGTCTTATTCAGGCTTTGTGCTCTGAAGGTGGGGGTTTGCTGATGGACCCCATAGGCGTCCAGAGAAGAGCTGTTGGTTTTTATCAGAATCTCTACAGAAGTGAGCTTAATGTAGAGAGCAGGAAGGAAAGTGTTTTCTTTGACGCTTTACTCCAGATGTCTGAGGAGGGTAATGCTGTTCTCTCCAGCCCTCTGAGTTTGAGAGAGTTGCGTAAGGCCCTTCAAGACATGGAGTCTGGGAGAGCTCCCGGAATTGATGGTATCCCAGTTGAGTTTTTTAAGTCTTTCTGATTTGGGAGAGGATTTGCTTCAGGTACTGAATGGTAGTTTGTCAGATGGCAGGCTCCCGTTGAGTTGCCGTAGAGCTATAATCACTCTCACACTAAAAAAAGGGGATCTCGCTGACATTAAATGCTGGCGTCTTGTTTCACTGCTTTGCAGTGATTATAAGGTGTTCTACAATGCCTTGACCAAAAGTCTGACTGGAGTGATGGATCTTGTCATTCATCTGGACCAGATCTACTGTGTTCCAGGTAGATCCATTTTTGATAACATTTCTTTAAGTCAGGACACTTTAGAAGTGTCAATTGTGTGTAATTTGGACTTCACTAGACCAGGAAAAAGCATTCGATCGTGTTAAACACACGTATTTTTGGAGAACTCTGTCAGCTTTTGAATTTTGCCAAATATGTATAGATAAGATCAAAGTGCTCTAGTGTTGAGAGTGTGCTGAAGATAAATGGCACCTTCCTTTTGTTATGGGGAAAAGGTGGTATTAAATATTTAGGATTTTTTTTAGGAGATGGTCCAACCCAGCAGAAAAAATGGGAAGGGTACCTTGAAAAGGTAAAAGGTCGCCTGGATAAATGGAGATGGCTGGTTCCAAACATGTCTTGGGGAAGACCCGTTCTTGTTAACAATATGGGACAAATGGTAACTTTGGCTGGGCTAGATTTGGGGAATGCAGAGGTAACATCCCAGCACCTGGACATTAAATCTGTCCGTATTTTTTTCCCTATCTTCTTATGTAAATTAAAAGCAGTGCTTACAGCTAAAGAGTGTCAAATGCTGAAGGTCTATTATTCTAAGGGAAGCATCCCCAATGTACAGGACTCATTTTCTCCAGTAGCTTAAAACTCTTACCCAATTTAGAGGGGTGCACAGGTCTTTTCTTAAAACCTTGGGAGTCTTTATGGTTTGATTTATTGCCAGCTAAGGGTAAAACTTTGTATAGTGCCTGTGTTATAGTTTTTAACAAAAAAAAAAGTCTAGAAAGCAAAGCTGATACAATGGCAAATTTTTTGGGTTTAGATGAAACTGTAAAACCTGAGTGGAGATCCTTGTACAAGCCACCTTTATCTAAAAGGTTAGGGGACTTACAGTGACGAGTACTGTACTTCACTCTTTTATTTATGTTTTAAGTCCAGAACTTTGTTCTACCTGTCCGTTTAACTCCTGAAAGGGAAACTGCCTTCCTACAGTGCAGTCTTGCAGGTTAAGATCTTTATTTGTGGTTTCAAACTTTTGGACTGTTTGGAGTCATTTTTTGAAGAGACATTTATTTTGGGTTTTAAATACAGATGCAGTATAAGGTACACTTCTCAAATACTGAATTTTATTTTGGAGGAAGCTAAGTTTGCGATCTATATTAGCCAGAAAAAGTCCTGTTAAAATGTTGCGGATTGTTTTTTAACTTCAGTCAAGAGTGTTGATCGATTTTAAGTTTTATGAGAAGCTCTGTTAACCTCTGAAATGATTTGGTTTTTGAAGGAAACCTGGTGTTCTCCTTATAATGTTTTGTTTCTATTTAAAAAAAAAAAATTATAATTGTTTATACTGTCACTTGAATAAATTGTAAATAAACAAAGTTAAATAAAATAGGGTTTTTTCACAATTCAATATTCTCTCTCTCTCTCTCTCTCTCTCTCTCTCTCTCTCTCTCTTTCTCTCTTTCCCTGCCGCTGTTTGGTTTTGATTAGATAGCCTCTACATTGTCATGCAAAGCGCGAGGAAGCTGAGAATACAAGAGAATTTCCTATGCGGCTCATCTGTTGGATGTAATCCCTTGTGTCACCAAGCAGAAAGAGGCTACTTTTTCTCTTCGCGTTTTATTCTTTTTTTCTTTTCTCTTACCGTCATTCTTACATTTCCTGGTGTCTGCTTTCCAGCGGTCTCACTGAAGCTTGGCGTCAACATAGATCGATGAGGCTCCATTCACGCTCGTGTCGTCCACCATCAGACTTGTGTTTGTTTTTAATTAAACTTTCTCTCGGTTTTGTCCGAGAAAATAAGACTGGAGGAGTGCGCTTTGATTTGTACTCTTTTATTTAGATGAGCATGCTGTGTTTTCGGGTGATGCTGATCAGAACGTCTCAAAGAAAAGGTTTCCCTTGTTCATGTCATTTTCGAGTGTTGTTGTAGCAGTTGGTTCTCTGAAAGTTTTCGATTGTGTGCGAACAAAACAACAACAGTGGATGTGAGAAATAATAGTCAATTGTTTCTCCTTGACAGAAATGAGAGCTTTAATCTTCTCTGATGTTTTTCAAATGTCTTCTGGGAAATAGAAGTCGCATGCGTCTCAAACTGTTCTCAGATCTGTGTTATTTTAGTATTTTGTTGAATTTTGGTACTTGTATACACTGTTTACAGTGTTTATTAATACTAGGAATGTCAACAATGCAGTGCAATGCAATTTGCAATTAATCGCAAGTTTTTGTTTATATATGTATGTGTTCTGTGTAGGGATGGGAATTGATAAGATTTTTACGATTCCAATTCCATTTTTAGCATGTTAGTGGTATTTCCTCCCTTTGTGGAAACATCTACGCTGCACGTTGCTCTATTTTTGTCTTTTTTGGTGAAATACAACCAGACTTTTGAGCGTTTGTTCCGCTTAGGCGCCATGCTTACTGTTGACTGAGCGTAAGCTACGCAACGTGCGTAAGTTACGCAATGCGCGTGATGACGTCATTCGTGCCCACTGGAATCGTTAAGGGAATCTGCAAACCATTCCAAGGAATTGAAACACTGGGAACCGGTTCTCAACAAGAACCGGTTTTCGATTCCCATCCCTAGTTCTGTGTATATGTATTATGTACATATAAATACAAACACATTCAGTATATATTTAAAAAATATTTACATGTCAGTATTTATATATATTTATTTATTTATTTTTAATCTGAAATATATACATGCATTTGTTTGTATTTACATAAATATACACAGTATTTTCTTTCCGTACTAATTAATATTCAAATTTCGTTTTTTATTTTAATTTGGGTAATTTTACTAACTTTGTACTTTTGTCATTGCTTTTTGTTTAATATTTCTAATAATATTTAAAATGGTTTCATTTTAGTCATTAATGTCATTACTTCAGGTTAAACGTGTTATTTCAGTTTCTAAATTTAGTTTTAACTAGTTTTTCACCTGATATTCCTACGTTCTATATTATTTTAGTTTTTAATTGCATTGTTTTATTCCAAATCTTAAAACAAATGATTTAAAAACAAACACATATTTCTCTTTAAATTAAAAAAAAAAAAAAGCCTGATATGCAATAGCGATATTTTATAACTGATTTCATTATTATTTTCATAGCCAATTTTATTAAACAATAATTATTAATAGTGCGGTCAAATGATTAATTTTGATTAATTGCATTAAAATTTACATTTTCTGAATCATTTTCATAATATATCTGTATGTACTGTGTATATTTATTATGTATATAAATAAACACACATGCGGTATATATTTGGAAAATATTCACATATTGGTGTGTATTTATATATACATAATAAATATACACAGTACACAAATATATATTATTTAAAAAAATAAAAACCATTGGATGCAAATAATTGCAATTAATTGTTTGACAGCACTAATTATCATTTGTGTGTGTTTTTCTTCTCCTCAAAAATGTTTGGCCAACAGAACAAAATAGAATTGAATAGAATAGAATAATATATTGGGTAACACTTTATTTTAAGGTGTCCATAATACAGAGTAATGACCTAGTAAGTACTAAGTAGTTGCCATTGCCGACTTTATACAAGGTATTTATCCATTCAAGTACACAGGCATAAGATACTTAAAGTGTCACGATTGTACTTCATGCGTATCTATACTGTGCACCTTAGTTTGATTTAACTCACCAGTATACATCTTAAATACATGTAATACCTTTCTAACTGCATCAGAATTACAGAATATTACTCAGGCATCAGCAACTTAAAATAAAATGCATCAAGATTGTAGTTAAGTGTAGGTAGCTGTGTAACAGATCCGGTCTGTAACATGTGCTGTCTGTTACATCTACACAATTACAAACTGTAATTACAGTCAGTTTCATAACTTAGTTACAAGTACATTTTATTTCATGTAAGTATGGCTACTGCTAAGTACCTAATTACGTAATTACCTCTTAAAATAAAGTGTTACCGTATATTGCTATTATACAGAAGTACAATGAAACACATATACACATTTTTACTCTGTATTTTACAACTGAGCTCTATTCAAGGCATTGCTGATTCTTTAATGAAAGTCCATTATGTCTTCTGAGCTATGAAAATGCAACATCTGAGCAATAAAACCTCCCTGTAGGTCCAGATGTAGCAAACACTTATTAATAATTCAGGTGTATCAAGAGGCAACTATTTTTCTACATGCGCACGCTACAAAAATCATCATAGCATGTTCATTCATCTTGTTGCATAATGCTCCATATTCATGAGTGCTGTAGTCTGGCTTGTGTGTGTGTTTATTTATCTGGTTTAACTGTGTGTAAGTGAGCATCTGAGGGTCGTATCCATGGGCCAGAGAGTCGCTTGCTGACAGGTGGAGCTCTGATTGGCTCGATCACGCCCCAATAACCATGCACCACACACACACACTGCCATTTCATTGTGTGTGTGTGTGTGTGTGACGATTTTACCGATCTCAGGCGCTTCATGAAAGACTATTTGAGTCACACAAACAAAATCATGGTCCTGCCACAGTTCACCCGCAGCTTTGTATTTCAATACGGAGCGTGTTGCGTTTGTGTGAAGTGCGGTCATCACAGCGTGCTCCTCCACTGCTGTACATCAAAACGGAAGAGAAAATATAAGCAGTTTTACAGCGCGACACGTATAAAAACTCCTCTGCCGCGTCTCTCTCTTTCATGGCGCGCTCGGCATTTGTGTACTGAAAGATTAAGTAGCTCCGAAGGGCCCGTGTTTACAAATATGCAGCCGCCAAACAGGCCAAAGCCTCCGAATGACTGTGGAATACAAATAGCTTTTTTATCAGCGCTGAGCCCCTGCCCAAAGAAATTGTGTTTTCCATCTTTTCCTCTTACGCCAATGAAATATGAAGCTTTATTTTCCTTTCTCTCTCTCTCTATACGTCCCAAATCTAGCAGGAGGCTGTTAGTGTTCACCCTACACTTCTTTATATACACAGACACTAAAACAGATATGTGCGGTATGTCACAATCCATCAAAACTATACTAATAAAGCGTTCTACACTGTTCAGGACTGTTCATTTTCTTTGCATTTCTTTAATTTTCATTTATTTTTCACATGCAACAGAGCTGCTATATTTAATACATTTATTTTTATTTAATTATTTTATAAAATATTATTGTAATGTATAGTGTATATGTTTTTTATTTAATTATTATAATTAAATATATATATATATATATATATAATTATAATTATAATAATTAAATATAATGTATATATACACATTACTGGCGTTCAAAAGTTTGGGATTAACAAGATTTTGAATATTTTATTCAACATCAAGGTTGCATTTATTTGATCTAAAATAGCGAGAAAAAAACTGTAATATTATAATTTAAACCAAAAGTTTTCTGTTTTATTATACTTTAAATCAGAATTTATAAATGCAATGCAAAGCTAATTTTTTCCATCATCAAATATATATTTATATATAAAGTATCTACTAATTAATAAATAAATATAATAAATATAGATGATGTAATATAGTATGTAATGTTATATTATCATATATGCACACTGTATTTCATTATCTTTTTCATGCAATATTATAATATATATTTAATTCACATGTATTAATTAATTAACAGAATTACAATATGGCATTCACATTTTATCATATTATAGTCAAGTCAAATTTATTTTTGTAGTGCTTTTCACAATACACTTTCTTTCAAAACAGCTTTATGCATATAAAATAATTATGTTTTGAACTTTTATATACATATGTATTTTTAGTTACACATTTAAAAATCCCTCACTTTATTTAAATAAACCAGCTTATGATGATATATTTCAAACCAATCTTTTGTTTCTAACCATAAATGCTCGCAATTGTAGTGAAACTTTAAGTGTGTGTGTCATATAATTTTTTTTATACTTTGAAAGGTCCGTTGAGTATCAGTGGATTGATCTCCAATGGAAAAAAATGTGTTTGTCAGTTTGTTCTTGTCAAGCTGGTCTTTGTTAGCGTGTTAAAACACAACAGCAATCCTACGAGATGCTGAAACAACAGCTAGACTTGATGCAATAGCCAACGATGCCACATAACACACCAGACTATCTTGCTATGGTTTGTCTTTCTTTTCTTTTCTTTTCTTTCTCTATTGCCCTTTTCCACCTTCATCATTCCCTCGTCCTACTTTTCTTGCTCTGTTGTTCTTTTTCCAGGCCGCTCTTTTGTCCCGTCCCTTCCTTCGGCAGCAGCGGTGGGAATATTAGCCGGCAGACAGATCATTTAGGGGTCAGACCTGTGAATGTGTTAATTGTGATTTATAGCTGAACTGAATTTAAGAAGAGCTTTTCCTTATTGACCACCTGAAGCTGAGGCTCTGGGAAAAAGAGAGAGAAAAAAAAGAGGTTTGCACCATTTCTTTCTCCTTAACTGTGTACGGTGCTCTCAAGGGCTCTGTCAGCCCCAGATACTCATACAATTTTAGGATGAAGCGCATTAGAACTAGCGCGAACGAAGGCAGATTCAATTCCGCCGATGATCCTGGAGGGCAAGGTCTGTGAGGTGAGCAGGGCACGATCTCACAGGAAGTGACAGAATGAGGAAGACCACTGACCTTTACCGTAAAGACCATTCTTCCTCATCCTCTGCTCTATTTCCTGTGCTAATGTCCATCTATAAGTAATGCTCCTACACCACTGACGACGTCCTCGTCTAGGTACATCTCCATTATTAATGGCTGCTGGGACGTGTGGGGTCAGGAGTGAAGCTGGGTGGCTTCATAAAGACACAAAAAAGCACATCTGTCAGGACTCGTGGAGTGAATATTTGCGCTTTTTAGCTCTACATAAGCCCTAGATTTCCAAAACAATCACATGGCATTACATTCTAATATTATAGTATGTGTTACTATAAATAGTACTATATAAGTTTTTATAAGACCGGGTTTTTTCCCAATGTATTCAGAGGGCAGACAGCAAGACGATCAAGGGGGTGATGCATACGGTTTGAGCTAAAATTGAAATAAAGCTAAAATCCTTTAAAGTACATATTTGAGTGTTACAGTTACACTCGTGCCTTGGCTCTTGTGCTGTATGTCTCCATGCTGTTAGCTCTTCATTCTTCATTCTTATCAAAGGTTAATAGTCCATCCAGCCACTGGAAGTGACCCCATGTGTCCCCAGAGGAGATCTACGTATTGCTTTACAAAGCCTGCACTGTGTCTAACTGTCCTGGGGATGCCATGAAAAGAGAAGAGAAAGACGGGTGCATCTATCCTTCTTCTTCAGTAGTCTCGGCCCCTTAGGTGCTAACTGTATGTCAGCACAATCAGCAGGGATTCAGTTTGGTGCTCTTCAGACTCTCAATAGCTCTGCCTCACCCATTCCACTGCCGCAGGATGACCCTTATCACCAGCCGATAAAAATCCACCCTTGGTAGCCAGATAAGAGAAAAAGAGAGGAAAAGGAAGAGAAGAGTGCATCTGTACGATTAGATAAAGGAGAGGCACTCTTGACAGACTGAAGGATTTTTAGCCAGAGGATGTTTTGAATGCGAGTATTCAGCGCTCCAGGCTCCGATGCAATTTCCCCAGGATAAAATGATTGTTGTAAGCCGAGGTTTTTCTGACTGCCATCCTTATGAAATGGACAGTTTTTCTTTCTAATCACAGAAGTGTTTACATGAGAACAGCGCCTCTGGCTTTCTCTTTCTGTCTTTCTCCAGGCAATGCTTTTGGAGACTAGGGTGTATGTATAGTGCTTTGGGTGTCCGCACAGGGTGTGTGAAAGGTCCAGTGATACAAAAACATGTCAGTAAGCATGAGTACAACCAGACAGCATCTGTAGGGTTTTAGCACATGTTGTCTGTGCTATAGTTAATTTGCACAATATAATAGAGGCTCCATCAATAGTATCATTTGGGGACAAGGCTATACTACAGGGATAACACATTCATGTTCACACATGCAGAACCTGGATGTGACTTTTGGTTTTGACGATTGTATATCCCATGTAATAATAATAATAATAAAAATAATCTATAAATGTTGTGTGTGTGTGTGTGTGTGTGGTGTGTATGTATATATTTATATATATATATATATGATTTATTTATATATTTTTTATTATTTAACATTATTATTATTATTGTTATTATTTGTATTTTTTTAGTGTATTGGCCTATTATTGGCATAAATATATGCAGCCTTGAAGACCATAGAAACTTCTTTTAAAAAAACCTATTTAATCAGAACTGAATGAATGAATGTGAATGAATAACAGTAATGCATTCTGGTAAAAAATATATATATATAATTTTTTTTTTCAGTAATTCATTCTGGTATTCTGGTAAATAATATATATATATATATACAGCAAAATATGTAAATTCAGTTGTGCATCACAGAAATAAATTATGTTTTAAAGTATATTAAATTAGAAAACATTTATTTTAAATTGTAATAATATATCACAATATAACTGTTTTTTTTACTGTATTTTTGATCAAGTACTACCTTAAAGAGCAAAAAATAAAAATAAAAATTGTATTGATTTCATGCTTCTAAATGGCCGTATACAATATAATTTAGCATCCCTTTTGCTGCTGAACTTTAAATTCTAGAACTAAGATGTAATTTGAAGTGCTGTTTCATTCAAACGTGCCACACACACACACACACACTCACATGGCCATGATGTCATCCCTTTTCCTAGCCACTGACTCTTGTGTGCTGTAACCTTGGCTCTGAGAGAGAGAGTAATTCTAACCTTAAAAACCTGCTGATTAAAGCTAGTTTGGAGGAATTCGATTCCGCTTAATGCCTTTGGCCCTCCGCCCAGCCCTGACGACGGATCGCCATTAACATCAGCGGACAGCATGTCTTCACTCAGGCGGAGACGTGAGCGGCACACAGACACTCACACATGTGTGTCCGGCACGGCCTGTCCCCATCACTTTCATTCTGATCTGTCTGTGTTGATCAGCATCAGACCGCAGCACTGGTGTTTCCTGCTCTCTGTTTCTGCAGACGCTGCATCCTCTGTCCTGCACTTATCTGTCCAGGCCTGGGCTCATTCACCGCTCATATCAGGACAGCTTGATTTCACTGGACCTTTGGGTTAAAGTTCAGAGCCATAAAGCAGATTGTTGCTTTCCCAAACATGCTGAACTATTCACTTGTTATGTGAAAAACACTCAGTCATCTGATTTAAACAGCAGCCTGTTCATCGGTGCTAATTAAACATTTATTAACACCTTATTCTACATCTCGAATCCTACCCATCAACTAAACTACTAAACTAAACTGAAATTACAACTACCGCACTACTATTAATAAGCAGCAAATTAGGAATTTATTTAGAGAAATGTTGTAGTTAATAGTTAACAAGTCACCTATTCTAAACCAATAATAATAAAATAAATCCAAAATTAACAAAAACACACATCAAAATGACTAAAACTTTAAAATTATAATATGAACACTTTGTAGAATAAAAAATAAATAAAATGAGAAACTTTAAAATTAAAATGAAAAAGTAAAATATAAAAAAACCTATACCTGAAATAAATATGTATAAAAACACTAAAACTGAAATGAAAACTAAGACCTTTATGTACTAAAAAGAAAAACTTTATAGAAATGAAGAACAAAAGGACAAAATTAAAATTAAAACATAAAAAAATAATAAAAATTAATAAAAATAAATAAAATATGGACTAAAACACAACAAAATAACTAAAACTTTCAAATTAAAATTAAAATTAAAAATTAAAACCGAAGTGTGTACTAAAACAAATGTAATATTTTTGCCTCATGCTATGGTAGTCAGTGGATTACCGTTACCTGTTTGGTTCCTAACATTCGTCAAAATATCTTCTTTAATATTTACAGAAGAACAACGTATAATATTAGAATATTACTTAGAATATTAAATGTCAGGATTTACATTTTGGCAAAAATATTAGATATTTTTAGCACATCCTTTTTCATATTTTCTAAAATATATTTTCAGAGAACATTTCTCCTATAATTGTAACAATTTATTTACAGCATTCAAAAGTTTGTTGCTAACATTTAAATAAGATCAGACAAACTTTTTAGAGCGTTCCCTGTCAGACTAACTCAGTTACTGATATCTGCTTCTCCACATCCAGCAGTACTGCTTCTTAATTTCCTGAATGAGACTGGCAGCTCAAATCCCTGATGATACCTGATCCTCTGAGAGACAGAATGAGTTTTCCAACTGAGTCAGAGCATTAAACACGTTCTGCCCAGAAAGATTCATCTCTGACTTTATTTCACACCATGGTTCCCGAGTTGTGCTACAGATTCAGCATGAATTTACAGTTTGATGTCGTTTTCTACCCAGCGTGAGGAAAATGAATATCAAAAGTATTTTTGCATTATTTAAAGCGCTCGTATTCAACAGTTTTGTAGCATTTGAATTTTTTCCCCACAGAAAAAAATCCACTTGTAATGTTAGGAATAAGTTGTAATTTAGTATTTCATGACTGTTTTTCACCCTCTGTGACCCTTAAGAATTAAACAGGCTGTCTTTACGACTGTAAAAGACCTCTGTTGTGATTGGTTAACCTCTTCACATGTGTAATGGGTTACTAACGACGCCCACGCCGAGCTGCCGAATACTAAATAGCCGTTAATATGGAAATGTAGCCGGTCATATGGAAATGTGGCCATGATTCTGATATCATTATCAAGATTCATGTTTTTTTTTTTACTTAGTTTTAACAAATTGTCATGGGAGGGAGATTTGTGATGTAGTTTAGTCTAGATAGTACATTCGATTTGAAAAATCCTGCCCATAAAGAGCTTGGTATGAGAGTTTGTTTTAGTTTTACTGTGACTTCAGTGTCCTTGACATACAGCAGCACTGAAAATGTCAGTGTATGATATTTTAACATTTTTAGAGGTTTGCGGTTCGTGATTACTAAAAGTTTACTCAGTAAAAATCGACTTGAGAAATTAAAATGCCCTGTAGAGCCAGGATTATAGTCATTAAATCAAAATTTAAAAGAAAAATTTGTAAAAAGGTATAAACTAAAAAAAAAACAATAACAAAAATTACATTTAAAATAGAAAAATACATTTTAAAATCCAATACAAAATTAATAAAATATGCAAAAAACTGAAATGATTATTAGAAAATCTACAAAAATAATATATAAAAAAAATATTAATAGTATTTGTATTTAAATAATGCTAAAATACACAACAAACACTAAAACAAAATAGTAAAACATTAACCAAAATTAAAAAAATGATAATAATAAGATGAAATAAAAAGTACTGAATACTGAAACTTTAACTGAAAATAAAATAAAACCAGAAAACCTAAAAACTTTTTTTCTAAAAAAAAACCCCAATATTATTAGTATATCACTGATACTAAAATAACTCTGTGTAGTGCAAAAAAACTAAGCAGCAGGCCTCTTGCCAGTGTTCATTGTCTTATCTAAAAAACATATCAGTGTCTGGAGAAAACCTTGTAAGGCCGAATCGTAAGAGTCACATTTCCCCTGTAGGAGATATTTAGGTATTAGCATCCAATTCAGTGCTGATATACCCAACTGAAAGGCACCTTGGCGCCTGTGTGTGTGTGTGTGAGAACACGTTACTGTGCGTAGGAGCGTATCTCAGACACGACGATGGCGCTGATCTAATCGTGTGAATGTAATTAGGCTTTAATTGCTCAGCGTGTGGGCCTCTGGCATCTGTCTGGGCCCCAGACGGCAAATAATGCCCTCTGACGCTGTCATCTCCTAATCTCACTGTTACCAAACACCTCCACACAACTCCCACTGAAAGCAAACACCTCCGCGGTGCTGAGGGGAGGATGACGACACGCACCCTACTCTACTTCATTCCCAGTGTGTGTCGTAATCAGTGTTTAGCAGTGACTGTCTAATTCTTATTTTCCACATGCTAACAGGCTACAAGAAAAGAATGATTGGTAATGGGAAAGTACATTGTGCTTATAAACCTTGAAATAAAATAACAGTTACTTGGAATCAATCGCAGCTTTAATTTATTTATGTAATGTTTTCAGAAACGATTGCATCAGCATTGTGTATTTATTTATTTATAAATGTTACACATCTGAAGCTTTTGTTGATGCTTTAGAAAGCAGTTGAGTAGGCATTTGAGTATATGTAATTAGAAATGATTTTAACTCATTACAAATAATTACAAAGTAATGGGGAAAAAAACATTATATAATAATATAATTATAATAATAATATAATATTAAAGTTTAATGTAGAAAGTTTTTTCTTTTTAAAACATACTCTTATAATCTTAATTTACAACTTGTGTGGCTGGATTATATTTACAGTATAATACACTACAATAGTTTAAAATTTACCATAATATTTACATTTTAGATATAATTTACAATACTATTTACTATATAATTACTATAATATGTATACTTTGTTATTACTGTATTGCAAACCTCTTAAAATATTTTTTTTGTTGAATTCATGCTTGTAAATGTGTTGTTTGTCACTGTGTGTGTGTGTGTGTGTGTGTGATGTGTGTACTGGTTTTTATATCCCCGTGGGGACCAATTGTCCCCACAAAGATAGGAATACTAGTAAATTTTGACCT
>JAUMHR010000060.1:4740254-4750731 GCA_032361145.1 Enteromius fasciolatus | reverse complement strand
TGTGTGTGTGTGTGTGTGTGTGTTTGTGTGGGAATGATATGCTTAGATGAGCTTCATTCCTGTAAAATTCAGCCAGTCGAATGTACAATAAGATCTGAGATAGGTCTCGTGTCTCGTAATCCAGTGCTGTAAATAGACTTACAGTCCTGCTGTTATTGACCCGATATGAAGGACACCAGTTGTGAGTGTGTAAAGATCACGTCCCTCTGGATATTTTTATCCCATCATAAAGAGAATGGCACAAGGAAGGATTGTGTTGTGCTTACATTATATTACAGAATGAAGGAAGAAACAAAGAGCATGTGTATATTAGTATTCACCCAATAAATAAAATATTTGATATCAGAGCATCTAACATTAATGCCAAAAAAACATTTATTTTTGTAAGAACAGTAGCTAAAACTGTACTTAATGATTCACAAAATGCAAGTCAGCAGCGCTTTGATATTAATCAATAAAAATGAATATCAGTGTTCCCTGAAGATATACTGAGGTCTTATGAAGAGAAACAATCGGTCTGTGCAAGAAACTGAACATTATTTATAACATAATTCCCTGTAATCCATAGCCTTAGTTAAAATGTCTGGTTCACAAATGAATCATTCTTTTGAATCATTCAGGTCATTGAAACTAACTGTTCAAAAGAGCCGGTTTGTGTAAAAGAAACAGGTAATAACGTTGTAAATAATGTTCAGTTTCTTGCACAGACTGATTATTTCGCTTCATAAGACTTTAATATGTTAAGAAAAGCCACGGTTATCAATCAGTTTCCTGTATATTACTTTTTTTCACTCTCAAGGCATTTTTGAAATCACCAAGGATCATGGCTTCAACTAAAAATTAAAAAAAAAAACTGCAGCAAGTTTGTATTGCTGGGTGAACTGTCCCTTTTTGATGCTACACTCTTAAAAATAATGCAATCATTTTGGATTCTCCGAAGTAACTTTCAGTTAACTTTTTGTTTTTAGTGTGAGGTTGTTCAAGACATTTTTTCCTCTATATGGAAGCTTTTGTCCAATGAAAAGCTTCCATGGCTTTAAAGAGTTAGTTCAACCAAAAATGAAATGATTTTGTGTGAACTAACCCTTTAAGAGTGTGCTGATGGTTGTGTCGTGTCTGTAGTTGCTTCATCTGTACTTGTGTGTTTAACTGAGGGTGTGCTCTGTGTTTTATTTCAGTGTTTGTACGGCTGCTACGTCCACTCCTCCATCATTCCCACCTTCCACCGCCGCTGTTACTGGCTGCTGCAGGTAAGAGTTCAGCTCTTTCCCTTATTATTTAATGCTAAATGATGCTTCAGATGCAGGACTAACAAGAAACCCAACTGAAAACGTCTTTCATCACCATCCTGTAGCTAATAAGTCTGTCTTCTTGAGCTCTCCCAGTCTATTAAAAGCATAAACAGTCTGACAGCGATGGCGGTAATTGAGGGCCATAAACACGTTTGTGGGAATAGCAGCCAGAGGTCATTGTACAAACTAGTCGATCATTTCTACCGCTAGATGATGTTTTGGGCCTGTTGACGTGCACAGATTAGATGTCCTTCTTCTATTTATAAGGCAACTGCACAGTTGGTTTGAGGTGTTCACCTATAGCCAAAATCGATGAGAACTGCTCTGAGATCCGTGAAACTACCCAAGTGTTGTCCCGAGACTGACAGAAACTATAAGCAAGCAGGGCATGAGGGTTTTTTGCATCGCAAGCAGCATCACTCGAGATGTGCAAGCTTTCATTTCTCAACCACATCATCTCAATGGTGCTGGCCATCAGACCGCTGATGCTGCACACAGCATCATTTACATGAGCTAAATGGTGAATAGCCAACTAGTAGACCTCTGTTTGTGGATCTGTTTGAATAGTTGAAAGTACAATTAGTAGTTGTGCATGTCGTAGCATGTGTACGACAGTTGTGTGCGAGTTTGAGTATGTGGACATGTTTGTTTTGCCTTCCTTGTTGAGGCCAAATGTCCCCTTATGGATAGTAAAACCTGAAATCATCTACACTGTGCAGAGCAGCAATGGCACCCATGAGGAAAAGACTTATAGACACACTAAATAACATCTTCAAGGAAATATAAAAATGCAATGGGTTAGCTTTAGGTGCATGGATAGAAAATATTATGAGCAGAGTATAAAAACAATCAATGGAAAATCCCCACCATGATAGAAAAACAAGTGTGAGTGTGTGGGTTTATACTTTGGGGACGAAAATGTGTCCAGGAGTGAGATAAATCTGACAACTGAACTGTTCTTTGGGACTTTGAAGGAGAACAAATTCATACTGTATATAAAGTAATTATATACATACATTATATAATACATTATTATTTTTCTATTCTAAAAAGTTTGCTTTTAGTTATTCCAAGAGTGCTGATTTAACAGTCAGATAGCACTTGGGCTTTTCACTTTTGTGAGTCATTTACTCACCTGATTTGTTCAAAATTACAGATTAATTTGTAAATAAAACAAGTTAATTTATGAGTGAAACTCCTTCAACCAATTAGTTCAAAAACACAGGTTCCTTCACCAGTTCAGGCTTTAATTATTCTAAGTGCTGATATAAAAGTTTGATAGAACTGGGACTTTGTGAAGTTTTACTATATAGGGCAAATTAGCGTGAAAGCACAATCCCAAAATTACAGAGCCCCGTACATGACATGCAAGAAAATGAAGTAAATTGTGTGCACCATCTACACTGTAAAATCAAATAGTATGCCTTACTTATATATACTTAGTTACCTTTACTTAGTTGTTATACTTACTAGGATTCATTAAGTTACAGATACTTTTTGACCAGTAAAATGACTTACTTGCTGCTATGAGTAAGCCTTACTAAGAATATTCAGGTAGCATTAATTCACCAGTGAGAGGCAGCAGTGCACTATTTTGTTGCTAATGCACAACACAACAACAAAGGAAGAAGAAAAATTTCCCCATGTCTGTTATATTTCACTAGTTGAATTAACTCGTTTAACAAAGTCATCTTCAATGTTGAATTTTCAATAAAACTGAACATCAAATATGCCACATAAGATTTTCCTAAAATGTTTTCTTTCTTTCTTTTTTTACTTACCATTTCAGTGATTAGCGTTCCCTTTGGTTGGACACTTAGAACTTTTTTGTCTGTTAATGCTGTGGTGCAACATGAAATCTAAGTCATTTGGTTTCAAAGAAAGAAAAGTAATAAATAGGTTGCTTTTTTACAGGTTACCTATCTATTAATCAATCTATTATTAAATTATTATGTTTTGTTCTAGTGATTTTTTTTATGAATTTTATTATCATTGTTATACACTTTTGATATGTGTAATATGCTGAAGTAATCAATCAGCACGCGAATCACAACAATGGTAACAATTAAATTCACTTTCATTAATTGTATAAATATTTCATTTGCGATTTTTGTTGTGCTACTACTGACACAAGACAGCAAATTAAATGTGCAAATTAAAACAACATAATTTATTCTGCCGCAATGCACTCTGGGAGTCAGTGAGTAGCTATACTAAGTCAGTGAGTAACCCTAAAGTAAAGGATCAAGTACCCTTTTAGTTACTATAACTCTCATTTAAGTAAACTATACTAACTAAGCATTTGTCAGTACAACATACTTCTATTTCACTTTACTTCGTTTTTTTAAGGCAATCGGTTTGCATGCTTTTTTTTTTTTTTAAGTAAGCCCAACTAATACTATTTAATTCCCTTGATTTGCTAAATCGTGTCCACGATTTACTAAATAATTTCCTGTATATTTATAAATCGTGCACATGATTTAGCCTACTATTTTTTTCCTGCAGGCACGGCTATGTACAAAACAGCGCAATGGATGTGGAAATTTCTGCGGGTGATTTAATAACAATGTTTAAAGTAACAAACACAGATGCAAAATCCTATTTACATATCTACCAATGCAATATACCAATCCCTGTTCAAATTAATGTCTTTGCAAATTAAAGATAAAGAAGCAACATTACATTGAAAAGAAAAAATAAAGCACTTAATATTGCCTGACTCCTAATTGAAGGTTCCAAGTTGTCTTTTATTTCCTGAAGCAAATTTTAAAATATCATGGCTTGGCAAACGATATATATTTGAATAATGTGTTCTTCTTGCATTACCAATAAATGAATAATTGTGAAAAAATCTTCTCCTTTCAAACACACTCTCTCTGTTCTCTGTGGTGCCTTCTGCTAGCAACAACAAATACAGCCAGTTCAAGTGCAAAATAGCTTTTTGGAGAAAAAATATCATATAAATATCAGCAATTTGAATACTCTCCTCACATAAATTTTGCATCTGAAAAGTAAACTCCTACAAATGCATAATCAAAAAGGTGCAAAAATAACTGTGTTTGTCTTTGGTAAAACGTGACAGCAGTATTCTAATGCCAAAAGATATTTTAAGGTTAGTAAAGCTGGCCCATATGTCTTGTCTGTTAATAGTGGGGATTTGTACAGCGAATCAAACAATTTCACAGAATAAATGACTGTCTTTCCGAGTGAGTAATTTGAATCATTTACTCTGATATGTTTAAAATTACAGATTAGTTTCGAAATGAAACAAGTGAGGCATTTGAATCATTCATTCAACTAATTCATTTAAAAACAGCTTCATTCAGGATCTAAACTTCTTATTCACTCAGCTGATTTGTTCAAAAATACTGATTCATTCTGTAACAAACACGAGTGCATGAATCAGCAATGTAAGCTGATTCATTCAGCGACGAAACAAGTGGCTGATTTTAATTCATTTAAATGAATTCATTCAACCAATTAGTTCTAAAACTAGGATTCATTCTGCAAGGAAACAAGTGATTGTCTTTAAGAATCAGACAGTTGCATTCCCTCAACAAATGCTTTCTAAAACACTGATTCATTAGTTACAAGTCATTTAAATCATTCATTCAGAAACACTCAAATTAATTCAATAATAAAGTAACAGAACCTTTTGTATGAGTTATCAGAAATCAGAAAGTGTTAGGATCACTATCAGACATATTAATACAAATATATTGCATTATGCAGTGTACAGTCATAGTATATCTGAAACTGTTTTGGATGAAAGAGTTTATCTGCATGAGATGAACAGATCTGACCTTGAAATTGTGTGTGTGTGTGTGTGTGTGTGTGTGTGTGTGTTTGATCTAGTCTGAATGGAGGTGTGGTGGGAGTTGAGAAACGAAAACCTACTGTTAACATAACCATAGAAGAAAAAGAGGAGAAAAGAGAAAGAAACCCTGTGAAAAAAGTGAGAGAATTTAGTGGTGATAAAGCGAATCTAAGCTGTCGGATTTCTCACAGTTACAGAGGCTTGAGCTCAGCTGGGCAGGTAAGAATGATTGATTACAGAGAGAGCGAGTCCACCCACATTACACACAGAGAGAGAGAGAGAGAGAGTAAACCTACCCATACACAATCACAACTCTTAAAACTTTCATCTTTACACCAGCACACCTGCCCAATCACAAGCAGATTATCATCAGCAGTGTTTGATTTATGAAGCAGCGCTTGCTACATATTAATGTTATATCGCAGGACGGTGTCTGCATACAAATAGAGCGCAACAGTGGGGTCAAAATCCCACTCATTTACTCCACAGAGAAATGGATTTTTAGTGATAATGTATAAACCCTTCTGTGCAGACCTACCATTAGCTCTGAGATTGTGAAGTTGAGAAGTGATGGTCTAAACTTCTGTAGACTTCAAAAAATCATATTTAATAGCTTTACCGATCAGAGAGCATTCGCGGTTGCTGTGGCAAAATTGTAAATGTAAATATATGTTAATGATTTGAAGTTGTTGTCTATTATGCTCATCAACGCTCAGTATTAGTACACACAAAAAATATTATATTACGAGATATTACGATTTCAAGTATCTGTTTTGTATTTTAACATATTTTCAAATATAATTTATTACTGTGATGCAAAGACGAATTTTCAGCATCGTTACTTCAGATATGAATTATAAAACCAGCCATAAAATATAAAGATGTCAGTTAGTCAACTAATACAGATAAATGGGTTTAAAACAAATACAGGACGTGTCTTGCAGTGCTGAGCACACAAAGAGGAAGCTGAGGAGCGTGTGATCCAGTGTGTTCACGCTCAGAGATGCTCATTGATTTATGCTCCAGCAGAGCGATCGGACTCACAAGGTTACACAGCAGTGATTGGTGCCCACCCGAGCTTTCAGGAAGCTCACACACACAGACACACACACCGTTTGCCACTGTCAATCACACCTGTCAAGGTCAGTCTTTGTACTTTTGTTCATATTCGTCACTTAGAGTTTTAGAAACTTAAAAAATGCCATCATGATATAGATGGTTTAACCTGGTATAATAGCTGAAAACTCAATTAGTAATAAAGAAGAACGGGGGAAAAAACTTAAATTATCTGTTACTAACATAAAATATACATTTAAACAAAAAATACTGAAACACTAAAAGTTTAAGAAACTTAAAGTACTTAAACTACCAGAATTTTACCTGTTTTATTTTATTTTTATTTAAATTTCTAAACTTTTTTTTACAAGTGTAATGAGCTGTCAGTACTTTTTCTATTATTTAATTTAATTTTATTTTATTTTTAAACAATTAATAAATTAATGGAAAATAAATTAAACTAAAATAAATTAAAAAAGAATATGCTTTTCATTTTTAAAAGATGTAAAAAAAAAAAAAGCCAGAAAAAAATAAAAAGCGGGTTTTCTTTTGTGGAAATGTCAAAATAGGTCAAGAAATTAAAAGAAAGAATAAACAATAAAAAATAAAAGAAGAAAATTGAAAATATAAAAAAAAAATAGTTAAAATATATAATGTAATAAAATAATTAAAAAAATGTCCAGTTGTTAAAGAATGGTATCTACAGTAAATAATTATAATTTTTTGCCCTGATTTTTTCTGAGGTTGAACTACTTTCTTGTGTAAAGTGTTCAGATGGTCTTGTTCTGTCTAGAAGGAGAGTTTTTGGGTAGGGTAAGCTGGAGTGTGAACCAGTAGTATAGACTAGTCCCCCTCCGTCTCTCAGTCCTGGAGGCTACAGACAGCCCTAAAAGAGCCCGTTATTTATTCATTCAGCCGTGCATTTTGCCAGCGGTCTTTAGAGGCATCTGAAACCCTGCATGGTGGGCAGCATGATTTCTGTTTATGTCATCTGAATCTTTACAAGTGAGAATGTTTTTAATGCCTTTAAAAAAGGGCCGCAAATTAAAATGAGAAACTGCATAAAGTTGGTTTTATTTCTCCCCACATTCTCTTTCTTCCTCTCTGCGCTATTTTCATTCTTCTTTGCCACATTTTTTTGATTTCATGTTTTTTGACAGCCTGTTGAAATTGTGACCACATTCTTGTATTGCAGTTGACCCGTCCATTCACTTCCATTTCATGCTGAGTAAAGCGAAGCCGTTTGCTGTTTCCGCCGGGCATTAGAGAGCGACGCGAGGCTCTGCTGGACACTTCAGCACTCACTACAGCGTTCACATTCACCTTCAGCTACACACACACACTCTTACAGCACTCTTTCACTTCATCTGTTTGGACCTAGTTTGCTTTTTTAATAAATCTTCTACTTTTATTAAGCAGGAATTTTTTTCTGCTATAATCATGCAAAAGCAATCTAAACAATTTTCAGCAACATTATGTGCTGCCCTTCACCTTAATATATATATATATATCTATACTATATGTATGTTTTTATGTATTTATATGAACATAGTAAATATACACAGTACACATATTACATATTTTAGATGCAATTAATCGTTTGACAGCATGTATTAGTGAGGAATTGCATCATTTGTATATTTACTACATATAAAAGCACACATATACAGCTTATATTTTTTAAATATTTACATGTATTAACATGTATATATTTATGTTATATATAAATATATTTAAAATACAAACATTACATATTTTTCTCTTAATATATGCATGCAAGTGTTTGTGTGTGTGTGTGTGTATATATATATATATATATATATACACACTCTAAAAACACAGAAATCACATTATTACAAAAATCTGTATCCATTCAGAAGAAAAACTAAAATTCTTACATTTTTCAATATTATTTCTTACAACTGCACTGCTTTTTATTTAATTTCATTCTTATAATTGGCAATTTATATCTAAGTTTCTAGAGTTTATAGTCACGATGGGTCTTGAACAATGATCTGATGTGGAAATTGACTTCTATACATCACGATTCAAGATTTTTATTTGATTTGTGCATAAAACCACCAGTCCACAATCAAAATATGTTGGGGTTTTTTTTTATTTTGTTTTGTTTTTTTGTAACATACATTACCATTTAAAAGTTTGGGGTCAGTATTTTACTTATTTATTTTATTACAAAGGATGCATTAAATTAGTCCAAAATAATGGTAAAGACATTTATGGTACAACAGATTTCAATAAATGTTGTACTTTTGAACGTTCTATTCATCAAAGAATCCAGAAAAACGAAATCTGTTTCGGTTTCCACTAAAATATTAAGCAGCACAACTCTTTTCGTCATTGAAAATAATACTAACTTTTTTCTTGAGCATCAGGTCAGCATATTAGACTGATTTCTGAAGGATCGTGTGACACTGAAGAATAATGATGCTGAAAATTCACAGGAATAAATTGCATTTTAAGATACATTCAGATAGAAAACATTTGTTTTAAATTGTACAAATATTTTTACATAATGCAGCTTTGATATGCATTTGACCTTTTTATTCAATAACTATTAAAAAAGTTCCCAACCCTGAACTTTTGAACAGTACACTGAATTCTGCCGATGGTAGTTTTTAGTCTGTGCCTGTTTGTGTTGAGCACATCTGTATGCCAGTGTACTCCTAAAGCTGACAAAAACTTTTAGGAGATATATGCATAGAAACCGACTGTCTTTCCCTTCTGGGAAAATGGGCCAAAATATCGATGACTCAACTTGTTTGCAGGGGACGTATGCTAATTTTTGCAGATGCTCTCTAGAATGAGAATGTCCCACCTGCGACTGACGAGAAGTTAACTAAAGGAAACAGGCTGTTTATAAAGAGGACAAGCGCTTGAATTTGTCCCACACTTTCAGTTAGAATCACCTCGCATTTCACATGAAGCCGGGAGACCGTCAACAGTCAGACGTGCTTTAAAATAAGTATTTCATAACAAAAGTTCACAGTGGGCAATGACACTTAAACCCTCGGAAACTTCAGGCTTTATTTGTTTCCCTTTGAAGTTCAGCGATGTTCTTTCGCAAAAAGGCTAAGTTGAAAAGTGAAAGCCGTGAGTTTAGCACCTTAAGCCCTCCGTCTGAACGCTACGTGACACGTCAAAGACTTTTTGTCAAGTCCTCGAGGAGAACTGAGACTTCCTGTGCCCACCACCCGAAGAGAGGTGAAAATACACATACACACACGCGCGCATTTGTTCAGATCTACAGATCCTCTGGAGATGCTTGTGACCCTCACTCAGAAGAGGTCCTGAGACAAATGTGGCGTGTTGTGGAGCCGGTGAGCCATTAGTGATGTTTTCCCCTTGACCTCTTAGACAAGAACAGCCATTATGCTGTTGTTCGAACAAAAACCTCAAGGTGGGTTCAGCGTTTCAAACCCCGACAGGGTTCGATGGATGTAGCGCTGGAGAGGTAGTTTCTAAAACATGTGTGTGTGTGTGTGTGTTTGAGAGACAAACCGACAGAGAAAGAACAGCATAAGTCAGGGAGCAAGAGCTCACGGCCCATTAAATAATACATCCTTCCTGAAAGGCCTTTAGGTAGTGCTGAAGCCGCGCAGGTCTGGAGCTGATTACAGGCTGCTGAAGAAACAGTGTTCAGCTGTCAGCCTCTGACCCACAAACACCCTCAACAGCCCAGCTTTAGAGACAGAAAGACGTCAGGTAAAGTACGGGCCTGCGATGCAAGCTAAATGAAAGTTCTTTAGCGGTATGCAACTGATATGTCCAGATTCTGCAGTCATACAGAACATAAAATACACTCGCTGAAGAAACTGTGGAGTTACCCTTTAAAAATATGGACATGCTGTGTGTTTTTAAAGAACTAAAATTTAATATTTAAAAATTTGATACAACAATGTACATTTTAGCTTTTTGTATGTTATTTTCTTTTAGCCAATATTTTTTTTATATACTTCTGGTTCTTTTATTTAAATCATTATATTTTTATTTATTATTAATAATTTTTATAATATATAAAAAAATGATTTTGTCATTTTGTCATTATTTTGTGTGTGTGTGTGTGTAGTTATAGTTACCTTTAATTTTAATTTAATTGTTAGTTACCTTTAATTCACATTTTTTTTTTTTTTTTTTTTTTTTTTTATTTAAATACATTTATAATGGTATATATCTTAAATATTTTTTTTAATATTAAATTATAAAAATGTTCATATATATATTATTAGATTACATTTATATATGTTTAAATATATTTTATATATTATATAATTCACATATGCATGTGTGTTAC
>JAUMHR010000060.1:4707233-4731448 GCA_032361145.1 Enteromius fasciolatus | reverse complement strand
CCATTATATCTCAAATTACCAATAACTCTGTGGAATTTCATTTTTTGGCTCAGCTTATGTTGATTCTAAATATTCACGGTTAAAGGTATAGTTCACCAAAAAATGAAAATTCATACATACATATATATCGGTATGTGTGTGTTTTTGTGTGTATGATTGGCTTACATTATGTATTTTTTATTCTAGGATAGTTCACCAAAAAAATATATATTTATAAAAATATATTTTAAAAAATTAATGGAAATCTATGGAAGTCAATAGCAACTATGAATTGATTGTAATGAACTATTAAAATAGAAATATTGTAAATATTATAGCATGTGTAAAATAAATAATTTGATAAATATATGAGATACATTTAAAAATATTGGTTAATTAAGTAGTATTAGAAATATTTTGGTCTCAAATTATATTGTTTACCTTTATTTTTATTATCTTTCATCCCAAGCGTCACGTCGGTAACCAACGAATCAGGATCTCGCCAGAGAGACCAATCTACTTTGAGTGTAACAAAACAAGCCAATGGGCATTGGTATGCACTGAGTGCATCCAGGTGCAACTGATCACTGTGTGAGTATAAGTGAGCAGCTGGTGCATGCATCATTTATGTTTTCGCTGAGGAGCCAAGCTAGGCCCAGCAGCTGAGCTGAGGTACAGCGGCTGTGGCGACAAGATGTGACGTCTCTGTGCCCTCCTTCAGGGAATGAGGGTTACATACGTAACCGAGACGATCCCTTTCAACTGGTCACTACGAGTCATGTCGGTGACCGACCAATCGGTTCCCTACCAAAGCACCACAGGAGCTTTCCCCTTCCAGTTCCCCTGGCTTAAGGAGGCTTAAGGATGCTGCAAGCCGACTCTGAGATGTCTGCTAGCGAGGCGCCATGAGTCAGTCCCAGGACGATGTGACACCTCTAGTGAAGTGAGCATGTAACCTGAGTGGGCAGGGCACACCTTGTGTTTTATAAGCCAAGCTGATGGCATCCACTATCCAGTGGGCCATCCTCTGCTTGGAGACAGCCTTCCCTTTCTGCTGTCCACCGTAACAGACAAAGAGCTGTTCTGAGGTCCTGAAGCTCTGAGTTTCCACGTACTGTCGCAATGCACGTACAGGACAGAGCAGGGCTAGGGTCTGCCTCCTCCTGGAGCAGCGCTTGCAGGTTTATCACCTGATCCCTAAAGGGAGTGGTAGGAACCTTGGGTACATAGCCGGGTCAGGGTCTCAGTGTTGCACTGGAGTCAGCTGGCCCAAGCTCAAGGCACGATTTGTCAACCGAGAATGCCTGTAGGTCCCCAACCCTCTTCCTCTATGGGGTCATGATGGTCAGCAGTACCAACGTAAACCTTAACGGTGGAAGGGGACAGCCTACGTTCCAACCCTTGTTGCAAGAGCTCTTCCGGGGGTCCTCACTGTGAGAGGAACACCATTCGACGAACAGGTTCCACTTTAACACATAGGCCCGTCTAGTTGACGGTGGTAGTGAGAGCTGCCTCCTAGGGTAGGTCACCTAGAACCTCTGCGTCCCATCCAGGGACCATATGTGTAGTTTCCACAGGTCTGGACACGGGTGCCAAAGGGTGCCCTATCTCTGAAAGCAGATCCTTCCTCCCCCAGTCACCAGGACACGACCGCACCCAGAAATGCACGGGTGAAAAAAGGTGCGATCATCCGTGTTGCTCTTTCAGAGTTTGCTCTTTTCGCAGGGGAGCTGGCCACAGCACACTTCTGGTGTGGCTGTCTGCTCAGCAAGATGATCCTCGTGAGACACCCGTACTCGCTCCATCAGCTTACTCGAAGAGAACAAGCAGTAGTGATGCACCACCGCTCAGCTCCGAAGCAAAAGGACGAATGATGCATGCACAAGCTGCTCGCAGTGATCGGTTGCAGCTGAATGCAATCAGTGCATTTACACTGTTTAGTTACACTCGAAAGTAGATTGGTCTCTCTGGCGAGATCCTGATTCGTTGGTCACAGACGTGACTTGTAGTGACCAACCGAAAGGGAACTTCAATTATTTTAATCAATTGAAATAGTTGCTTTTCAAAATGAAAACCTGAAAACTGATGTCTATAAACTCAGCCTAAACATTCATTCAAATATATAGCTCTTTATTTTATTTTTTTTCAAATTTGTCATAAAACGAATGAGTAAAACTGATCCAAGACCAGGTGAAAACCGTGGTTGGCGGTTTCTTTTGGATCGCCTTACGAGCAGAAACTTTTAATGTCACTGTTCTCCTTCTCATCAGCTTCTCTCTTTTTCTTTCTTTCATCAGAACCCTGACATTGTGCTGGTCCACTACCTGAATGTGCCCGCCATAGAGGATTGTGGGAAACCATGCGGGCCCATCCTGTGCTCCATCAACACGGATAAGAAAGAGTGGGCCAAATGGACCAAGGAAGAACTCATTGGGCAGCTCAAACCCATGTGTGAGTGTCAAAGCACATGTCTACAAATACACTACAATATGCCTGATATACAGTAGGAAAGATATTCAGTGGGATCAAGTAAAGCAAGTTAGTTTAGAGCAAAGACAATTAGTTATTTATATACTCATGGTCATTTCAGAAAAGATTCATCTGTATCTATGGTGACCCCAAAAAGGACTTGGACACTTAACTCACACTTAAAATATGAAAACATAAAACTGATCTTATTTTGATATTTTGCATCTAATGCAATGTTAATTTGTTGAACAAATGCTAAAAATCATTTATTTTGCGGAAGAATGAGCCATTTTAAACATTGTGGTAATAATTCCATTAATTCACACAATTATGATTGAATTAGATAATGCATTATATTTATGTGCAATTATATTGTATGTACAGAATTTTAGATTTATTCAAAATAAATATTACAATATATTTATTTTGATATTAACATAAGAATATATTTATTTAAATTATTAAAAAATATGTATTTATTAATTTTAGTTTTAATTTTAAAGTTTGAGTTCTGCTGTTTTATATAAATAAACAAATAAAATAATACAACAAATATATAGATATGGTCTGGCTCATAATACAATATTTTGTATATATTATAATTATTATCGTTAATTAATATTATTAATATTATATTGTTCAACAAGTTTTTAATATTTTAAAAAATATATTTTTATTTGTATGAAAAAAATGATATAAATATTATACAAATATTCCATATGCAAATGACATTTTTACATTGATTTTAAAACTCTAAATAATAATTTTTGTATTTATTTAATAACTGTATGTTCATAGTTATTCAGAGAAGATTAATCTGTAACTACGGTGGCCCCAAAAGGACTAACTTAAATTACACTTTAAAATCTGAATGTCGTTGCAATGGATAATACAATATGAAAACATGTCATTTGTTGTCATATTTTCTAGTGCAGTGTCACCTTTCAACTTTACAAAACCAGCTGACTGTGTTGTACCCTGTAGATGTTCACGCACTGACTCCCTGTACTTTCACAGCAGTTATTTTTCTTGTAATATTAGAGTGACTTTTAAATCTGAACACACATCAATGAGTCATTAACTTCATGATGTGGTAGTGCAGTGCTGAAAGGGCAGGAGAACGCTTCTCACATCATCATCATCTCTTTGAATGACCTTCTGTGAGTGAAGCTCAGTGACGGTGCAGGACTGCCACCTTCTGCTGACCGGAGGAAATCACAAGGAAATCTGAGCTGGAGGTTTTATTCTGAATGACACAGGCTGATGTGGCCCATTTATGTACTGGGGCATAAAAGGGGCATTCTGGTTAGATGCGTGTAATTAATTAATATTAGAATAAATCAAATTTATTGTCTAACAATAATGTTTTGCTTTTAAGTGAAAAAATAATTATTCTCAGCAGCGTTAAAACTGTTAAACTAAATGAAAACTAAAACCTATATATACTATAATATATAACCTATAATTAAAACTATAGCTAGAAATAGCTGTAACTGCAGTAAAATAACTAAAACATATTTTTTAAAAACTACATATTCATTTTAAAAAAATGTAAAAAAAGAACAAATAAAGAACAAAATAATACAACTAAAACTTTTAAATGAAAATGGAAACAAAAGTACCAAAATATGTTTACCTGAAGTTAAATAACTTTAAAAAACTATAAATTAATTAATATATATATATGAATGATTAATCACAAAGAAATTAATAGCAATTAGTCGCATCCAAAATAAAGGTTTTTGTTTGCTAATTATATGTGTGTCTACTGTGTAATTTTATGTATATATCTATATACACACATGCATGTATATATTTTAGAAAAAGATGTTATGTTTGTATATTAAATAATTTATATATTATATAAATTATAGGAATATTCAATTCAATTTAAAATTGCTTTATTGGCATGACTGCACCGATAAAATATTGCCAAAGCTTAGAAATATTATAATAACAATGAAAAGATCAAAATAATACTAAAAAAAAAAAGAAAATCCTTATAACAAATTTAAAAAGAAATTTGAACGTGTGCACAGTGTTTAACATAAATAATAATGTAGTAAAATAATTTATATTGGAATATTAATATATGTAAATACATGTAAATATTTTTAAAAAATATATGCTGTATGTGTGTACAATGCACAAAACTTTTACATTTGATGTGATTGCTTGCAATTGGTCATTTGACAGCACTTATGTATAGAAACAAACAAAACATTTTAAATTAAAAGAAAAATGGAAAATACAACATGTTTTTAAAAACTAAATTAACACTGATTCTCACTTATTTTAATTAGATTTATAAAACAGTACACAAACCTGTCCAAAGACAAAGATTTGCAAAATTATAGATTTATTTATAGAAGACCTTGATCTATTAAATGTGCAATTTATCTATTTATTTATTCACATATTGAAAGTTTGATGAAAAAAAAAGTGCTTAATTATCATTAAAAAGTCAATGCGGAATTTGCTTCATTTAAGCAAAATTGTACATAATTTCTTGCTTTTAATCTTGGTGTGAAATATAACCCAGACATACAGGTTTTGTGAGACTGCATGATGTATATGTAAGCAGCTGTGTAATGCGGCTCTCTCACTGAGACAAACTGATTTGTATTGACTAAAATCATGAAGTTCTTCTCTGAGTGACTCTAATTGGATTGGTCAGATGACTGCGATGTTTATTTCTGGACTGAAAGATGAAAAATGATGCTCTCAGCAGATGAAGAAGTTCCACAGTTCCATGCTGTGTTTTCTATTAACATCAAAAGAAGCAAACAAGACGGCTTTAACAACTGTCACTCTGCTCAAATAGATCTGTGATGTTTTCATCTCATTAAACCAGCACCTAGAGCCTCCTCACTAAAAGATGTTTTTTTGGGTTTACATTATTAGCTGTAATACCTCGAAACGCCCAGCAGGTGTCAGTGTTTCGCTGTTTTGCGTTACCGGACTACATCGCTGCATTGTTTTGGTGATCTGAAACAGCACCTGTTTGTCTCCAGTTACCTGAGTTATGGCTCATATAGACGCACTTTGGGAATGTGAAGTTGAATACAAGTCTCTGTGGGCAGTATCTGTGACATGTTGTCAATTACCAGAGAACATCATTTTCAGTGGAAAAAATCCTTGTGTACAATAATGCACTTGCAGTGAAAGTCTATGGGCACTGCATAAATGCCTAATATACATTATAAACATGCACGTGTGTAATTCACTTTCTAATCCTATCTGTACAAAGTTATATGATTTCAATTCTTTTAAATACTATGCATCTTCAACGCTATTAAAATCTATGTAACAATTTGTGTAACTTAACTTTTTTTTTTACTAGTATATAATGCTTTAACACTCTATTTAATGCATTTTACCATGTTTAAATCCTCTAACTAAGCAAAAAAAAGTAGATCTAAGCCAGGTTATATTAAATATTATATTCAAATGTCCTGTCATCATCAGGTATAGTTTTGCATGATACATGCACGTTTACAAAGTTCAAATAACCAGAATTGTATTATTAAATATTTTATATTTTCTTATTATGGTTGTTTGTCAATAAAAAATGTTAATGTCTACATTAGGCAAAATAAATTTGACTGAAAATACCCACAAAAGACTTTTTTATAAAATCTTAAGAAAATTAAATATTATTATTATTATTTTATTTTATGATTAAATGATACACTAAATAAGAAACTAAATCTGCCAGCATGTGGCGGTAAATGTCCTTATATTGATATTCAGGACAGAAATAGCACTGATATTGATAAAAATATAAGATAAAAACTCATAGAGGGACATTGTTTTACCCCAATAGCTTGGCTTTTAGGGCATAACTGCATTTATGGAGTTGTTGCCCTGCATCATTTTTATCAACAGTCCCTGTATGAAATGTAAGGTGGCGTACAGGTCTGGGGGCGGAGCTAGTGCAGTAATTGAGTTCATATATTTTAATCGTGTTAAACTGATAGATTGTACAAAACAGTTCCATGGTGGTTTGTTGTGCCGATGAACTGCATAAAAAAATCTGTTTTTAACCGAAAACTAAACACCCCCTTATTAGAGATGCAACAAAATGATATCAGTAGAGATCAACAGCCCGTCACAGATTACTTTAGCCCGGAGCACTTCTGAAGGAGAAGGGAGTGAGAGGGCAGTTAGGCCGTCTCTCCGCTGCAGTGTCAGTAGAGGGCTGCTGGAGAGGTGCTGGTCTGTGTGGCTGTCTGGCTGACGTCTGTGTCTCCTCTCTCCCGGCAGTTCATGGCATCAAGTGGACTTGCAGCAACGGGAATAGCAGCACTGGCTTCTCGGCAGAGCAGCTCGTGCAGCAAATTCTGGACAGCCACCAGACCAAACCACCTCCCCGGACTCACAACTGCCTCTGCACGGGAAACCTGGGTAAGGGAACCGGACCACAAATGATGTCTCTCTGAAAAAGCTTTGAGACCTTTGAGTTATAAACCGTACAGATGAGTTAGAAACTTCTCCATGACCTCTCATCAAATGATCTCAACTTCTGTCCACATTCATTTTATAAGAGTTTATCTCACAGTATGGCTGTGGATTCATTCTGTTCTCCTTCTACGAGGACTCGTGTGAGTTTTATTGATAGCCTTTAATACATTTTATCAGACAATGATTTTACTGTAAGGTATTATGTTTATGTTTAAATATAAGTCTGACCTTTTCCATCATCTTTTCTGGTCCAGTATAGATCTTGGCCAGTAGATGGTACTATTGAGTCAAGTAAAAATGATCTGAACGCAAACCAGATTCAAAATACTGTCAGACACTGATGAATGCATTTATAATAAAACAAAATTAGTTATGAAACCAATGCACTCATTTATTCTGAAATCACTGACAGGTGATAATGTTGAGTCAAATGAAAAAAAATCTTTTCCACTATATATCACAAATATTTTTATTGAAACATTATATTTTACCCGGATATCTTTTTTAATTATTTACTATAATATATTTTTTAATTATGTAATTTTTTCATACTTATGAATTTTTTGCATTTTATATAACACTTCTTAGAATATACACTACCGTTCAAAGGCTTGCGATCATGATTTTACATTTTATTAAATTGAGTCTCCAATGCTTATAAAGGCTGTATTTATTTATTTTTTATATTTTTATATGTATTTTTTATTTTATATATTATATTTGTATTTATAAAAAAGTTATATTGTGAAATGCTATTGCAATTTGTAATATTGGTTTCCAAATATCAAGTTCCTGTAATGCATCATAATCAGTTTTAAAACTGTTGTGCTGCTTAATATATATATATATACATATATAATTTGTTTTGTTTTGTTTTACTTTTTTTGGAACCTGTGATACTTTTTTTTTTTATTCTTTGATAAATAAGTTTAAAAGAAAATCATATATTCAAAATACTATAAATTGTATCCATTTAATCTTTGCTGAATAAAAGTATTAATTAAAAAAACATTTTAATAGTAGTGCATATTTTAACACAATTTCTATCTTCAAAAAGTTCCTATTTCCAATATTGATTATAAATCAGCGTATTAAAACGCTTTCTGATTGGTCATGTGACTTGATCCTGAGTAATGATCCTGAAAACTTTTCTTCCCATGAATAAATTTAATTTTAAGGTATATTAAAATAGAACATGTTTAATTGATATTTTTAATTATATTTTTATTTGCAATTATATTTCACTAAATTAAGTTTTAAGTATTTTCTTTTACTAAGTAGATTCAGCCTCGATGAGCATTAACATTTTTTTTAAGTCTTACTGATCCCAAACTCAAAATGCATAGTTTAGTTTTATGTGTCATACTGTTTTTAAGTTACGCTAATGTTATACCGTAACTTACAATGTGTCTGCTGCCTGTAGGTGCTGGGAGCAGCCTGCATCACAAATGCAACAGTGCCAAACACCGTATCATCTCGCCCAAAGTGGACCCCCGCACTGGAGGAGCCTACAGCAGCACCCACTCCGAGGTCCAGAACAACGACGTGTCGGAGGGAAAGACAGAGCACAGCCACAGCGGGGGCAAAAACGGCAGGGCAGGGGCAGATGGCGCCGGTGGAGCGGGCGGCAGAGAGAAAAGGAACGGCAAAGTGCACAAACCATCGCTGCTCCACCAGAACAGCATGGAGGTGTCCTCATCCAACCAGGTGGAAGTGCCAGATACCACCCAGAGCTCACCAGTCTCCATTAGCAGCGGGCTAAACTCCGACCCCGATATAGCCGACAGTCCGGTAGTGACAGGAATGGGCCATGTAGCCTCGGTAATGAGCAGCCTGTCTCAGTCCGCCACTGTATTCATGTCAGAGGTCTCTGGAGACCCTGTCTATAGCATGTCCCCTACTGTAGACCCCAACGCTCACCTCTTGGGGCCCGACACAGCCTCGAGCAGTCTGGTATTAGCAGTGACAGCCGACAGTCACAAATTTGCCTTTGCTGGAGCTGTTGGAGTAGGTTTAACAGACGCAGGTTCCGCAGACGGACTTGCTATGCTCTCCACAGCCGGTGTGTCTGAAGAACTTGTGCTGTCTAGTAACCTGGAATCTGGGAATATCAAGCTGCCCGAGACGAATATGAACTTTGACCCTGACTGCTTCCTCAACAACCCCAAGCAAGGTCAGACCTACGGAGGGAATGGAATGAAAACCGAGGAGAGCAACGGTAGCAGCTGCAGTAATGGAGGGCTGAGGTGCTCCCCGCCGCTCAGCGACAACGGCTATGGCTTTAATACGGCTCTGGTGAAGAACATCAAAACGGAGGACATGTCTTTCGAACAGCAGCTGGCCAACGAGGGTGGCTATCAGGTTGGAGAAGTGGTGAGCGGGGCTGTCAATATGCCTGGTTCCTCGAACGGCGGAACAGCCCAGAACTCCCTGGTTCTGACTCCTACTGGTTCGCTGTTGCCATCTGGAGGCGGACTTAGTCCCAGCACCACCCTTGAGCAGATGGATTTCAGTGCGATCGATTCCAAGCAAGACTACCCACCCAGTGTTTTGTCAGCGGCGGGCTACGGCCAGTCCATCTCTGGCTCTCACCTGGCCCACCAGGGTCACTCCCCCAGCTTCTTCCTGCAAGGTTCTCCACAGTCCCAACCCCAGAACAACTCTGGTTCCACCCAGAACTCCCGCGACTCCAACACCTACATGGGCCTCGTCAAGACGGACTCAACAGGAACAAACGGGCATCTTCACCACCATCACCACACACACCCCAACCAGCACACTGCGTCTAACTGCAACGGCGGCTCTCCGACTGAACGAAATGGACCGGCCGGGTCCCTCCCGCTTCTGCAGTACCAGAACCGCTTTCCGACACCGGGTCAGGAGCATGAGGAAGTCTCTGGTTTGAAACAGCCAATAGGAGCAGAACAAGGAGAAGGAGGCGTTCAGGAGAAGGACTCGGATGGTCTTATGAAACCGGTGGAGCACTTGCAGACTGGAGAAGGAGGTGAAGCTGAGGGTGTGGGAGGCGCAGAGCACTACATCCAGCAACCGACGGAAGGTGGAGGAGTCGGGCCGGGATCAGGAGGAACGAGTGCGAGGGCGGAAAGTGGAGCCCTGTGCAATGACGCAGAGGGAAGTGGAAGCACCAATCAACAGCTCCAGCCGCTTCTACAAGGGGCCGGTTTGGTGCAGGGGCTTTTTAGCACCGTGGGTGGGCATCAGAGCCTGGGCGGAGGGGGAACCAACGGAGGGGGCTCTATGGAGATTAATCTGGACCACTTTGACGTTTCCTTCGGGAATCAGTTCTCAGATCTCATTAACGACTTCATTTCGGTAGAGGGTGGAAGCGGAGCGGCGGTAGTGGCTGGAGCCAACGCTCTCTACAGCCATCAGCTGATGACCCATTCGGGAACAGAGGGGCAGGTCTCTTCTGGGGCTGCTGCGCAACAAGGTGCAGATGAAGTAGCTCACGGTACAAGGGGGTATAATTCTGCAGACCTCTGTCTCCAGTCCTGTTGCAGCCCTCAGTCCACACAGGCTGGTGCGGGTGAGGCAGGGCAGCTGGCGTATATGCAGGTGGCTGAGGCCGTGTCGGCGGCAGTGGCGCATGGAAACATGGGAATGTTGCAGGCTACCGGAAGGCTGTTTGTGGTGACAGACTATTCTCCAGAATGGTCTTATCCTGAGGTAAGTTTGGAGCACTGCTATGGATGTGTGCTAGAGCGCGTACTGATTTTGCTGAGTTAGATGTCTTTCTAGGTCAGCATATATCATTGACCCTGGAACAACATTTTAATCCAGATATTTATCTATGATCTTATCCCTATCCCAGTTTCATCAAAACATTTCTTAATTTGTCTTATGGATTTGAAACAGCATGAGGGTGAGTAATTAATGACAGTATTTTCATTTTGGGGTGAACTAACCCTTTAACCATGAGTAATCCCTAAAATCAGACCAAATGATAGGCGAATGGCACTGATGTACAAGCACCAAACACTGACTGTAGGCATAATCTTCACAAAAACCATAAACTGGTTCTTCCAATCCCATTGGTTGATCATCATGTTGTTCCAGGGTCAACAAAGATGTGGTTCAGGAATATGTTGTACTTGGTAAAATTAGGTTCTGCGTGTGCTAGAATAACCAGCAGGGGGCAGCAGAGATGAAAGCATATGTCCCAAGTGGAGGGAAATCAGCTGAATTTTGTGGAAAGGTTTTTAACAGTACAATGATTAATACTTAATAATAAAAGAGTGTTCGTCATTCTGTCTGAAAAATTCTAGTCCAAACCTGTATGAGTTTCTTTTTGTCTTTTGACCAAAAAAGAAGATGCTGGTAGCATCTTCTCTTGGGACAGTTGCATAATAGGTTTGGACTAGTCTTAAAAGATAGAAGATAAAGATAAAGAGTGGTCACATATTTTTAATTCAGTTGTGGATGTAATCTAAAATGTAGATAAGACTAAAATTAATCCACAGAATAAAACTGATTACCCTTTGGTTTAGTGCTGGCTGTACTTGAGACATACATCTTAACATAGAGGCTAGATTTATGTAACTGGCCCCTGCAGCGCAGAAAAAATAATACTATTTGGTTACACACCTTCTCCAGAATATATTCTTTTGTGTTCAACAGAAAAAAGAAACTCATATAGGTTTGAATTATCGTGAGGATCAGTAATTAATGATTTTTCATTTTTGTGTGAACTGTCCCTTTAATTAAACAAAGGCCAGGAGACATGAAGGAATGTCTGTAATTCTGTGAAAACCTGTGGAATGAAAGCTTATAATTCACATGGGAATTGGCCACAAGCTGTTTAATGCAGGAATAGATTTGAGTCTTTTGAGGTCTGCATGCTAAGCTCAAGGTCTTCTCTACAACAAGTGACGTATATGTATTTGTCCCAGAAGCCCCTGGGCCACATGAGACACATACTCAGCCTGTTATTAACATGCCCATTGGCAAGGAAGCAGTCGGACTAATATAGACCGAGGGGACATTAGAACCCACCACAACAACAGCTCTCAAGCCCTGGATATTTTTTCTGTGACATTTTCCTTGTTGGAAAAAGATATCATCACAGACGCGCTTTAATTCAGTCTTTCTTGTGGTGTCTGACATTTAAAATAAATGCATATTTACAACAACAAATACATATTGTCAAATCTGACAGCGTAAGCACACAGTAAATGTAACCAACCAATTCCAACACAGTTTACATTAAAGGAAACTGTGCTCGTTTGTAAGCCTGGTATATATTTCTCAGGGTGGTGTGAAGGTGCTGATCACCGGTCCATGGCAGGAGGCCAGCAGTGAATATACCTGTCTGTTTGATCAGATAACAGTTCCGGCCTCCCTCATCCAGCCCGGGGTGCTACGTTGTTACTGCCCAGGTATTTCATTAATATGCATGCACACACAGACATTTAAAATGGTCCTTTTAAAGGGAAAGGGTGGTGCAGCTACATTCATAGTATACTAAAATACATGTATGCCACATGGTCCCAATCCAATATCTTATTTAAGGCTCTTTTTCATGCTAAATAAACAAACAAACAAGTTATACACTTTGCATGGTAAATCTCACTAATGTACTCCATGAATATATCATGTGGTCTTTGTTGAACAAACAAAGGATTGTTCTTTAACAGCTGTCATAGAGAACTCATTAAAATTCCACTGTTACATAACTAAAATAAATAAATAACATCAAATACTCAGAGCCATCTCTCTAACCATTGGGTGGACTTTACACTGTAAGCCTTTTCTTTGCACATTAAAAATGATTGATTTGTTTCTCGTTTCCATTTAAAGCTCATGACACAGGCCTGGTGACCCTGCAGGTGGCAGCCAGCAGTCAAATCATCTCCAATTCAGTGGTGTTTGAGTATAAAGCCCGTGCCCTTCCTGCCCTGCCTTCTTCTCAACACGACTGGCTCTCACTGGACGGTACGTTTTGAGATTTATCTTGCGTTGCATCATGTACCGCTGTTACACAGTTGTGTTTTTGGTTGACATCATTTTGCATTTATTCATTTTGAGCAATACAGCTGTAAACAAACTTTGGATGTTTCATCTGAATTCATGTTTTTGTGCATTTTGAATATTTCATATTATATGCGTACTGCCAAAAGCTCTGAATGGTTGATGGCTGACATGTCGTTGTTTCTTAAGAATTAAATGACTGGCAGGTGAATAATTAAAGACTTGGTTGCTGTTAAACTATTGGTTTTGTATGCATTTTAATCAAGGTGGAGCGGTAATGTTTCTCTAGTCTAAAAGTAAAATAAAAACATCTCACAGAGACTTTTTTGGCCTGAATAAGTAAGCTGGTTAAACAGGGCTGGTCTCGTCTGTCAGATATTTCAAAAGATTAAATGCATTTGGATAAAAGAACGCTTTAAAAGGCTTGTCTGTTTTTGCATTTATGGTATGTTTTTGTGCTTCAACTGTTTGTGGAACAGGGTTATAAGGACTTGTGTGGACTTGTTCTGGGGTATAAATATGATATGTTATTTATTTTCTGAGGGTGAATCTCAAAAGGAAGTATCCAGGTCATATCTAGTAAAAATAAAAAAATATATATATTTTAATAGAAAATCTCATTGCTTTATATTTTGTATGCACTTAAATGGCAAACAATAATTAAATAAATCCCAAATTTCACTAAACCAACTGAAAATATATACTGTATTTAGCCTAAAATTACAATTAATCCTTTAAAGTGAAAAAAAAACATCATTGCCATTTTCATAGAGGGATTGTACGCATCATTATTCTCAAAGATAGTTCTTATTAGCTTCTTGTCAGTATTGTAGTAATTAGTCCAGTCTGGACATACAGTAGTAGTTGCCAGCATAAACCTGAGTACTTAAATATATAATTTTGCAGTAAGTATAGTTAGATATTTGTTTTTATTTTACTGAAGCTATTCTAAACAATGTAAACAGATCTTATAGGTCCTAAAATGGACTTTTCCTATCTTTCCACATTTCTTAAAGTGAAATTCACAATTTAGACTCTATTTGCATTAAGCATGTTACAGTTACAGATGGAAAAGCGCTGGAAAAGAGTGATCTGAGTTTTTGAGATGAGATCTTATCCGTCTAATCGAGCTTCAGTTCTCCCAGCATGCTGTCTGCGTGCATCCAGCGCGTTATCTGCGTGGCGCTGAACGACACACCGCCTGGCCTGATTTGTCATAATGCAGAGAGGAGAAAAACAGTTTATCTGCAGCATTGCAGGTACTGAACCACAGGACAGAGGCTGAGAGGGGCAGTAGCACTAAACCTAACTCCTGTTGACACAGATTTGTCGCAAAACGCCCGTGTGAGCGACCATCACATTGTTCCAAGCGGTTATATGAATGATCGTAGCGGCTCCATTGTGTTTCGCTGCCACTCCCAAAAGAAAAACACGTCCACATCCAACCGCCACACGACTTGTGATTCGCGCGGTTTCAGTCGGAAGCGAAACAAAAACATCAAAAGCTAAAAACTTAGGGTCCAGGAGCTGTCGTCGATCGCTATAAAACAGCAGAACGTTTAAAAAGACACACATAAACAAAATACGCCAAAACCGATCGCGGTTCGGGGACGAATGGTTGGTGCGCGTAGAGCGTTCGCTGTGTAAACGATACGACTAGGCGTAGATTTCTCTTTTTCTATCTTAACGACTGTTTTCCGCTGGAAAAGGAGACTGAGGTGCCTGCGAGTGTTAAGAGAACCAGCCGGTGGCGCACGACTGCGCGTAAAGCGGTGCGTAAAGCGCGTACCTGCGGCGGATGAAGCCCCGCGTCTCCATGAGCGAGCGGAGAAGATAAAGCATCGGCAGCAGGGATGGGGAGGGAACAGGAGGAGGTGTAGAGGAGGGGGACGAGGGGTCTTTATCTCTCTCCCTACACACTCCGCACTTACACTTTGTTCTATTGTTGTTGGCTCCGCTGCCAAGCGGCTCCTGCGGTTAGTTTGACGCTGGATGGAGAACATGTGTGAGTGACAGACAACACGCTGGCTGATTCGGGTTAGTACGCGTAATTAAATTTTTTTCATGCTGACATGAACTTGATCCACACGCATAGGCTATTTAAAGACGAATATAGGTTGTAGTTGTGCTCCAGGTGCGAGTGTCTTTGTTGTGTGCCCTGCAATATTCCCTTGTTTGGCTTGTTTGTGAACAGCAGTGAGAGCATTTTCTCTAATGGAAGCATTGAGCTTCATGGGTGAAGTGTGGAAAATATTCACTGTAGACTCAGCATGGAAGTTTCCTTAAATGAATGGATGTGGAATTGTGATATTGTGCAGGTTATAACCAGTTCAGATTGTGCACAAAGGCTTGTAAACTTTTACCAACCGGTGTTTTCAGAGACCTCCAGATCTCCTAAAGCATGTGGTTACAATGAGTCAGTCAGGTGTAGTGCGTCTGTCTTCAGCACCACAGGCAGTGGACAGCGACAGTGATGCTGAGAGGATCAGACTGTTGTCCTTCTTCCGCTAAGCGCTCCAGAGGGAGAGGACGAATCTACTGTGACATGAAGTTGACCCTTTTTCTAGAATCATAATGTAATAATGAAATGCAGTGTTGTTTTGCTGGCAGACCTATTAGAATTGTTTTACCAACCTGTTGACAACTTTTGTCATTTCCCTTTTGACTGTTTTTATTATTATGAACAACACTAATTTCTAATCTGTGTGTTATTACAATCCTGCCACATCTCAGTGAAATCACATTACAAAAGTGAAGAGGATTTCAACCCAAATCGAGTAACTTCTGTATTCTTGTTTTGCTGGGCTCCCTACATGCCCTTACAAGGAAACTTCTAACTAGGTCACCATAATCAACCCTAAATCTGCAGTTCAAAGTTCCTTGTTCTGCTTTGATGAGATTTCCTGTGGAATTCTAGGAATTGCGGTCAGGGCTTGAGTCCTCTATTGGAGCGCCCACACAGATGTGTCTCATCCGTGCTGTTTTTGCTCTCGATTGAGATTAAACTGTTTTTTGTTTTTATGTCTACTCTCCAGCTAAATCTGAGCACGCACTGTGTTGCACTCACTTTTAGTTTCATGTTATAGGACACAACTCTTTGTGGAGATTTTGTTTTTTTGTTGTTGTTTTTGTTGTCTTCCAATGATCGTTCAGTTTGTTTGTTTTTTCCCAGTTAGATTCATTGTTTAACATATTTTACATGTAAAAAAACAGTCAAAGTTCTTTCTTTGTGTGAATAAACTCAGTATTTGCTGTATTTTAAGTAAAACTCTTTGAAATCCATTGTTATCTGGTACTTAAAGACATATATGCATTGCATAATATCACAAGAAAGTTCAAAAATAAAGAAAAAGAAAAACATTCACACATAAACAAGAGTGCCTTTGTTTCCAGCGGTCTTTGTGCTGGAAGCTTTTGTTTGTCGAAGTTGTGGTCTGAGGCATTACATGTCTGATAAACCTTGATTCGAACTGATATTGAACTGTTTTTAAGCAGAAGGGATGTTTTCGGTTAGACAAGGAAATTCATACGAATAATCAGTGCTGGGTGTATGACTGACGTTATTTTCATAGCATCCTTGTCTATGTCCGATTCTTTCCAAAACAACCACCTGTTCCAGGGTCATGATCTACCAGATCTACCCATGTCTACAGCATTAGGAGCTGTTATCCCAGCTTTGAGTCCATGCTGAGCTAAATCCCTTTAAGACAAAATCATTGCACGTTATCAGCTAAATCCTGTCGAAAGGGACATTTGTGCATTTTCATTTTTTTCCATTTCTGTTCGATGCATTTATGGCGATGGGCTTAAAACAGGATTTTGGTCTGTTATAGATTTAAAGCAAATCCTGTGGAAATGCCCAGCAGAGGATGAGCTCTTTTAAACCCTAAAAATAAATATCAATATGCTCTCTAAGCTCAGATAGTAGCAAATATCGGATATGCTTAGGGGAGCAAAATCATATAGCAATCATCCAGAATTTAAGAAGTAACCAAAACACTGCAAATACACTGCACACATCTTATTTTCTCCATACAATGGACTTTCTATTTTATTTAAGATGAATTGATTATTTTAAGGATAAGTGTCATTAATTAAGACAGTAATTGGAGAGAGATGGCAGCTTTCATTAAATGACTGAAAAGAGTGTCACATCCAACACTTTAAGGATGTTTTAAGGATTGCTGTGCAGTCTCGGCTCACCAGATATGGTCTCTTTGACACCAGATCTCGAGAAGATGGGAAATTGCACTGTGCAAATCACATTTTGCACCTTTACTTAATATGCAAAACAACACTGTCAGCAAGTGCAGTTTAATGTGCAATAATCAATTCTTGCCATATGGATGCATTGTCAAATGCTTGTTTAATTTCTGATGACTGTAAAGCCCATAGTCTCTTTATTACCAATCTCAGGCACAATAAACCGCAACAGATCTTCAACAAGTGAGTGAATTTTGAGCCCCTGTTGCGCTTGTAGCTGTAAAGTGGTGCAGAAGCCCCCACTCTCAAGAGCATGATGCAACTGTGATGAAATAGAGAAACCGGCTTGGGCTCTCTGCATTAGGATATTACCATGAGATTCTCAAACATCCAGCGAATAGAGAGTTTAGTCCTCTCACTCAAGGCTTGTGCTCAACCACATGAGGTCCGCTTGACCAGGAGAGCTACCCAGGCCAAAGGAGCAGCACCAAGGCTGATGTAACATCTGCTGAAAAACGGTAACACTCATTGGCACAGTCTGTTTAGTACTGTTGGGGGGTTTTCTGGACACCTTTGGGCTAGTTTATGCATGTGCGTCGTTGGTCTGTGTTGGTGAAGGTTGTTGTTGGGCGCATGGGAAAAGTAGGATCTGTGCATTTTCTGTACTTTTAAAAGAGAGCATCATACGCATTTATGACTTTCTGAAGAATCTTGCTCTTTTTGTAGTGCATATTAAAAGTTAAAGTTAACTGTAGGAACTGTGTGATGCTTGTTTTTTGCATGCGTTCATTTGTTGTGACTTCTTGGGAGCTAATTATCATATTGGAATGCAAAGAAATTGGGCCAATTTTTGACAGATGACTGTGAAAAATGGTCAGATTACCTTGAATTCACCTGATATATTCACCTCAATACAACGAATGCAAATAGCGTCGCCTCATCCGTTTCCTCTAAACATATTCTCCATGGCTGCATAAATAAACATGAGTTAGGTCTGTCTGTTTTGAAATGCTGCCCCTCAACAGTTTCAGGTTTGACACAAAGCTCTCAAGCGCTCTGTTGCCTGGCTGGTCTGCTGGCGTCTGATTGGTCGTCTCCAGGCTGCTGGAGGTGTAGTAGAGCGTTGATTATGTCACAGCCCCGTTGTAGAGCAATTTGGTCCCTCCTCCCCTTTCCCCTCCCCCCCAGCCTACATGAGAGTACGTGTGCCGCATTCTGAGTGGAGGGAGCGAGAGAGGGAGAGAGAAAGAGAGAGAAAGACAGCCAGCCAGCAGCAGGTGGAAATGACATCATCTGCACTGCACCAATACTGCAGTAGTGTTTGAACAAAGCTGCACTGGAGCTCCGTTTCGGAGCGGCTCTTTTTGTCTGCAAGGGTGGATAATTTGTGAAGGAAAAACACAGAATCCAATGCATGCGTGTATGTCCATTCATTAGAATTAGATTCACTTTCATTCACCGTGTGTGAAACAGAACCGGTGTCAATGTGAAATATGCAGAGAATTTGGTTTGATGTTAGCAGTCACTGTAAAAGCATTTTTTGTTTGTTTGTTTTGAGTATGCAAGCTAGCTATTATTTGATATGGACAAGTGGAAATGGTTCAGTGAGAAATAATAACAAATGAATATATCTCTAAGATGATGAAGAGTGCTTAATTTGTTTTAAATGTAATCTTTGTATGTAAGTTTCCTTACATAATCTATTTTCAGTTTAGTTTTGGTTTTTATTTTTTGCTTTTCTTAAAAAAATAGTTAATGAATATTGAAAAACATATTTTTACATTTTCTCAGGACAGGTACACCATGTAGACATTTGTAAAGAAAACATATTTTGTGTACATTATTTTTTAATTCCAAAAAATTGTAATTCATCACAGAAGAGGTGTATTTTGACTAACCTAAAAAAATTGCATTATTTAATTGACCCATATAAAGTAGTGAAATGAAACACACAATATATTTTACTTCTGTACACATGACAGTTAATAGAGTTCAACAAGAGATTCATCAAAAAAATAAATACAGAACAGCACTTCATTTTTACTTACATTTTTTATCCATACCATTGATTTTCCACCTTATATAACCTTAGATATGGTTGAAATAGGTGCTTGCTGCCAGAGTGAATGCTCCTATGGCTTTGGTGAGAAAGAAACTGGTCTTAGTTGTTACTTCTGGATGAAAGACAAACATTATTTTCTTTGTAATAACATGCACTGATTAATCATACACAATAACACTGGGAACATCTGTTTTTAAATTCACTTGATATGTACACATAATCTTAATTTCCTTTATTTTTTTGCAGATAACCAGTTCAGAATGTCCATCCTGGAACGCCTAGAGCAGATGGAGCGAAGGATGGCAGAGATGGCTGGTCAGCAGCAGCAACAGCAGAGCGGTGGAGGACCGTCTGAGAGTGGAGGAACTGGAACAGGAGGAGGAGATGGAGGAAGAAGCAGCTCTGAACAGGCGCAGGTATCATTCTGTGCTACACTGTCTTGCTTCACACTAATGCATATCCCTATTAGCTTCTTGGAATTGACTTGGTTCTTGATTCTTTGTCTCAGTTCTCACCAGGTCAGGGTCAGAGCCAGGGTCAAGGTCCAGCTGGCAACTCCTTTGAGAGCCGTGTGGTAGTGGTTTGTGAAAAGATGATGAACCGTGCATGCTGGGCCAAGTCCAAGCACCTGATCCACTCCAAGACGTTTAGGGGCATGACTCTTCTTCATCTTGCAGCCGCCCAGGGCTACACCACGCTTATCCAAACACTTATCAAGTGGCGGTGAGTATACTGATTGTATATCTGCACTAAATTCCCATGTATATTGCATTTTTCTGCATAATATATAACTATTCTGTATTGTTCTTTGTGCTGTTTATTTTACAGAACTAAGCATGCAGACAGTATTGACCTGGAACTTGAGGTCGATCCTCTAAACGTGGACCATTTCTCTTGCACACCTCTGGTGAGTATTGACACTTGGTCAGGATGCTTTAATCATGATATCATGTTGTCTGGATGAGTTGTTTCATATAGAAGGAGCAGAGGGATGGCATACAAATTAAATGCAACTCAATTCTCTCCAGATGTGGGCTTGTGCTTTGGGTCATATGGAAGCAGCAGTGGTTCTATATAAATGGGATCGTCGAGCTTTGGCCATCCCGGATTCTTTGGGCCGCTTGCCGTTGGCTATTGCCAGATCTCGTGGCCATACCAAGCTGGCAGAGTGTCTGGAAAGCCTGCAAAGGGAGGAGCAGCAGTCAGGAGCACTGAATACAGCTCCTAGCATGCCTTTCTCACCATCTGCTGAGGCCTCAGCCACAGAGGGGTGGATGAATGTTTGGGGTTCAGAGACATCTTCAGTTGGGCTGAAAGGAAGCAACAGCACTAGTTCTGCAACCAGTTCCAGCTCAGGTGAGAACTGGAAACCTTCATTCACACTGGACTGCCGGGACAGTCTTTCATGTGCATGTTAAGTTAAGAAAAAACTATTAAACTCAAAAAAACCTTGCATGAACAAACGAGTGCTTTGCATGTAGATGGATTAGGTTGGGTGACATGTTGTGTTTATTTGGTCAAAAATTCTTCTAAGATGCTTTCTTTGTACTTTTGCAGACTTAAGGAGACCCAGGTCTGAACCATCTAGTTTCTATAGCAGCGTTAGTCACAGCGATGCCCCGTTGAGCAAGAAACACAAACCCAACCCAGAGAGCCTTCAAACTCGGCCCAGCAAACCCTGCTCTACCCCTCTTGGACTAGAGGAACAGGCTCACAAGCCTAAAATGTGCCCTTCTAAACCGAGGGAAGGTACTGGAGAGAAAGAGCAAGGAGATGGTGAGCAGTCTCAGAATAAGTTGGGCTCAACTTGTGGAGGTGGGTGCTGGGGTTCCAGACAAGCTGCAGGACGCAGAGTGCCAACTGTAGGACTTGGCAAGGAAAGGCTTGCGAACAGACTGAGATTAAGAGAGATTGCTAGTGCGGGAACAATCTCTGATCTGCGGACAACCCAAGACGATCTGGAGAACACAGGAGACCTGCAGGTGAGGCATAAAGAAGGTACTCAAGCAGACTGCAGAAACTGATTTTTTTTGTAGTGATACAAGATAAAAAGTAAAGCTTGTCAGATCTTGCAAAACTTGCATTGGCTTCTGTCTGACGTCTCAGTGGCAATATTGCTAGAAATTTTGAAAGTACTCATGTATTTGTTTCCAGAACATGAACATGATGACTTTAGCAGAGGAAGTCATTGAGGCGACATCTGATCGCATCAAGAGGGAAAACTTTGCTGCATCCGAAACTACACTGGATGGTGTTGGAGTCAGCAGCACCATGAGCTGGTTGGCCAGTTATCTTGGAGATGCAGAAAGGTGATTCATCAAAACATTCTATAATCTGTTCTCATGAATCCTAGTCACAGCCTCTTTGGGTTCTTGTGTGTAATTGTTTTCTCAATTGTTCCCAGGTTCCTGTTCAACAAGCCCCTAACTTCCTCTCCTGGCCTGGGCCCAGTCCACAGTGGAGGACAGCCAGAACTCGATGGTACTCTTGGGAAGCTAGGCCTCCAGACCCCTGCTGAATGGACTGCGCTTCTCAATGCCTCCCACAACAAGGAGGAGCGTGACATGACCCAGCTGGCCTTGTCTGATCCCGAACAGAGAGAACTTTACGAGGCAGCCCGGCAGGTCCAGAACACCTTCCGCAAATACAAGGTAGGGCAGGGCTTCACCCAGGTGCCAGGGCCACCCATGCAGGTTTTCAGTGGTGTGTTGCCAGTGTTCGTGATGGTCCAATTTCAAAGGTCTTGATGTATTGTGTTGTGTTGTATGGTGTTCCTGAACTTAAGGTAAATGAATCTGGATCTTTGCAGTCCTGTGTTGTGAAAGGTGGTATGATTGTTGTGGTGTGCGCTCAGAAGGCAGAGATAGGGTCACTGTTGTTGACAAGCATGGGGAAACTTGCTTGAGCTTAGCATGGCCTTGCTATAAGGAATGATTGCAATGTTCCATCTATCTATCTGTCTGTCTTAACGGGATGCGTGGATATCCCTGAGTCCACACCATGTTGGTTGTTCAGAGCAGATTTCTCCCAGTGTTCCACTGGTGCGCAGTGCTCTGAGGAATAACCTTCTCCCAGGTCTCAGAGCATATCAACGCAACTTTACCAGTCTATGAAGACACCTTGGCCAGGCACAAAGGAATCAGATGCCATCATCTCTGTGGCCTTGCAGGCCACCTTGTGAACTCTAATCTCTCTCCTGTCCTCTCCACCCTACCTTATCCCCCTCTTCCCCGTCATGCAGGGTCGCCCGCTTCGGGAGCAGCAGGAACTGGCAGCTGCTGTCATTCAGCGCTGTTATAAGAGGTACAAACAGGTAGGCAGAGACACTCAGAATTCTGTCTGTGTACACTTTTAAGTGGTCAATTATTAAAGGCTTTACGAGAATGCCTTCAATACCTTCCTCTCTCTTCTTCAAGCTGACATGGATAGCCTTGAAGGTAACAAACCTGCTTCATCTACAACTGCTTTGAACTGGAAGTTTGTTACTGGTGTTTCTCTATCATAGTTATGTTGCTTATAATTAGGGTTATGGACATGAATCAAACTTTGACTAATAAAGCTAACGCAGCTTTCTAAAAATAGATTAGCTATTTAGCCACTTTTCCTGACTTGTCTTACTTCTAAAACTATAAAACAGGCAAAAATGTCAAAAAAATGTCATTGTTTATTCAGATTCGGTCCACGTTTTGAGACTTGAGGCAGTAAGCAACCACCTAGCAATGACCTAGCACTTTCTGTTGTGCTATTTTGTGTTCAAAAACATTCAAAACAACTTAGCGACTGCATGGCAACTGTCAATCATCCTCACATCTAATTTAATGTTGATGGTGTAGTTTGGCAGTGTTGATAATTGTTTTGTATTAGCAAAATGGCTAACAGTTTGCTAGAGATCTCTCTTTCACTTAGCCACGTGACACAAGTTTTTTTGTCTTCTTGGCAGTATGCACTTTATAAGAAGATGACGCTGGCCGCCATCCTTATCCAGAGTAAATTCCGCAGCTACCACGAACAGAAAAAGTTCCAGCAGAGTCGCAGGGCAGCCATGCTGATCCAGCAATATTACCGCAGCTACAAAGAGCTTGGCCGGCCGAACACACGCAGCCGGGCCTCTGCAGCTGCACTGGTGCAGCAAAAACTCAGGTACAATAACAGCAATCCAGTAAAGGCTAACCTAGTAGTTGAAGATTGAACAAATCAGATATTATAAACGTTATTGTCAAATACACATGGCATCTGCAAAGTCTTACTGGTGTGAGCACTTTGGCCAAGCTAGGTACTGATTAAAAAACGTTTCATGTACTGTAATACACCACATTTAGAATGAAAATGCCACCCTCAAGCACTCAGAATTAATCATCATTCAAGTATAACAGACAGTTAAAAGACCTTTTGCTTGGCCATCATCTTGGAGTTTATTTCAGAATTGAGTTCCCGAAGTCCATTTGTGTGTGCACATGCTTTTCCTAAGCAACCTTGTGTGTTCAAGCCTCACAAGGAGTGTTGCATGCATTAATTGAGTGTCATTTTGCCATTCTAAAGTGTACTGTCGTTTCGGATGAATTACTAAGTAAGTGCCAACACTTAAAATGTGACACGCTGCCAAGTCGACTTTCTAAAGAATGGCAGCATTCGAAACCCTCCTGTTTACTTTAAGAGGCAATCTGCTGTTGAAACAGCGCTAGGAAATGATTTACTTAACTAACAGTTTGAGTCCAAGAACACATAGAAGCATCATTATTTTCGCATGCCATTTGTTGTCTCACAACCTGTTGAAGCGGTCGCATTTTGCAGTTTTCAGAGTGCAATTAAGAGTTAAGAAATTAAACAAACCCATAAATGTTAGGTATTAGCATGCAACATTTGTGCTCGTGACAATTGCTTAAATCAGGTTTCTTGGTGTAATGATATATTTTGCCTAGCGTACAAGAAAATCCTGTAGACTTGCATTGAGAGATAAACCCTAGCCCTATCATATGGCGCTTTTCCACTGCATGGTACGGTACGGTATGGTTCAGTACAGCTCACTTTTGGGGGGTTTTCCACTGGGAAC
>JAUMHR010000060.1:4670151-4685091 GCA_032361145.1 Enteromius fasciolatus | reverse complement strand
TAATCTCTGGGTTGGGCAACTCAGAGTTCAAGTTTAAACTCTGAGTTGTTTGAACCTCCTTTCTGAAATAGGCCCCTTATCAGCTAGATATTGTGGTTTATGCATGTTTGCGTATGCTCGAATGAACTACTATATAATAAAATCCTGATTTGTTTTTATTCAGTGGCTGTCATGCCTTGTTTCATAACAGATTTATTTAACATGTAATTAAGACATTACTAATAATTACTAATAGGCTAATATTTGTGAAATGGTCTTCTCTAGACTTCATTTCTCTAACAAATAATGAGCTGTACAATGTGGACTTGCCTGTGGCTGATCAAATGTTGTGTGAGATTTTGTTTAATAGCTGTTTAAAGGACATCTTTCCGTGGTTGAAACGCAGATTGAGTGATTACATGGGATGTCCATTCATGTTTATTGTTGAATGGCGGGAAATGAACGTGTGTACGTGAGCACTGTTATATAATCACACATGTAATCATGATGCGTTACTGAAAGCACAGATTGCTGCCCTGTTCTGTTGCTGGAGTGCAAGTTTTACCATTTTCAAAATGTCCAAAAAACTTGACCTCTTGAGTCTGGGAGAAAAGCAAAAAATATAGTTTTTATAATCTTTTTGTAACCCATATATGAAGAGTTTGGTTCCAAAACCCATTTTGCCTAAATTGAGTAAAAATGCATTTTATTTACCAAGAGAGTGGCAAGATGAAAACCACTGTTTTGTTTCAAACGTTCACATAGCATCTTTAGGTTATAATAACATTCAAAATTAAAATCCAGATTTAGATTTTCAAAGATATATTATAAAAAGTTATTATTTTTTCCCTCCAAAAATGCAATAAATCCACTATCCTGCACCCTTTTAATTTTACCAATTTAACATGTCATCTTTTTAATGCTATAAATTACATCAGTTAACATTAATTAATATATTTAATTGTCTAATAGCACTAGTTAAAATACATTGAATGATAAAACATACTTAATCCAAATGGCATATATTCATAGCTCTCTCTGTCTCTCTAGTTTAACAAGTTAAAGCTTGTTTCATTTAGAGTAACGTGTTTTTCTATAACTATAAAAAGCTGTGCGTTTTAAAATGAATTGTGCACAAACAGGGTTCAGAAAGTCTATTGTGTAGTTTTTAAACCTGGGTATTTAAACTTAATACCTGACGCAGTGCTACTCTGACACGGCCTATTTTGAGAATGACTGCGTCAGAGTCTCTGTACAAGCGGCAGCAGTCATTACACAGACAGGTCACGACCCCGCGATATAGAAAGTGTGACGTCAACACCGTAGCAGATATGCAGGCACAAAACATTTGATTTAAATGATCTTACAAATCCATAACCTGAAATATCAAACAAATTATCAATTATCTGCAAAAATTTAAAAAATGTAGCCTAAAGGTTGTCAATTCAACTCTTTGGACAAAGATGACCAGTAAAGTGTGTATGATATTCAGTTGACTAACCTGAACTGTAACTGTTAGGATTCATGTCAGAGTGTGTAACATAAGCGTCCTGAATAAAGCCGGACAGTTGTATAATGTGTGTTATGAATCTGTCTGAGGATGGATGACACCATCAGGCTTTTGTGTGTGTTTTTTTATTTTATTTTATTTATTTTTTTTCAAACCCAATATATGTTCACACTTGGACATCTTGTGCTACATGTGCAAAACAACACCCCATTATACAATCACTCCAGTAGTTAATGAGATGTAATGTGGTGAAGGTTTTCTTTGTGTTAGACGTGTAGTTAACCTCCCACAACATATTCAGAGCTCTGAAATCATAATACATCAAATTGATATATCGTGGTCAAATTATATTTCAGTTAGTTGTAAACAGCAGAGCTAAAGTAAACATATTTTCCAAAATGTTCTGTGTACGTTTATGACGTGTGTATATAAAGACACACATAAAGTATATATTTTGATGTCAATTAATATTCATATAATTTATATAATAAATAAAGATATGTAATATATAAACAACCTATATATATATATATATATATGTGTGTGTATATGTATATGTATAAATACATGTATATATTCAAGAAAAATTGTTTATTTATTAAATATATTTATAAAATACATTAGTATAATTAAATATTCCTATAATGATAATTGTTTACAAATAAACACTAAAATGCGTTTTTTAATGATTTTAAAATAGACAATATGGTAAATATTCCAACATATTAATTCATTCATATATATATATATATATATATATATATAATTATTTGTGATTAATCACATCTAAAATAAGTTTCTGTTTGTATGTATTGTCAATATGTGTACTGTATATATGTATATATATATATACGTACACATGCATGAATATATTATATTTTTTATATATATTAAAATGTATACATATTTACTAAATACGTTTATATTATATATGTGCATTTACATATACATAATAAATACACACAATATGCATACATATATTATGTAAACAAACTTTTTTTTATGTGATTTTTATATACTTATTCATTTAGTTATCTTTATTTATTCATCCATATTCCTTTTGCAGTTTTTTTCAATGGAAGGCTCTACGTAACCACCTAGTGTATCAACCTCATGGATTTCTCTATAGACCGTCACTGTTGATGTGGACAGAAGCAGCGGAGCATCTAGGTTGTGGATCAGAGCTTCAGTAGAGGTGGGCAGCGGTCGGAGGAGAGCGTGCAGCGGGGAATGCCGGGAGGAGACGGCTTTCCCGATGGAGAGGAGGAGAGCTCTTCTCCAGGCTCCGGCAAGAGTGCGGAGCAGGCAGACCAAACTAAGAGCGGGCAGGACCCCGGTACCAGCAGGTCCGGATCGGGTTCGGGTTCAGGTGAGGAGGAAGAGGCTGAGGAGCAGCGAGGAAGAAGCAGCAGAGGAGAGAGCTCAGCTGGGTGTGAGGAGAGCGGAGGAGAGCAGACAAACGAGGATGTGGACATGAGCAGTGGCAATGATAGCGTCGGCGGGTCACGACATCGTCTCTCCTCACCCAGTCGCAGCCCTGGAAGCACCACGGGATCAGGAAGCACCAAGAGGTACAAAAGGAAACCTGTAGCTCACTTCTGATTGAAGCTGTGTGTAATATTAGACTTTTGGTTGAGTCAAGTTCTTCATCTCTTTGTGTCTTCAGCTCAAAATCTGCCACTGGTTCGTCCTCGTCCAGCTTTAACAGCACTCATCACACAGAGTGCAGGTAAACTGACCTCTAACAGTCACAAACGCATGTTTTCATTAGAAATGCAGATTTGCATTAATGTCAGGGATCATGCAGAGCTCTAAAAATGTATTTGAACACTTAAAAATGTTGATGTGTTAAATACGAAATGGATAGCAAAGTGTTAAAGATGCAAACTAAGCACTACGAACAAAGTTCAGTTGTAAAGGATGAAACTGGCTAGTGTTTACATCAAATCTTAATGTAAGTATTTACATTATAAATTATAAAAATTAAATTAAATGTAAAAATAAATATGTAGTTAAATAAAAAGCCATTATTATGACATTTAAAATCTAAAAGGTGTTTGTCATAATTATGACTTTTTATGAGATTAAAGCCAATATTGATACTTTCAATTAGTCAATTATAAAAGTCATAACTGTCATTTTTTTACCATATAACAAAATCATACTTTAAGTAACACTTTGAATGTTGAATATGTCATAATTATGACCTTTTATTAGATTTAAAGCTGAAATGGACACACTAAGTCAGTAATGAGACAAATAGAGAAAACTTTTAAATTACTAGGCGAAAAAAGTAGTAATTCTCAGAAATTTTTACAACATATGAAATCACGCTTTGTTGAATCATAATTCTGACATAAAGTTGAAATTATAAAATAAAGTTGCATTGAAAGTTGATTCTATGATTAAAAAGTCAATTATGACACAAAAAGTAAATATTTTATGGCATAATGACTTAAATAAATAGTTGTAATGATAAGATACGTTTTACTAACTTTAAATTTATCGATTTTACAAAACTGCCTTATATGAAAATATTACAGGTGTGCGTCTTAACACAGAACAATGACACTGGCATGTTTTAAGATATGCCAGAGCAAGATATTTTCATCTCAGAAAGCTCAAATCTGCAATTTAGTCTTGGACTACAGTAGCTTAAGCCTTGTCTGTGAAACTGGGGGTTTATGAGATAAGTCAAAATTGACATAGCAGTAATGTATGAAAAATAACAGAAAACCCACAGTTATGACATTAGCCACCGGTTTCACAGACCAGGCTTAAGCCTAGTCCTAGACTAAATGTAAATCTAAGCTGTTTCGACTGAAAGAAACTCTTGACTGATCTTTAAACATGTCAGTGCCTTTGTTTTGTCTTAAGATGCACAGCAGTAAGGCTTTTTTCTGACCTAACTGAACTGTGTCCTAACCCTGGCTTAGGCTAAACCCTGTCTATGAAACCAGGCCAAAGTTTACTTTTCAAATAATTTTTGCAAAATTTGTATTCTTAAATTATTATGTGTCATACTTATAAAATAGGTAAAATGTTCACATTTTGATGAAAAGATTTGGTATCTCATCATTTCAACTTTTTGACACCATTTTGAATATTTTTTTTTTTTTTTGTTGTTTATTATAAATGTGGCAGAAATGAGCTTCCATTAGGCTAAAATTGAAATCAACATGAAAATGTGATTGAAAAAATGCATGTGCAGTGAGCATACGGAGCACGGCCGTGGGCAGACGCACAGGGAGATGATGCAGACGGTGCAGGAGATGAAGAAACGGCTGCCGTCTGAGAAGAGAAGCCGCAGTAAAGTCAGCACTGTAGAGGCACTGTACTACGCTCTGAACTGTGTCAAACAAGTACAAGGTATAAACACACACACACACACAGATCTGCTTCAGAGCGTCTGTGATTATGTAACGGCGCGTGTCGGCTGCGTCTGCAGGAAGGGCGCGTCCAGGTCCTAAACACTCAGTAAAACCCTGCTAATTCTGTTCCCTCCTCCTCAGCGCTTTCCCATGTTTTGTTTATCGCCATATCAAATATGTTTTCCTGTATAACTGCCTGGATTGGGCAGATGCTGACAGTTTCTACGTGAAGTCATCATTTGCGTCATGTCTTTCTGTAATTGTGAAACTCAACACTCTGGAATGTGGCTGAGGTGTATTTCCTGGAGGGTTTTTTGGGCTATAGGTTCTCAAAGTAGAAACGGAATTCAACATCTCTAGTTGTTTAGCAAAGGCAGACATTTTTATGCTTTGAACACTCGGCCAATTTTAGTGAAAGTCATAGTAAACTGAATATTTAGATTTAATGTATTTATTTGATCATTTTTTGAAGATGTTTATAGTAACACTTTACAATAAGGTGTCATTTGTTAACATTAGTTTATGTATTAACTAACATGAACAAACAATACATTCATTACAGTATTTATTAATATTTGTTAGCATTAGTTGATAAAAAAATATAACCGTTCATTGTTAGTTCATGTGCATTGACTAATGTTACCAAACACAACTTGCCATTTTAATAATGCATTAGTAAATGCTGTAATTAGCACTAAGATTACAAGTCTACAAAATTGTTTCTATACTGCAATTTTGAAGGATGAAATTAAATTTGTGTAGCTATAGTATAATAATTTGATGGAAATTGTAATATTTGACATTTAGTCCTTTATGCATTTTCAGTTTATTTTTCTGTCATTTTATATTATTGTGGTTATTGATTCTGATGTAATGCCATGTGATATTTCCCAGTTCCTCTTTCTAGTTTTGTAACATCTGGCTTGGTGTCTTGTGATCACTGATTAACTAGAAGACTCTGGCTCTGATTCTCGGCTCACTTTTGCTCTTCCTTTGCCGCCCCCTGCAGCAAACAGTGAGTACTACAACTTACTAATGAGCAGCGGTCTGGAGGAGAGACGAGACGCTACTGTGTGCACACTGGAGGAGCTGGAGGGAATCACATCTGAACACACGCTGAAAAACACTGTACGTCCCGCTCAGTTTCCTCAAAGCCTGTTTGTTTTCACCGGTCAGATTTTGGGCTATTTGTCTATATTTTCATTATGCGTCGTTCAGACTAGTGGAAGGACTGGATGTAGATTTAAATTGTCTGTCCTTAAGGGCGGTTTTCTCTTGAAATCTCCACTTTCACCAAACTTTATGGTTTTATTTCTATCTATATTCTAATTTGTTCAAATTTAGCATTCCATTCTCAACTTAAAAAATATGAAAAACTTTAACTTATCTTTTTTTCATCTATTTAATAAGGTAACATTTATTTTTAATTAGTTTAACTTGTGCTATAAAATCAAATTAAAACAGAAAAAAATAAACCTCATATAGACATTAACAAACAACAACAAATAATTTGATAACAATTGTAAAAATTGATTGTTTTTTTTTTTTAAAAAAAACCTTGAAACTTCAATCTTTGCATTTCTAATACTTTATTTAACAAAAAAAGAACATAAAATAAAATGCAAAAATTTTATATAGATATTAAATATGCTTTCCTAGTTCACAACATTTATTCCTTAAATAATGGATCATATACTTGTTTTGTTTTGTCTGTTTATAATATTTTTTATTATTATAAAAGTGATCAAATAAAGCAATAAGGGTCTAAAACCCCTTAGCTGTTATACGTTCACTGTAAACCATGGCTTACATGAGGCTCGTGTGTAGTAAGGTTTCACAAAATAAAACGCTTCTGATTTCTGTTCTTCAGTTGTATGCAGTTTAGTGCATGTTATACTCATTGGTATATTAAAACATCCCATTTAAGAAATTTTGTGTTGCAATTTTTAAGTTTTATGTTTTTAAGTTAACTTGTTGATATCTGGGTGATATCTACCCTATTCACATGTAAAGTCTTGCCTTCATTTACTTTAAACCACATTGACTGCCATATATTACAACGTTCTTCAGAATATCCGTACATAAACTCATACAGGTTTGAATCAATTTTAGGGTTGATGGCTAAATCTTTTTTTGTTTTTTGTTTTTCTCTGTGGAAGGGGTTCACTAAGAGTTGTGTGTTGTTCTCAGGACACATTTGTGGTGGTCTTCTCTCTGGCCTCTGGGAAGGTGGTTCACGCATCCGAACAGGCCTCCAGTGTGCTGCACTGCAAGAGAAAGTTTCTGGAATCTGCTAAGTTCGTGGAGCTGCTGTACCATCAAGACGTCAATGTGTTTTACTCACACACGGCACAACCACGACTTCCGCCCTGGAACGTGGGCACAGACAGCGGTGACTGACATGCACTAATTTATCCAGACGTCTTTGATCGATTCAAATGTTCCTTTTAAGAATGAAAGATGCTATTGGTCTTTGTCTCTCTGCAGCGGCGATTCTGTTCGAATGTGCCCAGGTCAAGTCTTTCTTCTGTCGAATCAGGTCAGAACTACACCTTGCACAGCATTTTTACTCATTCTTATCTCATGCATCTCATTAATATATTGCATTTATTTATGTAGCATATTTTACTGTTGAACAGCTTCACTTTATTACATCTATAAAGCAGCTCTACAGAAGCTAATAGTATCATAGCTAATAGTTTTTTTTATCATTTGACTTGTGTGTTGGCAGTGCAGTCAAACTATTAATATTATTTTAAACATTGTGTTCAGAGGAGGGAAGGATAGAGATGGAGAAATGCGCTATAGTCCTTTCCGGATCACTCCATACCTGCTGAAGGTTCAGGGTCCGAGCGGAGAGGAGGAGCCGTGCTGTCTGGCCCTGGCCGAGCGCATCATCTCGGGATACGAGGGTACCTTTCACCTCGCCACCTTCTCAAACTATAGTACAGTGCTTTATTGACACACGACCTCAGTATGTTACTTGTTGAACTCTGCCAGAAATAAATGTGGGTTATTCTGCATTGTTAGTTTAGTGTTAAGTGAAAGTTGTGCTGATGAAATGATGGTTATTTATGCGCGTTTGCTTTTTGTTTTGTCTCCAGCTCCCCGCATTCCCATGGACAAGCGCATGTTCAGCACCACTCATTCGCCAGGCTGTGTCTTTTTAGAAGTGGATGACCGGTGAGTGATTTTTGACCTTTTTAGTAAAGGAATCAGCAGCCTGGGCAAATGGTCATGTATTTAAATAACAATTATAATAAATTGTTATTGTTTTAAAATATTAAAATAAAATTATTCCTTATTCTATTATTCTTATTGAAAGAATTATGTTTAAAGAGTATGTCTGAGCCATATAATCAATTATTATTTATAATAATTTTTTTTTATTTTATTTTTTTTATTTATAATAATTTTATAACCACACAACCATAAAGTAGTTTGAATCAGTTCATCAGCTACACAGTATCTTGAGTCTACATACCAATAACACTGACTTTCTTCAAACATTACATTTAACCAATAGCATGAGACAAGTGTTTTAGTTGCAAACAAATGCATTTTCTTATTCCTCATGTCTTAGTGTGTGTGTGTGTGTGTGTTTGCAGTGCGGTGCCTTTGCTCGGCTACCTCCCTCAGGACCTGATTGGTACCTCACTTCTGACCTGCCTGCATCCAGAGGACCGCCTGCTCATGCTAGCCATGCACCGCAAAAGTACATACATCTCATGGCTTTTCTACATTGTGATTGTAATATAAGGGTCATTATTTTGAGCATTTGGTATAATGCGATGTATTTATGGGGTTTACGGTTCAAAAACCACATTATTTTCCACATACTGTACATTTTTGTTTCTCCTCTAAGCCCCGCCTCCAGAAGCGGGTCGATTTGTACAAAGCTCATCATTCTAAAAAAAGCGAGGTGATTGGCCAGCTATCCAGTGCACTATGATTGGCCGGATATCTTTAACGGACATGTTACACCCCTTATCATAACGTGATGCCCAGTGTGATGATACAAAAACAAAAAAATGCATTTTAAACAAGGTATTTGTTGCATCAAGTGGAGACATAATTACTGATTATCATGACTTAGTACTGATTTTTTACGTGTCACGTTGCGTCACGCCTCGTAAACATTACCATGTTTGCATTCGTGAGCAGAATAACGACAACCGCACATTACCCTTCACTGCTCAAAACTCATGTTTGGCAAATCCTTTAAATATGAAAACATACAGGCTGTGAGTCAGAAGCACCAGACTGTCCTTGCAGAGGTAGAATTGCTCCACTTTATAGTCTCTGTGCACAGCCAGCATAGGCTGCTTTGCATTTTTTAGGAATCAGTTCTCCGTAAATGCGCTGAACATACATATTTGGGTTGACCTCTTCTGGGACAGTGTTGTAAATACAACTTAACCACTGATTTCTAGTTGTGTCCTCTTTTGGAAGCATAAAGTAGTTTCATTTCACAACAAAACACAGCGTCTCCAGAACATGGCGCCGACAACAACACTAATAAACCCATTTTGTGACTTATCTATGCACTAACACCCCAAAGAGAAGGGAAAGCTTGAAATCACATCGTGTGTTTTGTCCTGAACTATTCCAGTTCTGAAGTACGCTGGCCAGCCTCCGTTTGAACACTCTCCCATCCGCTTTCGCTGTCAGAACGGCGACTACATCACCCTGGACTCTAGCTGGTCCAGCTTCATCAACCCTTGGAGCCGTAAGGTGGCCTTCATCATCGGCAGGCACAAAGTTCGCACGTAAGCCTCGGCTCAGGAGCGAAACAGTTGTGTTGTGTGTCCAAACGCTAATATTTTCTCATACAGAGGCTTTTGTTTTTGTGTCTTCTCTGTAGTGGGCCTCTGAAAGAGGACATTTTTGCCACGCGGACTAAAACCGAGCAGCCAATCATGTGTGAGGACGTTAAAGAGCTGCAAGCCATGATCTACAAGCTCTTCCTTCAGGTAAGGGATCACAAAAGACACAGAAGACTTTCTATTTCTTGCTTTGGACTTTCTGTTAATATAAAAAATGTATTAAGATATTAAGCAGCAAAAATCATGCAAACACTCAAATTATAGCTGTTGGAATTGTTGTGCTTAAAATTCAGCTTTGCCTCTCAGGTTAAGATAGAAAATGGTTATTTTCAACTGTACAATATTACAATTATACTAAGCCCAAACCTTGATCAACTGTTTTGAATAGTTTTGCATGGATGACTTTCTGTGAGGAACATACCCAAAAGTACCCAAAAGTGCAAAACTAAGCTAAAATTAGGATATTAAAATATTAATTCAAACTATAATATAATATAAATAATGCTGCTTCATATGTGCAAGCACATCTGAGTTGCTGGTTTGCTTTCTCTCAGCCGGTTCATAATAAGGGATCCAGTGGCTATGGCAGTCTGGGTAGTAACGGCTCTCACGAGCACTACATCAGTGTGGCGTCGTCCAGTGACAGTAATGGAAACCTCTGGGAGGATTCTCACAGAGAGCTGGTACGTCTCAAAGCGCATGTAAAGTCACATATGGATGCCGGTTTGCCTGTAGCTAACGGTGGATCTTTCATCTTGCAGATGACATTGCAGCAGTTTTGTGCTGATGTGAATAAAGTGAAGAACTGGGGCCAGCAGGCGTATCTGGACTCCCGGAGGAAGCTCACGCCTTTAGGACCAGCCACTGCAGGTCTGGAGTCTGTCTTTTCTGCATCTGTCTTCAGTCATCTCCTCCGCTCATCTTGATGTAATCGTATTTGAACGGTGTGTGTTCCCGTCAGTGGCGGCAGAAGGTGTTCATCGTAACACTAGTCGGGGTTTGGGAATTCGAGATCATCTAAAGCAGTCTCTACAGGAAGCACGGAAACAGCCACACATTCCATCCTACCAGCAGATCAACTGTGTAGACAGCATCATCAGGTCAACTTCAATCTGTCTTTACACAAAGGGCTTTCATAGAAAAATAATTATACATAACGTATACAAAAAATTATTGCAAAGTCAAATAATAAGTGATGTACAATAATAAAATAACTATATAAAAATAAATTATATGATTAAATAAAATTATAATTTTTTTGATCATGTTGTCATGTTTTATTGTGTTAGTTACCTAGTATTTGTGTTGTTGTTTCTTTTTAACTAAATAAATAAAAATAATTACTAAATATTTTTTATAATCAAAATAATCCAACTGCTGTCAGTTTGAGATTAATTGGAATGAGCAATGAAAAAAAAAAGTGCAAATGTTTGCGAAAACGTCATATTTTGGTAAATTACTTATTTTTTCTATATTTATAAAGTATGGTAATTGTTTTAATTATACAGTATATAAAATAAAAAGTATGTTGTATATTATATTCCATAATTGTTTTATATGTATTTTGTTTGTAATTTATTTTTTACTTAAAAATCAAAAATAGATTACATTTAAGATAAGTGTCCATTACTGAATAATCCATAAAATGTAATAATTTTTATGTAGCAATTAACTAGATATATTAATTGAAATATGCAATCCATAAAATTGTAGTGTATTAATATATATATATGTATATGTATATATGTGTATATATATATGTGTGTGTGTGTGTATATATGTACATGATAGTAATAAACAAGTCAAAAATAATTGTTAATTAATTATTAGTTATAAGGCTATTATATTAATTTTGTCTGGAAATTCCAGAAATTAGTTTTAAATAACAGTTTAGAAATACATTTTCTAATAATTCATTTACATTTCAAATGAATGTTGATATAAAAACCTTATATAAATATAATTAAAAAAAATTTAAATTCATTATAATTCATTAGTGTGTAGTCAGTGATCTGTTTATGGAGGTTTGTGTTCTCTCTTTCTCTAGATATCTGGAGAGCTGTGCCACATCTGCTCTGAAACGAAAGAGTGCATCTTTGTCCATAACTACATCGTCTTCTTCCTCCACGTCTGAAGAAGACAAACCTGCAGCGGTTGCACATGAACACACCGTGAACGCAGATGGTAAGTCCCTTCCAAGTCTCCCTGTGCGCTCCTGAACCCTGCGCTGGTCCTGACGTCTCTGTCCTACAGAAGCAGTGCTGGAGGGCACCGGTGCTCTGGACAGCCAGGTGTCTGCGGGCTCGGCCACAACGGCAGCGGTGGTGGGAGCGCCGCTCACGGACATCACCATCTCCACAGAAGCAATGAGCGTGGTGTCCGTCACCAGCCAGTGCAGTTACAGCAGCACCATCGTGCACGTACCCCAGCCCGAGTCAGGTGAGGGCACACGCATACAGTGACCCATAACCTGTTTGACCATACTAAAAAGGGTTACTCCACCCATTAACATTTTGTCATTAATCACTTAATACCATTTGTTACAAACCTGTAAAAGCTTCAAAATGTTTCAAAACACAAATAAGTTTCTAGGCCTGATCGTCTGCCTCTTGTCTTCTTCCAGAGGTCACTGCCTTAGAAGATGCTCCAATGGGTAGTGAGCCAACAGACTCCGCCCCCACCCCTGCACGCCCCTTCCCCAGCACCTCCTCAGCCGCTCAGGAGGAGTTATTCGTGGTGGGTCTTACTAAAGAGGTGCTGTCGGCTCACACGCAGAAGGAGGAGCAACAATTCGTGGATCGTTTCCAGCATCGTATCCTGCAGAGTCCTTACAGCTCCTACCTCCAGCAGGACAACAGTAGCATGGCCCATTCTCATCACAGAGGTGTGTGTGTGTTAGCTGTTGTTATTCCTCGTTGGGATATTGTTCAGTTGTTAGTTACTTGTGATCAAATGTGTCTGGAGCAACAGAAAACTAATGCTGACTAATCAGTGTCTGACTGTCAGTGGATTATTATTATTATTATTATTATTATTATTATTATAAGAATAAAAATAACTATTTGTTTAAATATAAACCTAATTTTTTTGTAATTGTTTTTAATCTAAAAATGTACAAAAATAAATAAATAGAAAATATAAAAAAATAAAATATAAAAAATTTGGTATTGTGCTAATGTTATTATAAAATCCAACAAATGTACTATTTTATAATCATTAAATTGAATACTTTAATATCTTTATGGACTATATTTTTAAATAGTTTAAATATATTAATTATTGTATTGTAAAAAAAAAAAAAAGAATTAAAAAAAACTAATATTGTCTGTAATTGCATATTCTAGCATTTTTGTTTATAATAAAAGATATGAACAAAATCAAGTGATACCATATAAAGCTACTCATGGTTGTGTTATTCCAGTATAATTTTATAATTTTAATAATATTTTGATAATAATTAGTGCATTTATTCAAAAGAGAAATATTTTTTAACTATACAAGTTTTATTTTATTTATATCATTAACGCTCCTTTTCCGTCTGCTCTCAGCTGATGTTGTGCGTCCTCCGAACAAGCACAAGCGTCCCAAGCCAGAAGACTCATCTGACAGCTACGGCTCCCAGCCGGGCAACTACTGGTCGCTTCCTGGCCCCACAGGAGCGCCTCATTCCTCCTGGCCTTCCTCAGAGTCCTCTCAGCCCCTGCCATCCAACATTGGCTTTGTGCCGCCCATGGCAGTCCCCATGCAAACGGTCCCTTACTTCACAATGGCCGGCGCCGATCAGCAGCCCATGGTGCTCCAGCCTGACCAAGGAGTCCAGAATCTTCAACCCATGCATCCCATGACTCCCATGATGGTCGTCCTGCTTCCTAGCTGCCCCATGTACCCAGGGAACAATGGCATGTACCTGCAGGGGATGCCCGTCCCGGCGCCCGGACTTGCTCCCCAGCCTCCCTTTAATATGGGCGGCTACATCCCACCTGGTGGAAACATGGCCCACGGGTCTCCATTGCAAGGCCATCCTCCAGGTCCCACAGGAGTGGGGATGGCACAGGGTGCCTCGATACCCACCCCGTGGTTTGAGGAAGACCTTGACGCAGCACAGCCCACAGCACTCTTCTCCAGCTCTCGCTCCAGCTCGCCCATCCAGCTGAACTTACTCCAGGAGGAGCTGACCAAACCCACTGAAGCCCAGAACAGCACCGCTCCAGAGAGTCTGCACGAACACCACGCCAAAGCAGTATGTCATTATATTAATGATTAATAAAATACTTAAAATATACGCTTTACTCACGTTTTAAAAAACACTGCTATTATTTTGAACACAACTGTGTGTGTATATATATATATATATATATATATATACACAGCCCACAAAATAAGCAGTTATGCATGCATTTGTAATTTCTTTTTTTGCTTAATATAGAGCTTAATTTAGCTATATCCTAAATGATAAGTAGTTTTACTAATTATGAAGCTAAAGTGTGAATGAAGGGACTGGATTGATCAGCATGACTCCAGCTGCGTGTTGCTCTGCTCACAGGAGGACGCTCGGAGCGAGTCGGGTAACCAAGACACTCATTCTACCTCCAGTGAAATGCTTGACCAGTTGCTGCAGGAGGACGCCCGCTCAGGAACCGGCTCCAATGCCTCGGGCAGTGGATCCGGAGAGTCGGGAGGATCTCTGGGCTCCGGCTCAGGACTCGGGTCAAACAGAACATCCACCAGCCATACCGGTGCTGTTCAAAATCAGTCTTACATGACACTTAGTGGAAAGAATTATGCATGTCTTTTTTGCATTAAATTTGAATTTAATATTATTTTTAGGTTAACCCTAACTGATATCATAATTAGTAGTGCATCGTGTTTCTCTCCTCTGAGATGGTATTTCTTTTTTGTATGCAATTCCTTAAAACAATATTTTTAAAATAATTCATATTAAATTAATATTAAACATTATTACATTTATATATAAATATATTTAATATTTTTCTTTATGTTTTTTACTTTTACATTTCAAGTGAAATATTGTGTAAAATGTGTAAAAATGTACATTTAATTTATTAAATATTATAGTAAATATTTTGTTATGTTTTTATGTATGGCTAATTTTATTTTATTTGTATAATATTATTTTAGCATCAACCATAAACAAACAAAACTACAAACATTAAATATAAAATGTAAAATATTAATTTAAAATGCCATTTCTTATTTGTGACCGGACCACAAAACCAGTCATAGTTTTTTTTTT
>JAUMHR010000060.1:4649764-4664226 GCA_032361145.1 Enteromius fasciolatus | reverse complement strand
AGATGTCAAATAGATGTCTTTAAGATGTTTATGATTTAGAATGTATGTAAAACTGACATCTGAAAGACGTCTGCCAGACTTTTGTAGACAGAAGATGCTTTCCAGATCAAGAGATCTTTAACAGACGTCATGCAGACGTACATGTGCTATCTGGGGTGCGTCAAGGAGAAAAGCTAAAAGTTGATTTAATTTAGTTAATAAAAGTTTATTAATAAAGAAAATCTGTTTATGATAGCATCCTCATTTTACAGCGTTTTTACACAAGTGCACTTTTAACAGAACTGAATTATAGATATATTGTAGAAACTTAATTTCCTGTAAAGCTGCATTGAAATGTTTTGTATTGTGAAAAGCGCTAAGCAAATACATTTGAATTGAATGCTGTAGCTTTGCACTTAGGTTTCTTGAAGCATCTTGGTGATGTTCTCCACAGTTCTTCTGGATTTTCTCTGTCTCGGTTTGTTCTGTGTTTCCAGACAGACTGGACGATGATGAGAAAGTTCAAAGATTCAAAGTTTTCACCATCCTTATAATTTTAAAATCAGGTACATTCGTTTTTATATCTCAATTCAAGCAAGCTGATTAAATATTATGAAGCTATTTGTTTTTAAATATTCAAAATATAGGCTACCTCTTGTGTGTGTGTGTGTGTGTGCATGTTTACCTGGTGAGGACACAAATGTGTATAATGACATGGGTATGACATAGGTATTACAATATGTAGGTGTTTTATGAGGACATTTTCAGTGTCCCCGTAATTCAAAAGGCTTAAAAAACACACTAAATGGTGTTTTTTGGAAAATCTAAAAATGCACACAGTTTCCTGTAAGGGGTAGGTTTAGGGCAATACCACATACAGGCTGTACAGTATAAACACCATTACACCTATAGAGAGTCCCCATAAATCACAAAAACCAACATGTGAGTGTGTTTCCACTTACCAGGCCTGGCGTAGGTCATCTCTGCTGAATGGATCACAGGATGTCCCAGCAGAGGTTCAAGGACGGTGAGAAGCAAAGCAACGAGCAGAAAAAGTTTACACATCATGCCGACACGTACAAACACTCAAACTCTCTTTCTTCTCGTCTCGTCTCAACGTGTCCGTCCCGTTTCTGTCTTGGACTTATATACCCTCCATCGCTGGCCGTGTCATCTCCCCGTCTCCAGCGCTGACCTCCTCCCAACCCTCGACACATTCTGTGCTTGTAAATTCACAGAAGATAAATGAATGGATCAATAAAAGTGAAAGACAGACGCGGGGTCTGTGCGTCAGGGATGAGTCGCACGGTTTTACCAGTTCGGGATGTAATCCAGCCGAGTTCATAAATCCGGCTGAACGCAGCTGGGAAAGCGGGATGCATTCGGCCAGGCAAATTGCCCGTTTAATTCATTTATTTAAGAGGCTGCTAAGATTTATTTCCCACGATGTCCGCTGCGGTTTGTCTAGCGTCTCCTCCTTACGACCCCCGCAGCTGCTGTTTTAAGAGACTGGAAATGGCAAACACAAAGTGTGACCAATTTTCTTAATGGTGTAAAGAAAAAAGGTGAGAGTTATTCTGCTGTACGTCAATCACATTTATTAGTCTGAGTGACAGACAGTGCTTCCTCCGAGTATATCTACAGCTAAACAAATTTTTAAAAGTAGGCTACTGAATAAAAGCCTGTTTTAGCCTGATTGTGGCTAATGTGTATTAGAGAAAACATTTGTTTCATGATATTTATTAACCCCCTTTTTAAAATTCTTATTATCCAGTGAAAAGTTAGATTGTTGTGATTTTTTACTTTTTTTTTTTTTTTTTTTTTTTATAAAAGATCAAGGCCCGGTTTCTCAGACAGACCTTAGCCTAAGCCAGGATTAGGCCAAACATGCCTTAGAAAAAAGCATTACTGGTTTGCATTTTCACAATAATGAATTATTAAAATATTATACACATTCTAAAGCGATTTTAATATTTTCCACTATTTGCCATGCAAAATTAATAACATGATCGTGAAGAAGCATCAATTTTGTTTATATGCCAAAGCGAGGAAGACGATTAGTGCGTTCTTCCATATCTAAATTTGATTTTGAAACTGGCAATTCATTCCAGATTATAATTAAATCTGATTATTAATAAGATAAAGGCACAATAATACATCTTATTAAAAGATTGGTTGATATAAACACATACTATAATACAATATAAAGTCATATTAATATTTCCGCTTATATTCACGATTACTCATTTGATATTACTTGCCAGGCACTTCATATTTGCTAACATTTTTCTGTCTCTTGTAAATACATCTAAAATTTTTGTCTCTTGCTTGCGGTTTAATATTAAAATTGCTTTGTTAGTATTTGTTACATCATACGTACCTTTAAAATGTAGGCCTATATAAAAATTAAACTAAAAAAAGTCACTCATGAATGTCACATCTGATTATGATTATTAGTCAAATGAAATAAAAGTGAAATGTTGAAGTACAAAGACCATAAAATCATATTATAGACCTTGGATGCTGATTTTAAGTTAGAGTTCATTCAGTGAAGGATCCAGGGTCCAAGTTACAACATCTAGCCAACTGAGTGCCTTCTCTGACATCACTTCTGTGATTCTTGATAATCTGCCTATAGCTGCTACATGAGGGTGAGTAATTAATGACAGAACTAACCCTTTAATGCAACATTAAAAAATAGTTTGTAGACCAAAGTCTAATTCGTAAACTAAGAAGAGCAAGAGCCCCATCATGTACTGCATCACTGTGTGGTTTGGAGCCTGCAATGCAGTCCTGCCATAAAACCCTCCAATGCATAAAGAGAGGATCATTGCTGTCCAGGACACATACAGTCTCCCCAAAAAATCCCTTTGCATAGCGGCTGATTCCACCCACCCAATGCAAAGCTTCTTGAAGCTGCTGCCATCAGGAAGGAGACTGCAGAGTCTCCAGGCCAGGACCAGCAGACTGACGGACAGCTTTATCCATCAGGCTGTCAGGAAGCTTAACTCTCTCCCGGCTCTGCCTCCACTCACCTTTTCTCCCTCATGGTCTCTCTGACACACTCATCCACTCTCACTCACCAGTCACTTTGTGTAGCATTGGACTGCTAACTACTTGCCGACTTTGACTTTAAAACAATTCCTCGGGTGGCCAGCAGGTGGCGCGGGAGGCGCGTGTGAAACTCCACATGATTCTCTTTGTTTTGACTGAGAACAAAAGTAGCAGCCAAACTCAAACTGTCATTGTGCGTGAGGAAAGATCTCCCAAACTTGAAGAACGGAGGACACCGAGATCATGCTGAAGAGAAGATGATCCTGTGATAGACTGCAGTTACACGAGTGTTTGTGTTTTATTGTGTGTCACGCCTGAATCGCGCGTGTGTGTGTGTGTGAGACGCGACTTCTGCGGTGACAGAAGAGGGTAAGTTTGTTTTTATCGTTTTTCGTTGTTTTCTAATGCAAAATTATATCACATTATTCATGCTGCTCTTATAACACCTATCTTTATTATAAAGTCTGTTTTCGTGCAACTAAACACAACTTTTGAAAAGTAGAGCATTTACGTGTAATTGTTGAGCCTATATATATATATATATATAGCTGTATGTTGTCCTTTAATATTCGTAAATGTAAAAAACAGCAGCACTAAAACTAAAAGCATGACCTAGTTTCCCTTGAATCACTTAATATATAGGAAATTGGCACTTTTTATGTTTTATGCTGTAATATGAAAATCATCTTCCTTGAATTAGACACAGACATATTAGATTATAACACATATTACTGTTTACTACTTACACTGCATTAGACACTACAGTAGTTTTGCATGTAGTATTTATAATATAGTATCTTAATTGTAATGTTGGGAGTGATTTGCATAACAATATTTCTTGCAAGGTCAATCTAACCTGACCTCCAAACTTTACTAAAGCCACGCTGTTGTTAAGAAGTAAACGTATTTCAGTATTAAATTTGATGATAACTCTGTTGATCGGATTATATTTATGCTTTCTAGTCATTGATATGCAGAAATAATATCCTTAATGCTTATTTTCCTTAAAGCTTACCAAAATATGATTAATGGCTCACAAACAGGAAGCAAGCTTTGCCAACGTCTTCGTCCTCGACACAATGTGTGTTATTGTTCCAGGATTTATGGAGATTAGATTACGGCTGGCACATTATAAAAGTCACACTGATTGCTTGTAGTGTTTGGCAACCTGTGAAACGGCTCTCATTGTCTCTCTTCACATTTTTGTTGTGTTTGTCTGGTGTTTGATGCTGCAGGTTTCTTCAGAACATCATGAGATTGTGAGATCAGTGTGGAATCAGTCATGGCAGAAACCGACATCGACAAATCTCACCTGCCTGGTGTTTATGACGGTTTGTGCCTTTAGTTGCTAGTTGACAGTTAAATCTCATAACATAACTACAGTAAATTTACTGAAATAAACATAAACACTAATATATATGTGTATATATATAATAGGGTACTAAAAAATAACACTGGATGTCACTTAACACATAAATACACTAAACTAATTTCTTTTTAAGAAAGAAAATAAGTGCATTTCATCTGTATTACTGCAGGCATATGCAAAATGTATTTATTTGCCAGCAAACCTGTAATTATCCATAACCTGTCCGTATTCAAATAATAAAGAGCATTCAAAAAAACTTCTGGGTTAAAAACCAGGTGCTTGATCAGCAGCTGGTTAATATTCCCGTGCAGGTTTTCTGGGAGAGTTGTGTTGTCTTAGATGTTGTTTGGCAGGGCTGCTGCTGTGTGTTGTAGGAGATGAGATCAGAGTTCAGGAATGTGATGTGAGCTCAGGACAGAGCGAGCAGGAGAGCAGTGATTGAGCGCTGTGTGGGATGATAAGAGCCAGAGACCCTCCTCACACTCCCGCTCTTATCTGCCCTGGATGAGCCCAAGAGCTTCCCGGTGTTCCTGTTTCTTAAACAGGATTCGGGTCGAGATTCAAATCTTCTGTTTTGGCCTAAAGCTAGAGTCAGGAAAGGGTTGTGAAGAGTTCAAGTGCAGGAGAGTTTAGATGAAAAGCATGCAAAGACATTTGAAAAATGACTGAAAATAAAACTGATGTAGAAAAGCTGATGCAAAGCATAATAGTATTTTTTCAAAACATATAACCTTAAATTAAAAGCTTATAAAATGCACGTAATCACTAAAACAATTAAAAATTCTAAATAAAATGTAAAAAAAAATAATAAAAGACAATTATTATCATTAACAACAACAAAAATTATATTTTTTAAATTTTATTTCAATTAAGGCTTCAATTTATAAATAAATTATTTTAGGCAAAATTTAAAATTTAATTTAAATTAAAGTACTAAAATAATAAATGAAAAACTGAAATGTTAAAAATAAATAAATGCTAAAATGGTGAACTGGTGAATAAAACTATTAAAAAAAATTGTCAAAAACACAACATAACTACAGTAAGTTTACTGAAATTAAAATAGAAAATTAATATTTTAAAATGTTTACTGCTTATCAAAAATGCTAAAATAACGCTGAATGGAGTGTGTGTGTTTGTTTGTTAGTATACATCTAGATAATATTAGCTTAGATGAAATGCATCCTTACAAATAAAAGTTATTTTCTGGCATCTGTGGTTCTGTGAAGACCCATTTAAAGTACAAGGGAACATTTGCAGATGCTTTATTATCGTGGAAAAGTTTACATCATAAATCTGAGGAATGGCGAAGTACTGTTTTATATAAACCGATGCCTGGCTGTAATTGTATCAAGAAAGCAGACAGACTGGACACTATATAAACACCTACCCAGTAAGCTGCCTACCCATAATGCATTTTAAGGCATCGTATGTGCTCACTGGATTTAAGAGCCGAGCTTCTGACCTGTTTCTTTGAGTTCATGCGTGACCCTCCACCCCCTCCAAACTTCACTCTCGGTTATTTATAGCTTCTTCCTCGTGCCAGATATAGACAAAGAACTGCAGGAGAAAGCCAGAGATCGGGAGAGAAGAGCAGCGTACAGGAAAAGATGAGGGATAAAAGCATGATAGTTTAATGCAGGGGTCTTTTCTCTCTTTTCTTTGTTTCTTTGACTCTGAATAGCACCATCTGTTTGGCTCGGGGGCCTCCGCTCAGCTGAGGGGGGGTCAAACCACTACGAAAGACCACTGTCTTATACCCACAACAGAGTGCACACTTAACTTTAAAGGAGTAGTTCAGCCGAGAAAAAAAACGAATATGCTGACATGTACTCATCTCCAGACGAGTCAGCCCAGATTTGGAGAAATTTAGCACTACCTCACTTGCTCACCAGTGCTCTGCAGTGAATGGGTGCCGTCAGAATGAGAGTCCAAACAGCTCCACAAGTAATTCATATGACTCCTCCAGCCTAGTGAAGTGAAATAAATCTATCATTAAAGTTTTAAGTCTTTCTGCTTCAAAGGTGAGTAAAAGACGGTCAGTCTTCATTTTTGGGTGAACTATCCCTTTAAGGTGTTTTAACTATTGCTCAAAAGCTGTTGGAAATGTGTTTTCGAGTGGATCGTTTATGTTTATGTCTACATTCAAATGCATCAAAGCTGTTTCCTATAGGTTTCTCTTCTTGGTTCAAGACTGGTTCTTATTTTTAGTTGCACAACACTGACTCATGTTAGGAACAGAAAAACCTTTCATTGCAGTTTAACTCTGAATATGCCAACCCCTATGAAACAGGCTTCTGTCCTGTGAGCACCCGAGTCAGGTTTTCCATCCTGGTCAGGGTGGAGGTGGTGGTAGAACCAGCAGGGCTTCAATCCATCTGCTTGAGCACCAGTGCTGTTTACTAACAGTAAAGCACATAGGATGAGCTCGCACGCCTGTGTTCATGTGCTTCATGACAGTAGGAGTTTGAGACATGGACGCAGACGCATCTTTCAAAATGGTAAAATCTACTGCATAGTAACTACTAGTATTCTGAGTTGGCTAGATAAACAGTTATGTCATTATATGCTATTTCGCATCTTTAAAATGTCCCCAGCACTGAGGGATCTGTAATTAAACAGCTTTTATGACTGATGTTTAACATGCTTGTGCGATAGTTCATGAGCTTTTATTAGCTCTCTCAGTTTCTACACTTAAAGAGAGCACGAGATGGGAGGGTTGTTTTTATATTGTTAATGTTTCCATGAAAGTCCTCTGAATATTCGAATTCCAGTTTTTTAAAAATGTTCCTTACATGATGGTTAGAGAAAACATTAAGGGATCATTCCAGTTGGTTGCTTTGCAAACATTATGGGAACAGTACTTTTGAATATTCTGAAACGAGAGAAATATGTTCTAAGATCGCTCAGCCAATGGCGGGAAAAGAATTAAGGAAACGTTCCGTTTCAAAAATCATTTGAATATTAATTTGGAATGTTCACAATGGATAGTAACAGTTTCAGAAAAATAGTGTAGAAATAACATCAAACTAATGTTTTTACAACAACGTTATGGACCAGATAGCTTTAAACAAATGTTCTGTTACAGTGCCCTATTATGGATTTTTTAAATGAGCTCTCATGCAGTGTGTAACATCTCTAAGTGAATGAAAACATCCTGCATAAATTGAATCTGAAAGTGCACAGTGTATAAAGTTATTGTCTCTCAAAAAAAAGGACTTTTTAAAACAAATATTAAGCCGTTTTAGGTTTCTGTCAATATTAGCATATTGTCCGCCCACTTTTTGGTCTTTTCTTGTTGGTCTGTATGACAACGCAAATACATTCTTTGCCACTAGGTGCCGATTTTGGAGCATTAAAGTACCAGCTTCCCAGTAACGATGTACACAAAGCAGCGCAAACAATGCTTTATCAGGCATTACAGACGAAATGAAAATGAGATTAATGGCAAGCAATGGAAGGGTTTGGAAATATGAATCACTGTAAAAATACATTTATATTGTAAAATAATGAAAGTGTGAAACCTATAAAAGTGTGCCCTTAATCACTAGAAGAATGACTTGAGAGAACCTCAGAGAACATTCACTGCAAATGTTTAATATGTAGGGTGCGTTTGACCTTCGGCAGGCTTTTGTGTGACTATGTGTTTACTTGAAGGTCTTTCCTGAGGTCGAGATTGTTTAATGGCTGCTCGGTAGAGTCCTGTCAGGAATGAGTGGCAGTTTTGGCCTCTGAAAGCTTATTGGGCTTAATGTGCTCTTCCTCTAAACCATTGTGTTGAAGTTGTTGACCCAGTTGGCTTGGCAGTAGTGTTCCTGTTTGGGCCCCAGTGTGGCATTATTAGTGCAGCGGAGAGAGAGATGGATCCAAACATAAACCTGCCCTAGAGAATGAATCTCACGTGCAGATAGCGTTGCTTATTTGCAGCTGTCTAGCAAGAAATAGAAAAAGCATTGAACGAGTACAATCAAAAAAGTACAATTTTGTAAACTCGTTTTGCAGGCCAGTTCTACAGACACCTAAATATACTTCGGTAACACTTTACAACAAGTAGTACTTTAGTTAACATGAGCAGAATGAACAATTCTTTGACAGCACAACTCAATGTTAGTTTCAACATTTACTTATATGTTATTAAAATCAAAAGTTGTGACTTCACAGTTAACATTGCACTGTGAATTAGCTTGAGCTAACAGTGAACATCTATATTTTTATTGATAATGTTGTTAGTTAAGATTAATCAATACTGTAATAAAAGTATTGTTCGTTGGTTGTTCATGTCAGTTAATAAATTAAATAACAGTAACTAAAGGAACATTACTGTAAAGTGATATCAATATCTCTATTTTTACCTCATATTTAGTTTTTTAAAGGTGAGACACTGCAGGCGGACAAAAATATAGTTGTTGCCTTGCTTACTCAGTAATTGCAAACATTGTTTGTATTAAAGGTTTTCTAAAATGTCAGGAATAAATATGCAAAAGATGTATTATTTAATTAAATATGCGTTTTTTTTCTTTTATATTACAGTTATATAAATGTTTTTGGGTTATCTCATTTTTGTCACTCAGAAAGTGCTTAGAATGGACAAAAAACTATATATTTTACATTTTGGGACAATAAAATGTTTCATATAATCAAGCTAATTATATATGAACAAATCCGTCTTCTTCATATATATATATATTTATATTAATCAGTTCAGAGTTGTTGTTGATGTTGTTGTTTTATTAAATCAGTTATTTGCCAAAGACAACATTCAGTAGTGAAGTTTATTATGTTTTTTAATTTTTTAACGGTAGCAACCTTGGCCATAATCAGTGTTATACAAAAAGCCTTGCTTTTAGCAGATGGTATTAGTGCAGTGTTATTTTTGCTACGCAAATAGTGCCAAATTTTAATGAATAAAGTTACAGTGCAATTTATTTCAGTTCTCTACTCAAATACACTCATGTTTAAATGTGCCCAGAATTAAAATTCCCCTTATAAAGTGGTTTTTCACTATTAAAATCTGATCTGAAACTGTAAATGTGGTAAAATCACTATAATGCACCCTTTAATCACCGCTTATTTGAATAATCTTTTTTTTTTGCGGTTTTCCCTCAGTGTGCCAATGTTTCTCTGTGTTAGAGGATGGTGCGTTGGCTCACAGTCTTCAAGAGCAGGAAAGTGAGTATAAACATCTATTTCCTGTAATTTTGCTTATCCTTCCTTTTTACTGAGTTGAAATAGCTCTGATTGATGTTCATCGTGTCAGTTGAGCAGTTCTACAGCACCAACATCCAGAAGAACCAGGCGGTGCAGAGCGACGTTCGTTTGGCCCGGAGGCTGCAGGAGGAAGAAGAGCAGCGAGCGAACCTCTGCCAGGATCTTCAGCAGCTGTAAGCAGCGTCAGGCCTCGACACGTGTCCTCAATCACTGAGTCAGCAACGAGGCAAAACCACAGACATTTAGGATATTCAGATTACTTTGTGGAAACAGATGCGTTGACTCGTCTGTGTTGCGCAACTTGATCAGTTGCTAAACAAGGATTTTTTTCTTTTCTTTTTTTTAATGGCAATTGACAACAGAAGTTTATATAAGTTAAACTTTGCCTTGTTTGCAGTGAGGAAGAGGACTGCAGATATGCACAGATGATTCAAGAGGAGCTCCAGAGGTGTACGGATGAGACCAGGAGGCGAGAGGAAGAGGATGAGGTGCGTTTCATTAAAGCATGATAAAGATACACCTGAAAAACAGAGGAAACTGTCACCACACTTTGATTTGTTAGTGTAAATATCTGATCAACATCATGTGTTCGGTATCATACATTTTGCTGAGACGATTATCTGTTTAAACTGAAAGCCAGGACTATTTCTGCAGTCACTGAATCGAATAGTGTGATTTCTCCCATGCATTTCTGTAAAACATTTTTTTTTATATTTAATATTGCTATAGTTCTGTCAAATGTTAATCAAAAGATCAATCACACAATCAGTCACCTATTTTTTTTACATAATATAAAAAAAATATATTATGTATATTTATATTTATTATGTATATATAAATACAAACACATACATGTGTATATATTTAAGAAAAATATTTATTTTCGGTATATTTATGTATAATATATATTCAATGAAAATAAATATATACATGTACATATTATACATAATTTGTACATAAATAATATGAACATAATATATACATGTAAATATTTTCAAAATATGTATTTATTTATACATAAAAAATATAGACACAGTACACACGTGGTTATTATGTAAACAAAAGCCTTTATTTTGGATGCGAATAATAATTTGCCAGCACTATTTTCCCTGTCTTACTGTCACTGATGTGCTTGATACATAAACATAAAAATACACAGAAAATAAAGCACCGTCTACTGTGTATTTGAAAGCACTAAATAAAAACGACGGGGTAATTTCTTTTGCATAATTTAAATTAGGTAATTAGAAAAACTGTTTGTTTTCTAGATTGCATGGTTACATTATGACTCAATGGCAGTAAGCAACTATTTTTTATTTGCCCTAATTGCTTTTTTTCTTTTTTTCTTTCTTATTTTTTTTTTCTGCTGCTTTTATAAATTTGTCTTCAAGTTTTTCATTAACTCATAAAATTTAAGTGGAGTTCATTCATGAAAACCCAGGCATAATGTAGTGTTTAATACACATGATGTTGATACCAAAGAATGGAATCTGTGTAATCCAATAGATTACATTACAAACGATCATTTCCATCATGTCAGTTGTAATCGTAACAGACTACACAGCACTGTCTGTTGGTAATTATCTGTCTTTTCATGTTAAAACACCTGTGTGGAGTGGTGGTTGTGTAGAGATGCTGTCAGACAGAAGAATAAAGGAGAGAAAGAACATAATAGACAGAAGAGAGTGAGGCCCGACTCAGATCTATCCATTGGCTTCAAGTATTCTATTATGTCCTTTATTTAGCTGTTGGGCGACATTTCTGCTGCCTAAAGGAGCAGCTTTGTCATCTTTGTTGTCAGGAGTGGTTTTTGAAAGTGTTCCCATGGTGTGTCCGGGGTGACGAGTGGTTTGCCGCTGAGGAGGTGGACGTCATCTGGGAGGCCTCGTCTCGCCGGATGCTTCAGTCGGGAAACAGTGAGCTTCTGTTTTTGTGGAAAGAGGCTTTCTGAGGCAGCCCTTTATTCCACTCTTTGGAAAGACGTCTTGAGCAAGTAATAGTCTGCAGTACTCGGACTCGTTTGAAGACACGCAGTGTATGGCTTTGATGTTTCATTTTTAATGCATATTTTATTTTAGTGACAAAGTATCAGTTTTGTCCACTTTTTATTAGATTGAAGGCAACTCCTAATGTCGCCTTAAATCTCTTTTGTTATTATTTTGACATTAATGTCATCAGATTGAAACTGGGAATGTTTCCTAGTTTAGTGGTCAAAATATCATAAAAATCTAACGGACATCAGATTTTTGAATGTTTTTGGTTTTTATTGTGTTGTGTTTCATAAACTGTCACGTGGGTCCAACTGACTTTTAATGTAATTGATTTTAATTTTAATAAATTTTAAAAAATTACATTTTAAAAAGTAGTAAATAGTAAACCATTGCAAATAGCAGACAGATCAAAACAATAAATAACAAAACTATGACTTATTATGACTATTACAAAAACACGTTGTAAAAATAAATATGAGAACAAATAATAATAATAGAACTTTTTTTTTACGTTTTAAATTAAAAAATAATGTATTTTTATATTTTCTAATTACTGTGTATAACACATATGTATATAATATACACATGTGTATTAATTTTGTAAAACGGTGAATATATTGTAAAAATTAATAAATTTTGTTTTTTTTATTTTAATTTTTATTAAGATTTTATTCATTTTATACAAACATTTTTATGCATAATACGCGTTATAAGTAAATGCATAATAAGTAACGTATAGGTATAAAAAGTAAGTTAAATAATAAAATTTAATAACAGCAATAATATTAATTTAACTCTGTAGTCTAATATTTTATTTATTTTTATTTATTAAGTTTTCTTTATCAATTTATTAATTACAAATGTTTTTATTTAGGCTTATCATTCATTTAAGCTCATTTTGCGTTCTAATGTGATAATAACTTTAAATGTATTTTTTATTCATTCATTTATTCATTTATTTATTTATGCAATATTTCAATAATTTTGGATTGTCCATCAAAAATGTAGATGTCTGGTCATCCTGTTTTACATCAGGTACTTTAGGTGTTTCCTGCTAACAACAAAAGAGGACGTCCATCGGCGCCTGCTCTGTTTGTTAGCTGATGGTGTTTTTGTCTGTTGTGGGCTGTAGTTGTGCTTGAACACCTGGCTTTGACTGAGTATTAGACAGCAGATGGAGCGGGTGTAGTGGAGTAGAAGGGATTTGTACTGGCCTGTGAACAAAGTCTATCTGTGTATGTCCAGTGGAGCTGTAACAGCCCTTTCCTTTTTCTGGGTGTGAAATCAGCTTTCTAGTAATGCCTAAATGTAGTCATCTTTATCTTGACACTTTATTGATGTTCTCGTAACTGCTGGTGATATTTTCCAAGAATCTTTATCTGTGTGACCTCTATCAACACAGTCTTAACACTGACAGTTATTTTAACACCGCGCCAAGAGAGGAACACTGCTGTGTGTGTGTGTGTGTGTGTGTGTGACAGTTAGACAACCCAAACCGCCATTACTGATTCCCAAAAGTCACTTTAGAACTAGTAATGAAAGAACGTAATTGATAGAGAAGACTGAGTTGCTTCATTGAAATCTTATTTTATTATAGTATTGAAAGCTCACTGTATTATGCGGAGTATTTTGAAAGAGAGATGGACTGAATGAGTGTGATTCCCTGTATCTGATACTGCATATAGTCTCCAAAAACAGTAATGCAAATTAAAATAGACATAATCTTTATTAAAGGGCTACTCAACCCCAAAATTAACATTTTGTCATTAATCACTTGCCATCATGTTGTTACAAACCTGTAAAAGCTTTCTTTGTCTTCGTAACAAAATGTAAGATATTTAGAATGAAAACCGGGAGGCTTGTGTGTCCAATTGCCTGAACAGTTAACATATTTAATGACAAAATGTCAATTTTGAGGTGGAGTAACCCTTTAACAAACCAAATATTTGAAGTCTAAACAAGTAACGCAGCTTTCATGCTTGTGCACTGATATTCAGAAAAGTTCATTGCTTGTGCAGTGAATATATATATATATATATATATGTGTGTGTGTGTGTGGGTTGCAACCCACATATATATATATATTACACATGATATCATCTCTGCTAATAATCCCACATAAATATCTTAAAAATAGTGTATTAAAAAGGGTTAAATAAGAGAGCTACAGCACCCCCCGAAGGAATGTCGACTGACTGTGTGAGCTGATGTTATTTAATAAATATTATATTCTTGATATTAAGCGGTTTCCGCGAGTTCTTAGATCTCATCCCAGTAACATCAAGCAGCCGCTCGGACAAAACCATATTCAAATATGCCTATATCTGGTGGCCTTCTCTCAATCCAGGTCATTTACAAGTGCACTATATACTAAATATTACATTTCGACTTTAATCTCGTAGTATTTCGACTTTTATTCTCGTAATATTTCGACTTTAATCTCGTAATATTACGACTTTATTCTCGTAGTTTTAGATTTTTTTTTTTTGTGGCACTAAAACTCCGTCATATCTTAGCATTTATGCCAGCAAGTGGAATTTTTGGAAAAAATTAAAAAGTTACACTATTTTCAGCATTGTTACTCTACCTTGGTAACAGACATTTCACACCAAATGTAACCACAATTATAGAATCAAAAATGTGTGTATATATATAATACTGATTATGTTGTTTGTTGATGCATTTTTATGACTTTTTCTTTAAAGGAGTCATACAAAGCCAGTTTTCCACAAGCTAATATGATTCTTTAGGATTTAATGGAAAGTTTGTAATATAGTTTGTGTTAAATTTCTCAAAGATAGTGTAAAAAACGCTAATTTTCCCCTGTCATAAACAGCTCTTTAGAAATCACTCTGTTCTGT
>JAUMHR010000060.1:4638039-4649664 GCA_032361145.1 Enteromius fasciolatus | reverse complement strand
TCTCTGCGTCTCGGTCTGATGACGGCTCACTCAGGGCGGGTCTGAGGTCAGTCACCAGTTCAGTCTGTGTGACACGCTGCTGTCAATCAACTATTGTGGGAGTGGCTCTGTCTGGCTTGATTTCAGGAGGGGCAAGTTATTTTTATTAAATTAAAAGAAAACTACCTGTGGATCTTTATCATTGTAGGGTGGTTGTGTACACACACGCCCAACACACATTTCAGTCCAAACAGCATGAAAAAGTGCATGTGGCACCGGATGAACCCTTTAATATTTGTATTTATTTGAACGGCGAAGAGAGGCCCTTGTTACACTGACTGTTGATGTGTGTTAGTGTTGATTATGATTAGACACACATTCCTGCTTCTGAGTTCTTCTGGCGTGAGGGTGGGCCAGAATGGAAACTCTTTCACCAGAGCTCTGCACAATGAGAAATGCCTCACTGTGGTGCTGAGGGCACATTGAATGCTGTAGTCTAATCATTTACCTCCTCAGTCTGTAGGACACCAGTCTGACCCCAAAAACACCTAACAGCTTCAAGCCTGGAATACCCATGAGCCCACAAAACAGCATCATCTGATTTTGTGTGATTATTTGTGTAGCAATTGCATTGACTTTCTTGTGGGGAATTTCTGTTTATTTACTAGAAATACAGTAGGCCTACATGCTTTACAGTAGGAGCGAAAACCCCTTCTGGTGAACGTCTGGACATCTTGTTGATCAAAGCTAGGGCCTGTCTTGTCTGGACGATCGGAAAAATGTATTTTACCTTAAAACTTGGCTCACAAACCCATTACACGTCTTTTGAAAATACTGCATAAATAGTATGACCTGCTTTTAATAATTTTTTCTGTTTGTAGATTTTGTAGACCCACATGAGGATGAGTAAATGATGACCATACACATTTCTGGATGATCTGGACATTTAACAGTGAGATATTTATAGAACAAACCTCATTACTGGCCTCTAGTGGACAAATGAAGTATATACTTCATAGTGTGTGTCATTCATTTATTTATATATGTATTCATTTATTTTTTTAGTTAACCATGTTAAATTACCTTCTATTTTCATCTGCATTTTTAGTGTTGATTATTTTTACTGCATGAGCTCACTTCCTGTCTTTATTTCCCATATTTAGCCACCCATTTCCTGTTACTTAAAGGACATACTTAAAGGACAACAGTGTCTTTGTGTCAGATTTTGTTAGATGTCACGTTCACAAATTCTGACAGCTGTTTGAATGATCCGATATGAATGTTTTGATATTGCAGTAGTGTGGTCACTGTGGTATTCTGGCGGAAAATGGTTCTGAGATCAAAGTCAGGCTCTTCATGACGGTGTTATGATAATGTGTTAGCGCTCATGTGCTGTGTGGCTTTATTCCATGATGGCGGTGTGTAAATGAGGTCTAAAGGACTCAGCAGATCTCAGGCGAGGTGTCCTGAGAAGCGTCTCTGTGGGCGTCACACTCATAGTGTGTGAGCTGTATTTTCCACCGGTCTGGCGCGCAGCTCCTCTGGTGGGTGTCAGCCTGGTACGATGACGAGTGACTTCGTGGTGGAAAATTCACGGCCCACTTTGACACCTCTGCAGAGTGATATTAAACTCAGGCCAAGATGTGTGTGTATGTCTAAAAACTGAGGTCTTTAAATGTCAGATCCCAGGCCTATATTATTATTATCATCACAGGCCTGTCAGTAGCTTAACAAATATCAGTTTTAAATAAATATACATTTGCTATTTACTTAATTTGACTGTATTATTGCACTTGTGTGTTTTTAAAGTTCTTATATATGCATTTGATGAAATCTATGGAAGCCCTCAAAGAAAAAGCAAATAAAAAGATAATTTCAAGGTTATATTTCACCATTAAATAGTTTTTAAATAGTCAAAATAAAGTCTTGTGAGATTCTGTCTGATGTCTGATGCTTACACCTATCTGAGAAGAAAAGTCAGAACTACAAAGATTAAGCCTAGTCCTAGACTATTTAACTTTTTAAAACGGATTAAAAGCAATCAGCTTTTTCTGCCATGGTTTTAAATACTCTCAGACTTCGTGTAATCCAGATTTTAGTAGTCTGATTTATTGGAGGAAGACTAGAGTTAATTCAGGACTAAATTGGGGCTTTTTTGCCAATTAAACAGCTCTGAGTTTTCTCCTATAATGCCTGAATAGTTTGGAGAACACCTGGCAAGAGATGTTTCCAGACCCTTCAGATTCCCAGCTCCGTGTTGATATTCTCACCGTGTTGATTTCTAGGGTTCAGGTCAGGGAACAGTGATGGCAGAACCTTCCTGTTCTGTTGAAACCAGGGCTTTCTGACCCCAAGACTCAACTATTATTCTCCAGCTGTGAGTCTTTGCTTCTCACTGTGCGTTAGGACAATATAGTCACAGACTATACTGTAGACATATTTGTAAGATTTCCTGTTTATTGAAAATTACCCCCTTACTCATAATAATTTCTATGACTGCAAATAATGGTCAATGTGTGCATTAGAGCATTTTGTTAAAAAGTTTAATTTTTAAAATATGTTTTATTTACTTTTTTTTAAATAAAAGATCAGAAGAATTAACAATAAAGATTTATTTTCACAATGCTCTTTGATCATATTTGTAGGGTCAATATAATTCTGACCATGACACTTTATGTCTAATATAATAAATAATCATAATGTTACAAAACAGCATGTAATTGCAAGATTTAATGCCAAAATTCATTACAAAGAGATGTTTTTTATTATTATCATGTGACACCTGATGTGTGCAGTTTAGTTTGTGTGCTTTAAAAAAGTTTTTCCTTATTGAGTAACATTTTGGGTTGTTTTTGCTGATTGCAGTCTTTTTTCCACATCTATTATTTCCCTTGGATTTGCTTCTCACTGACATACAGTTTTTCTTGGTTAATTCCATGTTTTACACGCAACCTCTGTCCTGCTAATTCACATTAGCACAGTTGTTTTTAAATTAAGTGATGTTTTTAAACACAGTTTTGGGAGGAGCGCGCACACATGATTAGCCGCGGCTGGCTCTGCGTTACCTAATCAATCCCATTCCGTTCCAATCAATTCTACTAGTCTTCTCCTTAAATAACCTGACTTCCTTCCCTTCCTTATCTCGTTACGCATCCCTCCTCCGCCCCTTCTCCGCCTAGTTCCACGTTTTCCCACACGGAGGTGCCGGACGCCGAGCTGAGCCCTCGCTAGGGTTCAAACCGCTGGGGCTTGGAGTCCGTCGATCCCCCGGCTCGCCCCCCGGACAGCACGCCAAACATGCTTATTTATTATCATAAGGAAGTGCAAACTCGTGAATCGAGTTTATTGTAGTTCAGGACTCTAGTCCAGGAGTTAGTATTTTGTACTTAATCTGTGTTTCAGAAAGCCATTTTTCAAACAAAGATGAACTATTTTAGATTAGGCCTAGTCCTGGTTTAATTTAAACCCTGTCGAGGAAACCGCCCCTAAAAGTCTAAATTAATCTCAACATTGATCCAGGTTTTGCAATTCTGTAAAGAAAAATTGTGAGGAAAAAGTTGAAAGTACGTTTTGTTTTTCAGTTTCAGTTTTTGTGAGGCTAGTTTCGGCCAAGGGATAAAATTAAAAAACACAATTTAGGCTTATCTCACAATCCTAAATCCTCCCCTTCACAGTTTTGAGGAACAGCCAAAACTGCTGAAGTAAACTTAGAGTTGCGTTACTTAGAAGTGAAGTCTGAATTGTGAGATAGAAATCTGCAATTGCCTGCTTATTTTGATTCCACGGTGCAAACTGGCTGCCATGGAAAGCACTATACAATATTACTTATATCCCTGGCTTTATTTGAAATGATTTTGAAGAAATAAATGCAAAACATAACAGATATCCATTTCATCTGATGCCAGTTTTTGCAGTCCAGTCAATCTCAAATAAATAAATCCAAGTTCCTGCTCACATTTATTTCAGACTTTGTTATAAATATGTCACATTATGGATGTTTTGTTGATCTTATAACACTTGCTGGACGGTTAAAACACCTGCAGCGGTTCATTTATTTCTGAATATGTGTGTGAATTGTTTTCTCAACAGGAAATCGCCAAACAGCTGCAGGAAGAAGAAGAAATGGAGATGAGACGGCAGAGGGTTGCTGCTGGGTACAGTGACGATGACTGTGTTTCTCCACTGTGTGAAGGTAACCGTTATTTCCTCACAAAGGCTTGATGTGAAAGCAGGCATCACATGTTGCACAACAGATTTTGGTCTCTCTCCGTCAGGTTTGGGAGTCTGGGAACAGGTGCTTCAGGACGCGGAGCTGGCTCGTAGGCTTCAGGAGGAAGAGGATATGCTGCCTCACAGAGAGGTACGTTTGCTACTCGACCCAAGGGCCAGGATGGGGTTTGTTTTTCTATAACTTCAGGTTTGTGTGAAGAGTTTGGGACCAGTATTATTTAACAGCATTAGTGGTGTTCATTATGTCTTTTTGCTCAGCAGATTCCTCAGAGCTCTGGATCAGAGGTGGATTTCGTTGCGGCCCAAGTCGCCCAAGATGAGGTAGAAACATCATCAGGATAACTCGACTAATAAATTGATAAACAGTTTATATCCAAATCTCTATTAATGATATTGAGTATTGAAGTAATGATGATAAAAAAGAGCAGAGTTTATTGAATAGTCTTGTTTAGACCTCATCTCGTTCAACAAGTATTCTACCAAAACTGCTTCAAAACAACATCCCATAAACCTTGAGTTTCCATGCATCTCGTATTCAGGAAAACAAACAGCCCTTGAAACCACACAGTCATAAGAAAAATAATTTAAAAAATAACAATAAAATGTAAAAGACTAATATTAAATACATTAATTAATCAATGAGTATATAAGTGGCTATAATGTTTATTATAAATGATTATGATTAATTGCTGTAATAAAAATTATGAAATAAAAAATATTGAATGAGTATAAAAGAAAGAAAGTAAAAGACAACACAAAAGTATGGTTGCTCACACACACGGGCTGAGGATCTGAGGATCTGAGGATCTTTCAATACTAATTGTAATAAACAGCTGCATAATCATTCATTTAGTGGAGATATATAACTTAAAGGGTTAGTTTACCCTAAAATTAAAATTTTGTCATTAATTACTCACCCTCATGTCATTTAAAACCCCCCAAGACCTTCATTCATCTTCAAACACAAATGAAAATATTTTTGATCAAATAGGAGAGCCATCAGACTCTGCATAGACTGTGAAATTATCCAGGTCCAGAAAGTAATAAATACATCGGTAAAACGGTCCATGTGACTAATTATTTGCAAAAACACACAAAAAAACAATTTACTCAACCATTCTTCTCCCCTAAGTTACGTCTTTCTCCATTTTTAAAGAGTATAACAACACATAAGAATGCTTTCCTGTAGGCGTGAACAATGCTTATTATGCAGATTATGTAAATCTGATTACGTCAAATACGTTTTATAGTCATCTCCAAAATGGCGGAGGACGTAAGTCAGAGGATAGTTTAAATTAAATAGTTTTGTTTTCGTTGTGGAAAAAAAGTATTTTCGTAGCGCCGTAAAACTGAAGTTGATCCGCTGATTTTACTGATGCATTTACTGTGTTTCTGGATCTGGGATCATTTCAGTTGTATTGCTGTCTATGGAGGGTCAGATGGCTCTCTGATGTCATCAAAAATATCTTAATTTGTGTTCTGAACATGAACGAAGGTCTTATGGGTTATGGGAAAGTAATTAATGACAGAATTTTCATTTTGGCGGGGAACTAACCCCTAATACACATCAAAAGTTTAAACTACTACTTCTTGTTTCTCAAACAATCTCTGTAACTCCTGTACATGGATGCTCATCAGGAGATCGCCCACTATATGCAGCGCCATCAGAGAAAAGTGAAAAACAGACCACAAGACCTAGAGATCCAAACCAGATCTGCTGAACGAAGAGATGAAGGAAACACCACAACCAGGAAGGTCTGAATCAAGCTTATTCACATCACATACGAAAATGATGAGAACGCAAGATCATTTTCAACCAATGATTGATATATATATAAATAAACCAAACATATTCTTGTTTATATCTGGCAGTTATGTGTTTTTACTCAGAATTACAAGTTTGTGTCTGGCAATTCTTTATTTATTTATCTCAAAATTCCAGCTTTTTATTATTGTGAGAAAAAAATCATGAGATAATGTTTGCAATTACATTTCTTATGTGGAACGGCATTTCCTTTGCAATTCATTTCACATTTCTGTTTGTGCAAATGAACATTACATAATTTCGTTTGACCCTTTGAGTCGTGTTGTTTCATTTCAGTCTCTTCAGATGCTGCGCGAGAGGCTGAACTCAGACGGACTGCATTCACCTGTGGAAGAGGAAGACTATACCGTAGAAAGCCATCTAGCAAGCCCAGCATGCACTGCGCTGTAAGTCACACATTCTTTATCTCACATTCTCAAAACGTCTTTCAACACATACTCTCTTTTCAGCCGAAACCAACACATACGCAACATTGCAGAAGAACTGGACCCAACGTTTAAGGCTAGGAAGCGCGAAAGCCACATTTCCACCAGTCCCCCGTCAGGTATAAACACACTGTTGTATAATAGGAAAGTTCAATAAGTGTATTTGTGCAACATCAGCAGCCGTTTCCTGTTTTCTCAGCAGGTCTATGTTTGGCCCCTCGTAACCCGCACAGTATCTTTTATGACTATTTACCAGAAGCCACCTTCATACCACCAACTAAAAGGCAGAGCGACAAAGCAGGACGTCACAAAGCCAAAGACAAGAAAGAGAACTGCAAACAGCAGTGAACACGTGACTAACTTTGTCTTTTATGTGTCTAAACAAGTATTTTAGAATCCAATGTATGGACGCAGATTAACTGAGTAACCATTCATGGTTTCATCATGTTGCTGTATGGCATGACACAACACGACGGCCCCAAGGGAGATTTAAGAAAAGCACTTACTTTTAAAATATTAAATTTCAGAGAGGCTAGCTTTTGATAGCATAAGATCCCACTCTCCCAGCAAATCGCTCTCCAAAGCCACGCCTCCTCGTGAACACATGACTGAGTGAGAGATGGCACTGGAGGAAGGTTCAGTGCATAATATTACAGTTGATCTGCAGCAGTGCAATGTAACGCAATGATGATGTATCATGTCTCTGCAAATACATACTTTATCAGGCATATATGATAGCCTATCAGACCCCTTGGACCAAGGAATATGATTGGACGAACATTTTATGTTCTCAACTCAACTAAGAGATTGTGATTAGGATGTTTAGAGACAAAAATGACTTTAAAGGTCTGTATTAATCTTCAGGTTTAGTCATTTAATGTACATACAGTGGAATAACATTCCACTAAAATAACTATAAGAAGTTTAAAAAACTGAAAAGATTGAGGAAGACACCGTAGATCTTTGATTTTATGTTTGTATAAGGGATGTAACGCCTTATTTCTGCTATGTTTGTGTTGTGCCATACAATCACCTTATTTCAGCATTTTCCATGGGTTTTAGTGCACATTTGTTTTGTAAATGTGTGTTCCTCTTTTTTGGTCTAAAAAAAAAAGAACAGCAAGTCCGTCTGTGTTTACTGATGCTATTGGGAAACATTCATCTAAAGTTCAGAGCTCAGAAAGACCCTGAGAAGCCGTTTACCAGAATGTGAAGATTCAGGGGTTTTGAAGCTGGAAATTTTGTGGATTTAAATGAATGCTATGCAGGGGAATTCTGATGGTTTTTAAATAAAATATCAAATGCCGTCACATCCTGACAGCCCACAGTCAGGCACAGATGACAGACCGGGCCAGTGGGGCTGCTGTCCAGGGGCCTTTGGGGCTGGGGGGCCCGTGGACGTCCTGCCAAGGGCCCACACTAAGTTTGTGCGAACGTTGCCTGAAGGTTTTGCTCAGGGGCCGACGCAAACGTTCTGTGAATTTTGTGTTTTCCCAGGGGCCCACGCATATGCTTTGCCCAGGGGCCCACACGACCCATAATCCGTCCCTGCCCACAGTATTTCAGTGCAGAGGTCTCTGCACCCCCCCACACACACTTAACCTTTTGTGCATGTGCAGCATGGCGATGACATCAGCTGTTATGAACGCCTCCGTTCTGAACGACTAAAGAGCAGCTGAACCCGTGCTGAGTCTACACATCTTGCATCTGAGGATTTCTGTTTTGTTTTTGTTGTTTAATGCTGTCAAACAATTTATCACCGTTAATCACATTCAAAATAATTATTTTACATAATATATGTGTGTGCATATTTATTTTAAATACAAACACATGTAAGAATTGTATTATTAAATATACTTAGTATACTTATAAAATATAAATGTATAAACAAATTTACAAAATGCATGTTTTTGAATTTATATCTACATAAATGTACACAGTAGGGTTTACATACATTACGTAAACAAACTTTTGTTTTGGATGTGATTGATTGTGATTAATCACTTGACAGCACTCACTTTTTTTGTTAACATTTTACTTGTTTTCATAAAAGTAATCTGAGCACATTTGAGCATGAATGCCTCTTTTCTTAAAGGAAAAGTGTGCAACTGAACTTATATGTTATAAGTTCACAGGTCTCATATTTGAGTTTTTTTTTCTTTTGCAACCTGTTATGCTTTTCATAATAAAAGTCATCTGAACACATTTCAAGACTGACCACCTCTTTTCTGAAAGTCTAAAAATATTAGTCTCAAATTTGAGGACTTTTTCTGTTGTATAACGTGTGAACATTACAAGTTTTCAAAATAAAAGTCATCTGTGCACATTTTGAGCTTAAACAGTCCTTTTCTTAAATGACCTGAATCTGTAAGTTTAAATGTCTCATATTTTATTTTATATATATATATTTTTTTTTTTTTATGTTAACGATTAACTTTCATGATTTTCATAAAAGTCATCTGGACACATTTTCAGAAAGATTTGATTCAAACGGTACACAAAGTACAAAATTTATTGTTTAAGACCATAGGCATAATATGAAAACACGGTACAGCTACTTTAAAGGCCAAAAATGTCACACAAACATTATGATTAATGACTATTCCTGTAGAATTCAGTAAATAAATTACAATATACATATCTGCATATAACTATAAATTAACGCTCATTTATGTTCAGCTTGCTACACGGCACAAGTTCATGCTTCCAAAGGCCCGATGCTCTGTGAGACCAGCGAGGCCGTCGAACTCTGACTGCTACCGCCGTGCTCCTGCTGAGGAAAACAGAAGCTGGGCTCATCAAGAAGAGACGCCTGAGTCTGTCCTCCTGCTGAGCAAAGACACACAGAAAAACATGTTCATGCTAGGACGGTGCATGAAGATACAACAGCTCTCTAGCAAGCCTATGCGCTGTATAATTAAAGAAAGCAAGCAAAGATGTTTACCTTCAAGAGTTCCCTTTTCAACGTGGGGTTTCTGAGTGGCCTTTCTTCTCCACTCCACGAAGAAGACTAAAGCAACAGGTATTGCTATGCCGATGAGCCCAAAGATGCTGAAAATGACAGTGATCTCTGTATCTGTAATTTTACCACTTTCTGAGTCACTTGGAGGCAACACTGTCGGTTTGGTGTCTGCTTTAGGGCTACAGGTTACATCTTTGTATGCATTTCCCGGCTCATTTATTTGTTGGTCTGGCTGCATGCATCTGTGGGTTGAAAGGTACAGTGTTTAAACCTGCTTGTGATATTTATCTTTATGAATAGGTGAATGAAATATTGTAAATGCATCATACTTGGTCCAGTTCACGCAGTTTTGATGGATCTTGTCATTGTACGTCCCTGGAGGACACGGCTCACAGCCTTGTGAAGAAGTATCAGATGTTTATTTATTTAAGTTTTAAATCAAAAGACGGATCAGTTATCTATGTCTAACTCACCTGCTGCATTGGGCTGGTGTCCTTTACCACACTCTTCAATGCAGCTAGAGCATTTGTTGTTAGCACATCGATATCCCGGTTTGCACTCACAAACTGTGTCGCTGCTGGCGGTGCAATTCACCTTCACCTGCCTGTTTTTACCTGGAGCAGAGCAGAGGAGCAAGACCTCATCAAAACGCAAGCAGCTACGTTCATCAAATAGCATTCAAATCTGAAACATGTTCTCCAAAAATGTTTGGGTGAATCTATTAACTATGAAAACAAATTAAAGAAAGTAATCTTCTGACCCAGCACAGAATGAACGTTCGAGGCTCAGAAATGTAAAAGGACATTATTAAAATAGTCCATGTGACGTCAGTGGTTTAGAAACCTCAGATTTCATCAGAAATATCTTTATTTTTGTTCTAAAGATGAACAAAGTTCTTATGAGTTTGGAACAACATGAGGATGATTTTTTATTTTTGAGTGAAATCTCTTTAATGCTTTACAAAAACTATATAAATATAAAATATATAGATATATTCTGTAAAAAGACATGGCACCGTGGAATTGTTTGTTTTAACTGCATGCAATAGGATGTCCACCCAGCCAGTCAGACAATAGCGAGAGTTTGTGGGCGTGGCTAAGGAGGAAAAGAAGTCTTGTAGAAATTCAAAGGTTTGCCAAAATACTCAAACTAGGGTAACCCCTGCACCATTTTATGAAATGAAATTATGAAATGTTTGGGTTTCACTTGATATGAAGAACTTGCAGAGTTTCTTCTCAACAGGTAATCTGCAACCTGATTGCTCCCTTTCTCTTAGACCTGCCCAACATATGTAAGCGTCATCAGAATACGTCAACACAATCTCACAAGCAATTCGTACGAGGTGCCAAATTTGTGCCAATTCGTACGATTGCGTACGATTTGTCTAAAACCATGTGATGTGTAGGTTTAGGGGCGGAGTTATGTTTAGGTAATTCGTACAAATTCATACGAATTGGCATCTCGTAAAGTACGTACGATTTAGAATAAATCGTATGTATTCGTACGAGTCAGGTCGTACAAATTCGTACAAATTAGCCACCTCGTAAAATATGTACGAATTGCCGTGAGATCAGGTTGAATACGTCAGTATTTTGGCATTTTTGTTTTGCCAGAACACATGGACATGTAGGCAATGGGATGTAAAATCATCAGTTTATAAGGAAAATATGTTAAATCCTGTACCTGAACACTTATCACATATCTTGCACGCCCATGAGCGTCCATCAGTGATAAAGTAGTCTTTTTCACATGGAGTACACAATGAGTTTGGATCTGGGCCACAACTAGTGACAAGACGGTTTCCTGCAACACACACACACACACATTGAATCTGGAAATGCATAAAGTTTTAATATTAGTAATGAACAATGAAACATTGACATAAACGAATGAGGAATATTTAATGCACTTTTAGTAGACTCAGCTAATTAAGTTTGTTTTTTTGATTTTTATGCTTATTTGAGGTATAGGGGTAAAATAGTCTAATTGCAACCCAGTCTCATATAAAAACGTACCCTGACTACATTTGTCCAAAGTGCAAAACGTAGAGGGTTACAATAACGGCCCTTGAATTGTATGACTGTTACGTTTTTTGTCACAGTTTAGCCTCCCAACTGAATTCATTTGATGTATACTTTCATTGTAGCACCTAGCCCCACCTTTACCCTAAACCTACCCACTTCTGAACAATATAAAACACACAC
>JAUMHR010000060.1:4594374-4606770 GCA_032361145.1 Enteromius fasciolatus | reverse complement strand
TGTGTGGAGAAAACCAGGCACTGCTCATCACCTGTCCAATACAGTCCCAACAGTGAAGCATGGTGGTGCAGCATCATCCTGTGGGGGTGTTTTTCAGCTGCAGGGACACGACGACTGGTTGCAATCGAGGAAAAGATAAATGCGGCCAAGTACATGGATATACTGGACCAAAACATTCACCAGAGTGCTTAGGACCTCAGACTGGGCCGAAGGTTTACCTTCCAACAAGACAATGATCACTTCCTATGAACATTGATCTATCAAATTGAATAAAAGATAAGAAAATGCCAAAAAATAAATTATTAAAAAAATAGTACTATATCAATATTATTTACAATAAATAAACATAAAAGGTGTGTTTTGTTTAACAGGTTTTTTACAGGACTGTATATAAAACTTGTAATATTTATATGATTAGTAAACTGGCCTCAGAGTCAGAATTAAAAAAAATATATTTCTGTTGAGGTTGACAGGAAAAAAAAGATATTGGAAATGTCTATCTGAAATAAAAAGCATCGAGTGCAGCAGTATGCAAGCAAGGATTTGAACTGGATTTGTTTCATGTGACAGGCTGAGCGCTGCCCCTTGCCTATTTCTGTCGGAGTAAAGGACGCTGGTAAATTGGAGAATTGATTGAAGGAGTGAGATATTCCCTGCTGTGTTATTTTAAATAATGCTCTGCCTCAGGTGGCTACTGAGGGAGAATACAGATGGAGGAGGCCTACAGCGCTTCTCTCCACAGCTATTAAAATGGCCCGCTTGTGCGGTGCTCAATCAGACATGTACTATCTCATTCACAGAGCTGTAAACACGCAGTCTGTGTTTGTGTTGATTAGATCATCTCTAATTGGATGCAATATACACACAATGATTAGTATTAGATCTTTGGACATGATTACTATATTAGTGAGCAACAGTTGCACAAATAACAACAGGCTATTCATTGAGGAGTCATTTCTTTCTGAACAAAATGTAGTAGGGCTTAATACTAGCTGACATGATGCAAGGTGGATGCAGGTCTGTTGCTAAGGTGTCCTGACTAGTTGCTATGGCGCACTGGGTAGCTCTCCTAGGTGAATATTCTGGTCTTTTTATTTATTTATTTGCCCTGTCTTTGTGCCATCAAACAGTTATTCTGATCAAGGCTTTTACTTTTAACTAAAACTATTTAAAAACAAACATGAAAAAAAAAATTAAAAAGGGGATATATGAGGGAAAATGTAAATAAAATATAAATACTATAGCTAAAATTAGAAACTTTGCTTTTGCAAATAACTGAAAAAAGTTACTTAACTGAAAATGTATTAAAAAATATAAAATAAAACCGAACTGTAACAAAATGTGAACTTTAATTATTTTAAAAATAAAATGTAGTATTAAAAAAATAACAAAACAAAATTATAAAACTAAACACATTCAAATAAATAAGTAGTATAAATATAAAAACAATAATTATAATAATACTAATACTAAAATAACAAATATTAATGCACTTCATCTCAATAAGCAACACGATATGAGGTATTATTCATGTCTGTAGCACAAACAGTGTTGGGTTTGTTCATATTTCTCAGTCCAACTGCTAACTACAAGACAATGCCTCTGTGCAAATTAAAAGTTTCTTGAATGAAACCAACCACCATAATCTTGACCCACCTAGTCTATAATTAATGAAGTAAATGAGCTCCAACATGACAGCAAACAAGATTGAAATTAGTCTCTGCACTCAACAGAAAGGGCAACAAGCTTCAGTCCTGCATTGTGCGCTCGGCTGAATACATCTCGAAAGGGATTTTTCACTGTTCTGAATGATTATGCCTGGAATGTAAGCACATGATAATATTGAGATGCTGGGACGTATTTGCTAAACACATACTAGATCAAAAATTTCAACAGTTCACATGGGAGTCGCACAAACCCTGTTTGGGAAAGCTGGATCTAGTATATTTGTGCAGATTACTAAATGCTAACATTATAACGAGCTTCATTTTGAGGCATAAGCATTCAGAACAGTTGTATGTAGTGTGATGTTTTGTTCCCAGGAGGGATGCGGTTCTTTTCAATGACACACAGCTGTTAAAAAGTTCTGCTGTATTACCTGGCGATATATCCAGGAAAAGAGACTTCCAGATGGTATACTGCAGCGGTCCCATGTATTTGGATGTTGGGAAGTCTTCATAGGTGAGGTTGGTTTCGTGGATCTTTCCCTTTATTCTGCAGAGACAGAGGACAACAACTGCATTATTCAAACTCAACACTGGCAACCCATCAAACCCCAAGCAGCCGATTCTTCCTCAAAGGCTAGATCCTGTTTCCAAACACTTGTTTTTGAATCATACTGTGTTTTCTACATAGCTGTGCCGCCCCTGCAAAGTCAAACAGCTCAAATTCGCCGTTGGGAGTGAGGTCAATCTGGGCAACACTGCAGATCACTTTCATTAGTTCGAGCTACATTAATCATGTTATTCCTAACCCATTCCCCTCTGATCGTGCCCAAATAAAAAGACTGCTACACACCCAATCAGAAATGCAGTTTTCTCAAAATGCAGTCTTGAACTTCACATATTTATGCTGATTAGCAGGGCTAAGATATGTGCATTTATAGCACGCCTGTCATTTAATAAATCACAACCAGCTTTCTTATTTTTGATGTCTTCAACTTTCAAATATTTATGAATTTAAACAACAAACACTGCCTTGATGCTCTTTGTGAAGTAATCTCTGTAGAAGTATTTCTCTACTGCTAGTATTAGCTCAAAATAAATATGAACAAACATCAGATAGTAAGCTAAAAGAAGCAGTACAACAAGTATCATGTCTCACGCAATCAATCAGTGTTTCAAACAGAAAGATGTCACTAAAACGGTTTGTACACAATGTTATGTAACGTTACATTTACATTAAAAAAGCCACCATAGCTAGATGGTTATATAGAAAAACTAACTCTAGGGGAAAGGATTTTGCTAAAAATATGTACACATTCATGAATTTTTCAGCTGTATATTTTCCCCCTAACCTGTTCTTTAATATTTGTTTAAATAAATGTACGTTTGAAATAATTTGCCTTGAAAACATGTTATGACAGCCACAGTTTAAATATATAAAAATGGAGTAGAAGCATAAATCTATTCTTATATTAATTTTATTATATCATTAAAACATCATCAATGAGTCGCTTGTTAATTTTAACATTTAATATTATAATGTTCTATGAGAAAAAATGTATATACATAATATATAAGAGAGAATGATTTACTGTAAGGTTGAAAAGAGGTGGAACATTTTTAGTAATTTATGAAGGATTTTTTTTGTAAATATTTTGAGTTTTTTGGAAAATTTTGTAACGTTAAAAATAAATAAAATAAACCAGAAATGTTCTGCCCCTTTACAACCCTAGAGAGAATAAAATAGAATATCAAATTGAATAGAATTAAATAAATCAAATAAAAAAAAATGTCAACACCCAGCCCTACTGATTAAACTTCAATAATCTTTCTACTTCCTAACTAACCTAGCCTGTTCCTCAGTGATCTCTCTTCTGACTGGGTTCCTGTGACATACGGCAAAGGGCAATGGTCACATACATAAGTCAAATAACCTGACTTGCCTTGGTAGCTTCCACCAGCAATACCCTCCACGAATCACTTGCTCCCTGACCAGCGGTTACAAGAAAAAAGACAAAACGTTTTAGACCAGAGAATCTCAAACTACCATACAAAACACCCTCAACATTCGCTCACACCCACTCCTCTCTGAGTCGCATGCCCTCCTCAGTACCTGTCTGACGTCAGGGCTATTCCTTCCAAGAACTCGTGGCGGCTGGTCTCACTGAGTCGCTCCTGAAGGATCTGGATCCCTTCCTTGACGTCACGGAGCTGCTGGCTGTAGCGCTGGATCTTGTGTTCGATATCAGACAGCGTGCGGGCCGTATCCGCCTCCAGCTCCTCCAGCATGCTCTTCTGTCGCTCCCGCAGGAAGCGGTGAAGGCGCTCAAATGCTTCTCCGATTGTAGCACGAAGGCTCTTCGCCGAAGACTATAAAGTAGAGCAGAGACAGTTAAGACTAGAATTATTTCACATAGTCACAAATAACAAGCCTTCACCACCCACTGTGCACACACTAATTGAGATGTCAATCAAACACGTATGTTTTAGACAAAGTCTTTACTCTAGGGGAAATGAGGATTAAAAAATATATTTTTTCAAGAAATTAATATGCAGCAAGGATGCATGATATTTAACAGAAGTGACATTAAAAGACATTTATGGTGTTATAAAAATTTATTTTTTAAATGCTGACCTTTTTAACTTTTTTTAATCAAACAATATTGGAAAAAATATATTAAATGTCCCATATTGTACATCTTTTTGGAGTTTTATTTTAGGTTTTGATGTCCTTAAGAATATATATTTGCAATATAAGTAACAAAAACCATCTCAATATGTTTTTATAGCTCCTTCTCAGTTTTTTAAAATTCACTTGCATAAAAACGTATATTAGTCTAATGTACAAAAAATAAAACAGATTATCCTTGGCTAACAGCTGGTTGGTCAGACTATCTCTTAAGACACTGTCTTAACATGAAGGCTAAGTTTATGCAACTGGCCCCAGGTCCATATTGACCTGTCTAGTTACTATTCATGGCATGTTTTTTTTCTAAATAACACGAATAGGTTGGCTCATGCACAACAACGCAGATTCAGCTACATTAACGTGATACAGCCTCAAATTAGAAACATAAATCACATACCCACTGCAAGACAAAAAAAAACCAACGCCAACTGTGGTAAAACGCAATAAAGTCTTATCAAACTAAAGTTTTATTGCATCTCACGACTATGTCGTTTATGGCATAAAGTGATGACTGAGTAGTTCTGACGTCACATTTTTACGGAAGTCACAATGGCTCATGAAAAATCATAGCTACATCATGCAGTTTACTGTGGATTAACTGTTTTGAAACTTATGTGGTAGATACATAACCCCTAGACCTCACAGATTTCACAACATGGGGCCTTTCAGGTATCCACTAAAATATTAAGCAACGCATATTTCCCACATTACATATTTATGTAGCAGCAAATCAGCATATTAGAATGAAAAACTGAACATGAACATGACACTGACGTCTGAAGTAACGATGCTGAAAATTCAGTTTTACATCACAGGAATAAACTGACTTAAAATTGCAATAATATTCCACTTACACTTACCAAACAACCCATTTAAATAACTTACAGTAGTGTCCTAATTGAATCAATTGCTATTAATCAGTAAAGAATTACCTTTCCATTTCGGTTACCCCTAATAGTTGCTTATTAACATGCATAGAATAGAATTAGCTATTTATAAGTCTAAGTCTAAGTGTTTCCAGTCAATGACAACCTACACAGGGACAACTGTCCTACCCAGGAATGACATGACATGTTTCTGCCAGCAGGTTATTTACAGATCCTAAATAAAATACAGCATATTTGATGTTTAAAGCACAACTGAAGTGTAGAGCGTTGAGCTACCCGTGATGAAGAAGATGAGAATTCAGCAACCAGAATAATATCTTACAATACACTCAAAGTTTTGAAGAACAAAAGCACAAAGAGATGTAAGAGAAGGAGCTGGTCAGGACAGCAAAAACATGTAATTGTAAAACAATGGTACTTATATTTAAACGTCTCTATATTAATTTAAAATTATTATATACTGAAAGTGATATTACTCTCTCTCTCTCTATATATATATAACATTTTATGTATAGTTATTGTTATAAAATGAGTCTCTCTGTATATTGTAGTGGGCTATCAAGCAAGTGGAAAGAGACGCATCATTGGAGACGTGAACATAGTTTAATAGACAGTGGAATTGGCATTAGGTTACTCCTCCTTCAATCTTCTGGGTTACTGTAGGACAACCTCCATGGGAAGGACATGATTACACATTCAGACGGGCAGATGAGCACGGAGATAAAAGCAGCAGGGGTCGATACCGAACGTAAAAGAGAATTGTAAAACTAACCAAAAAACGGACCGAAACAGAGGAACACAAGTCGAAGTGAGATAAAACGAATCGTTTCTGAAGAAGCCGATCAACTCCATTAAAGTGTAGAGAACAACGGTTACAGTCGACACATCAAAGACCTGAAATCTCAAGGACGAATCGATGCATGCCAGAAATCGTTTCACCGATAGCCGTCCATACAAACAAGAAAAGCTGTAGATTTTCATTCTTTCTTAAGAGCTGGAAAAAAACCCAAATGACAAGATTACTCCTACTAACAAATGAAATAAAGGACTTGTTTCACTTCTAATGGGGAATGTGATTTCCTTGCCACCAGGAAGATGCAATCCTATTAAGATCACGTCTTTCTCTGGCGTCATTTGCATCGGCTGAGTCAGCCCACCTGGTGTCGCCTGATAGATGATTGGGACTTAGTGATGCTGAGGTGGTGCTGGTCTTCCCACGGGCCACGCTGTCTCAGATGGGCTCTATTTAAAGCCAGTAAACACGTCCCATGAGCCTAGCGTGACTCTGCCTCCCAGCAGCCTGCTTGCGACGACATCTGCTAATCAGACACATCTTTCCTCTGGGTCTTTCATTCAGATACAACATCGCCACTTCAGACGAGAGGGTCTGTCAGCAAGCGTGCTGCTGAGCTAAATCTAGAGCATGCTAACGAGGAGGTGGCAACAACTTAAAAATGAGCTTACATGAGCTAGGATGTATTTTTTTGACTTGAGCTACATACTAAGGTTTGTTTACAAAATTGCTGATAATAATATCAAAGGTTTCTTGATCATTAAATCAGAATGTGACACTGAAGACCAGAGCAATGATTCTACACTGCAAATAAAGTGCCCAATTATGGGTTATGAAAGGTTAATATTTTGGTTGATATGCAAGGTCAAAAAACACTTTCATTTTCTTATAATTTGCATTAATGTTTACCTTACTTGCTCTACGAGTCCCAAGCGATTCATTCAACTTTTTTTAAACTCCTCCGCTGCGTGGTGCAACTCTGATTTTTTACAGACCTAATGTTTCACGTTGACATCAACATGCGTGTACGAGCACCGATATGCCTGTGATTTCGGGCATTCGTCTGCAATTTCTCAAAATCTATCGGCGAGTCAAAATCGGGGCTAAAATCGTGCAGTCCCAACTCGGCATTAGAGCTGTGTTACACACTGCATGAAAGATCATTTCCAAAAATCCATAATAGGGGCAATTAGCAAAAACTGCCAATGTCGAATTCCACTAAAGCATTTATCAATCTTTAACTTCAATATTAAATAACATATTAAACCAAAAGCTGTAACCGTATATTTGTTTTCCACTTTAATCCGTTTTAAACATTTGTTGATTTTTACATTGTGTATTGCTTCATCGTCTCTAAATGTTGTTAAATAAAGTTGTTTATGAAGTTATTTCTGTATCACGGTAATATCGTTTACTGTCATACAAGCTTCAGCAATTATTGCAACATGAAAATTATATCCTGTCACATGCCTAAATGAAACTGAAAATTCAGCTTCGCATAACAGGAAAATATTACATTTTAAAACTATGGAAACCCGTTTCAACCACACAAAACGTGTATATGTTACTGTAATTCTCACAATTTATACATTTTTCTCACTTTTCCTCACAGCACTATTCTGAGTTTTTGAATCTCATAATTCTCTGACTTAAGAAAATAAAAAGTCTGAATTGTAAAATTAATTTCCTAATTATTTTGTATCATTTGGTGGAAACAAGCTTCCATAGAAACGGTATTTAAAATGTTAATAATATTTTACAGTGTTACAGGTTTTACTATATTTTTGATCAAATAAATGTAGCCTTTGTGAACATTAAAAAAAAACTGAACAGCAACAGTAATACTAATATGACAAAGAAGAAGAATATTGACGTTTGCCTCAGAATCACTAATTATATCACAAAGTAACTTCACAGGATCTTTAGTCTAACACAGCACTGAATTAGCCACTTTATTATCATTTAGAAACAAGGAGCCCACTGTATTATTGCGTTCAGTTTACTCGATAAAGCTCCTTCTGAAAGGCTTGTGCTGTGACAGCTCCTATCTCTACAGGAGAGTCCGGGCTGCATTTTGCCTTGATGGTTCTGAATGTCAATGTCAAGCGTCGGGCTCTTTCTAAGCATCTTAAGACACCACATCAATAAATTTAGACAGGATACGACTGGCTGGTAAATGCGAACATCTACATTTTCAGCAGACAGCCTGGGAAAGAACTGAAGGATACTTAAGCTTAATCAGCTTCCAAGATAAATATGCAATCTGTGAGATCAATGAAACGAAAACATGGTCTGCTTCCAGAAAATGCAGTCACTGAGATACAAGTGGAGTTTAAATCGACTTAAGAGACTAGAAGGAATTTGTTCTTTGAAAATGCATGACATATAACATTCAACACGGCCTGCGATCCATTTTACTTCTGCAATATCAGACTGTCCAACAGGATTTTTAAGAATAAAAATAAACAGATTTTTAAGTGATCAGTGAAGAGTATATGTCAGAGTTTATACTGTATAAATAATATAAATCTAAAAAACAGCTGATTGAGATTTACCGCTAATCAAAGAACCGGCTTTAGGTGACGAAATGCGCATGAATAAATCGAGGATTAAATCGCCCAGCCATACTGTATACATACAATTTAATGCAAATAAAATGCGTTTATAAAGTAAAAATATGCCACAAACATATATACCAGTGGTACTGCGAAGTGTTGAGACCAAAAAGGAAGCACTTCCTCCACAATAATCTCCATCCCAAAGAGCAGGATAATTAAAAAAGATGGTGAAGAAAACAGGGAGATGGCGCAAAGTTGCAGTATTGACTGGGGTGTCTCTTTTCACTGATTAAAACAAGGTGTCAAGATTAAAGACCTGCTCAATAAACCAGTTTGCTTGTTGGAAATTCAATGTCAACAGAGAGAGAGAGAGAGAGACAGAGAGAGAAAAAACGAGCGAGGGACAGAGTGAGAGACCTGCCATGAATCTGTAATGGCCGCGGTGAGCAGAATAAACCGTTTGTCAGCTGCATTTCAATTTCCACAAGACCTGATTCCAGATGTGGTTTCAGAAACGAAATCGAGACGTGGTTTCAATATCAAGTCATAGTAATTTGAATCAAGGTGCTGAATGTGTGCATTACGGTCAGTCCATCAATCTAGAAATGACCCTCTGGCATAAAACATTCAGCAATAAAGACTACTATACCCATTACGTTTCATAACTTGATTCTGATTACAAGGGAGTGGAGCATTATTTAAAATGACAGCAGCAAACAGCACTCACTTCAATCGTTATATGGCTAGAGTCAGACCCTTAATGGAAGCCCAAGGGAAAACTGTGTGTTTTATGGAGCAGCGGGTTAAATTGGTGATTTTTCTCTTCAGGATAACATGCACTGACAGGGGTGTACCTTGGTTTCGGTGAGCTGTCTCTGCAGTAGCTGCAAAGCCTCCGTATGACCCTTCTCACTGTCCTGTAGAGTCGCCAGCTGCTCCTTCATCTCCCTCTGTAAGAAAACCACAGCACAACAGATCATGTCATTTATTGCCCATTAATCTGGCAACCTCTGATCCAAAGTAATTAATCTGAACTGCTTCCAAAGCCTTCCTAATAGAGATACCAAAACTCAAAAAGCTGCACACAACTCTCCATTGCACGATTGGCTAAAATAAAAACCACTGAGCTTGATGTTATAGGAAAGCGCACTTTTATGCCACTTGGACCCTCATCTTTAGTATATAGGACATAAAAGGACACTGGAAATAAGCTCTATTAAGGCCTTAACAATAAGGATTATTTTAATTTGCTTCTGATTTAATGCAGACACCCGATAAACAGTTTATGACTGAAATTGACTATATTACAATAATTTACTTATTTCATTAATGTTTTTCATCTAGATTGTAAGTTTGAAATTGGAAGAAAGGTACAGAGGAAGGTGGCTTTATTGTTGTAGACGTAAAAAGAGAGAAAAAGCTGAAATTAATAAATAAACAGAGAGTCTCCAGAGAGGTCTGTGTCAGGGAAAGTGGGTCTGTGCTGCAGTGGACGTGGCAGAATCGGGACGATGGGCCATGTTTGCTCGCCTGGAGGCAGAAAAGGAACAGGCAAAAAGCACCAGCACCATTACAATACACCAGAGCCAGAGCTCATCTGTATAAAATACATATATTCATTTATATCAGGGCAGTGGAACTTGGGAAATTTGGATAAAAAAAAAACAATTTTTTGGGGGTTATATTTAGGTTATATCTAATATATTTAAAAATATATATACAATTGAACTCATTTTTTAAAGGATTTTTTTGCCAGACAGCACATCTCTCTCAGCAATAAGCAGCATAATTCAAGCAGTAATCATAGCTCTAGACTTTGCAAATAGTGATGGATGAGTTATGCAACAAAGCTTAATATGTAAGGTTAGGGATCTAAACAAACCTCTAAAGCTAAATTGTGAGCAATACCTGATGCTTGCCTTGAGAAACACCACTCACTGATGCTCTCATTGTTCCAGTTGGAAATGAACGCCAATAAGGCCAGGTTACATATTTTATAAACTAGATTATCCTGAAAAACATATTAATCCAACATTCCAGTACCATGCTGTTTTAACAGAGGTGATTCACTGAAAATGAATGAGACTGCAATGAAAAGCTTTTGGGACCAGTTAACTGAAACTAAAACTATTATTTAAACAAAGCAGAAATAAATGAGAATATATTTATTAAAAGAATAACTATTTTTAATTTAAGTTCTTCCCCCTTAAAAATAACTGAAATAAATTAAAGCTTAATAAAGATATTTAATAAAAACAGCTAATAAAAATGGCAAAAGCTAAATACTACTACTACATAAAATCTGTAAATATAAAAAACATAATACAAAATTATTAAAAATCTATAATAATTATATGTGGTGTCAAATGATTAATCACAATGAATTAATACAAAATGAAAGTTTTTGTATACATAATATAAGTTTGTGTATTTATTGGGCCTATATATATATAAATGAAAGCACACACACATACAGTATATTTTTTGAAAATATAGTTACATCTATATATTTATATTCATATAACTGACAGATAAATATATGTAATATATTCCTATAAACAATACAAGCATGTGTTTAAATTTATATATGCATAATAAATATACACAGTATACAGTTTTATTTTGTGTTCAATTGATTGCGATTAATCGTTTGACAGCATTAAATTATATGCTATGATACCATATTATTTTTATCCATACTACAGAGGTCAAATGGCTACCAACTATTTGGTTCCCAACATTATACAAAATATCTGATTTTGTGTTCAACACAAGACAACTTGGGAGTGAGATTTTCTGGGTGAACTATCCCTTTAAAAAAGTTATCCAAAATATGTCCGTCCCTGCAATGAGACTTAAATGCAGGAGAACAGTTCTCAACTGTAACCTTTATCAGGATGAAGAGCAGAAAAAAAAATATTACTTTCTTTTTAAAGCTCATTACTTCAGGGAAATGCTGTTTGTGCTCGACAAGTACCAAAATGCCTTTCCCAGCATCCAAATCGCTAGGTTTCAGTGTGCATACTTGACAGATGAGAGCAGTCTCTAATGTGTCAAGTAAAAGCAACATAACCAGCTGGTGCACTTAGGGAGTGAAATGCAAATGGTTATTGGGTCATTATAGACCATACATTTTTTATGTGCCATTTACCTCCACCTTTCAAAAGTGTATCCAGAGAACTAACAACTTCTTAAAACAAAAATCTGTCTGTGAACTTGTGGCACGGAGCCTGCAAATGAATAATTTTTCCAGCGAAAAAAATGTCTGAACAAAGGATTGAGTGTGCTGGTTTTAGCTGCATGGAGAGCACAGAGCACTGGAGGTCAGAGGCGGCCCACGTTTATATCAATCTGAGCAGGCAAGAGGAAGTTTGACATGACATTTCCCCAGGATCCCACACGGCAGGGGGAAGAAGGTCACTGAAGGCCGACTGCAAGACTAAAACTTATTTCACTCTGGCTTTACTCATCTTTGTGTTTGCATTTGAGCAACATATTCAAGTGGCAATGGAATCAGGTTTTGATTAGAGCTCAGCAGTGAACATCCACTTTTGCACTGAACAAGGTGTTTATAATACTTATGAGGAAAATATTATAAAAAAAAAGAGGTAAGATACACTATAATATAATTAGGGTTGCAAAGTAGTCAAATATTTCCAGTAAGTTTTCAAAAAATTCTGAAAAGTTTACATAAATTGCTGGAATTGGAAAAAAACGGTTACCTCTGTTTTTAAAGGAACCGTATGTAGAATTGACATCTTGTGGTTGAACTAGGTATTGCAGTCCAAATTCAAAATACTGGAGA
>JAUMHR010000060.1:4558822-4584873 GCA_032361145.1 Enteromius fasciolatus | reverse complement strand
CTTTAATAAACTGTTGCATTTGAACTTGAACGCTTCACAGCCTTTTCATGACAGTTACAATAGTGAAAAACTATTTTATATTCCATTTTTATAAAATAATAAATACAAATTTAATTATTACAACAATTACCAATTTAAAAACATATATATGAAAATGTATTAATTTTACAGAATGTATAAAATTTAATTATTTGATAATTATTAAATGTAAAAGTGTAGGCAGACACAGTATAATAAATAAATACTTTTATAAACAGTAAATAATATACTGTAAATATTATATGGACAATGCTTAACAATTAATTAAAAAAATATATTATATTAATAATTTTATGTTATATAATACATATCACAAAAATATTATTAGTAATATTATAAATCAAAATGTTTAAGTAGTAAAATCACTACATTACTATGCAATGTATAAGACATAGGTTGAATTTCCAGCCAAAAATAACTATATCATTACAATAAAAATTACACATACCAGCTACTCCTTCCCGCATCTATCCAAAAAATAACAAAACAGCACTGAATATGGTGGGTATGAGGGGAGCCTTGTTGATTTGCCACATTAGGCAGAACCCTGGGTTTTGGCAAGCACTGTGTGTATTGCCTGCTGCTTCTGCAGAAAGCTGCCAAAAGTACTTGTTGAAGTCATGAAGGCCTTTTATGAGCGAGAAAAAGACAAAGAGCTCCAAGCAGTTTGAACTTGCTTTGCAGGGAAGAAGAAATCAAACAGAAAATTAGACAGAACTGACACAACAGTTAAGGACCTCATTCAAAAGCACTGGGGGTCTTAACAACCCGCATGTTGACATCTTCCATCCTAAAGCAACCCGGCATGATGTACTGTCAAACAGTATCTAGCCATCTACATTAGATGCCATCTATATTAGATCATTCTAGAGTAGTTTGCTCAAACATGCCCTCCCTTCAACACGTGCATCCCAGCACTCCACAGGGATGGGGAGAGCCTTCCTTCACAATCCCACTGGCAGGAAGTGCAAGGATGGAGGGGGGGGAGGTCACCTCCAGTGAAGCTGATGAGATGCAGTGGACTGGAAAACACTGGCTGAGGAGGATACAAACTCAACTGTCCACAAGACATTACTAGATAGCATTACTGTAGATAAAGAAGACATTTCTTGTTCATTCATGTCAGTTCAGACTGAAGCTTGTTCAGCCAAAATACATGTTTTTTCACCCCAGATGCTTCTTCAGTAACCGTGAAAGGAGAATCTGCTTTAAAGCAACAAAAGCCGGCATGAAACTGAAACTAAAAATATCCTTTACTAGGAAGATTATGGCAAAACCCAATATATAACCATGTCATCTTAAAAAAGCGCCTTAGGATTAAATAAAACCTCTGATACTCCGCTTGTTGCATGTTTAAAAAGAAGCAATGTGATTGTATGTATATACAAAATCGCCTGTTACATTACCCCATGGATGTTATCATCACCTACACCCCTGGAAAAGGAAGGCAATGCACGTTGCACATTGTTTAAGTTTAAGTTTTAGCATTAAGAAATATAGCCAAAAGTAGCACCCATTTCCAAAGAACCTAATCTTGACTCCGCAATCTTAAGCAGCGTTCATTTCGAAGTGTCCTCTTCCAATTCCCATTGGAGACATCTTATTCTGATCCTTCAGCAGACAAAGCCACAACTGTTTGACAATAAATGGTTTTAGGCAGTCCATGTCAAAGGTGGCTGAACAAAGCTGAACACAGCACTCAAACAGAGACATCAAAATGGACGAGCAGCTTCCATTTACTGAGCCACTGAAAGAGTCTAATGTGCCCAATGACCCTTGCAGTGGTCGCTAACAGCTCCATCCGAGACAGGATGGAAAAAAACCCTAAATTAGTTCCTCATTTCTGTAGCAGCAGCAGCAAACAAAATGACATCCTACACCCGTAAATGAATAGTATCCTGGCTCTTCCAAACTTGGTAATGCTGGTGGATAGTGGCAATTATTTTGAAGCTCCATAAAGTTTGAAGCTCAGCTAAATTGCAAAAGCAATGAGCAGCCTTGGAGTGCAGCAGATTTTATTCGGCCCACGTCAGGTTTTGCCAGAAAATGTTTTCCTTGTACTTGCATGCCACAACAGATCAGATGTCAATAAAGCCCATTAAACATAATGCAGTACAAATACAGGAATAAAGAGACCGAGTCTTAATAAGTTAAGAATATTACGTATTTATATTTTCAGAAATATTTGTAAGAATGCTAAATCTGAATTCTGGAGAAGAAACCATCGTGTCAGCACTTGCGGGCAGCATGTTAACATACAGCACCATTGCACTTTGGGTGTCCCGAACTCGAATCCTAGCTCAAGGACCTTACCGATCCTGCGATCTCTCTACCCTATCATAAAAAAGGCACAAAAAAGGCCCCCCCAAAAAATTTTAATAATCGTAAAATAACTACTTAAAGTTAGAAAAACTTTTTAAGATAACAATTCAAATTGTTTAGAATTCTCACCAAGCTATCCACAACAAAAATAATCATAGTAAAAACGTTTTAATATTAGGACTGCTTTTTTACATTAACTTCAAAACAAATTATTAAAAATGCATGCAATATTTTTTTACAAATGACACTGCAAGTGCTGAACTCTCAAGCCATTTACAATGAACAATCACCATCAACAGAAAGTTAGGGTAACCTTTTTAAAAATAATTCATTTGCAACAAAATAGTGTTATGATTATTACAGAAGTCTTCTGAAAAATACAGTTTTTTTATTTTGTAGAGCAAACAACCGCTATATAATCAGATCACCACCAAAAAAATAAATAAAAATAATATAATTTTTAATATAAGAATGCTAATATAACACCTTGTCAACACCAGATGCGAGCAGTGTGACAAAATACTAGAGAACTTATTGTAATCAGTGATGCTGTCTACACTGGATGTGGCACGTCACGACACGACAAATCCCCGATAGTAACCCGATGGTGCGCTCTAGTTATGACATACTGACACAAAGTTCAAACGATTTTCAACAGTCACTTCTTTGCATGTAAGATTTTGTCAAGATCTGCACTAAGGAAAACATTTCTTGCCTTTTTCCTTCAGATTTCCATGAATCTGACCCTTGAACTCGAGCCTGAAATCTCTCAGATTAGTGTTCAACAACACCAGCTTGTCAAGCGCATAAAGGTTGTCAAAAGCTGTAAATATCTGCAAAAAGCGCAAGGTTTGATTCAGCCCTTTTCTTCCTACTAGGGTCAAGCTTACTGAACGGTAGGACATATTTCTCTAGAGTCACAGAGCTGGACTTTCAGCTATTGAACAGACCACCTCAATCTGAAGTTGAAAACTGTCTCGGGATCCTCATGGAGCAACTGGAAGCCAATGCACAGTGCGGAGCTATGAAGGGGGCAGCTGGGGCACAGATGAAACACACAAACGTGAGTCTGAGCCTGTAGCTCGCCGCAGGCGGTCTGGCATGATTTCCCTGTGGCCCGGAACGTTTCACCGAACCGCAAAGTAAGAGGTCCTTTAGTGGGGCAACACTCATTGCTTCATTCCAGCACACATTGGCTTGGTAAAGTTCTGTAGCAAACATATGGCTACAAGGAGATGCTCCGATCTACAGCGCCAATAAGCGCCCATCAGCGGCCCGCATAATGGAGTAATTTGGAGCTAATCAGGGGCAGGAATTAGAGGAGATTACATACTACCCCAGCGCTGACCGCAGAACAATGTTCAGTAATCTGTGCGGATTCCCAAACCTAATCAGGGGCGAGGAGCTCTAGAGATCCGGGTTTAGTAGAGGGGCTCTGTCTGTCTGTCATCAACAACAGGAATAGCTTAAAACAGTGGAAGAAACATAAATGTAGAGCTCTATTGCAATGGCAATGGCATGGCGTAATATTAAAAAAACATGACGATAAATCTCGGCATACCATAAAGCTATTATAGCTGTAAATTAAACGACAATGAGAACGAAGAAAATAAATATTGAATGAAAAACATCTAAAAACTGTGATATTTTAAAATAATCTTTCTAAAAGCAAAAACATTGCTGCTGTGGGGTAAGTGAAAGTGTACCTGAACTAGTGACCAGACTAAGTAGGCCTAAATAAAGACAAATTAAAGATAAACAAACAAATAAACAAACATTCCACAGAAGCACCAAACAGTCTTCTAGTTAAAAAGAAAATCTCCAATGTGCAGATAATACCTCATACAGTGCTTCATTAGTATTAATGTATTTATTTATTTTTTTGCTTTAAGAGATAACATTAATTCTGATAAGCTTACAAGAAGCTTCACAAGAGAAAAGTGTGACAATCTACAGGCCTTATCTCGGCTGAAGCAGTGACAGCTTGTAATCGTTTTCCTAAGCACCTGCCCTCATGAACCAATCCCATATCTGAGGATCAGCATAAGAACGTGTTTAAAGACTTCAAAAGCTTTAAAGGTTAGTGGACTTTCACTTCCTTCTGATGACATACAAATCCACTTCTTTCAGGAAATGCTGGAAGGGTATCTCCAGACAATCCAACTCCACTGCAAACGGAAATTTACTGAGCTGCTAATCTATGTGACCTTCACAGACTGTCTATAAACATGCATTTAAATATATACAACACATCAGTTAAGTCCTAAAGATAATGCAATTAAATATTTAAGATTCTCAGGTCCCGTTATCCAAATTTGAATGACATGAGTTGAGCAGTTTCCTTTTTAGCTTCTTCAGTACAAGCAAAGATGTAACTAATCCACGTTTGTTCTCAGTTCAAGGTTGCACCAGGTCTCTTCTACTGCCTCGGTGCATGAGAGAATGTTAGCTCTATGCTTTGTCTCGGTGTATTAGGCCTTCTGCCAAGCATGTAAAGCCTGTAATGTGTCTAATGCAACATGACCATTCTGCCGTTCCCTATGGCTGTGATTCTGTGTGAACGTGACAACTCCTCACCGACCACCCGCTGCCTTTCCATTTGTTAGAATACCTGAGGGAAAATAAATCTCTTGGTAACAATCTCAGAAGCCCCTAAAAGTCCCTTACCAACTAAAAAAAGCTGGCATTTCTCCAAAGGGAGTTGTGTGGGGGGATGAAGAAAATGGTGATGAAACAGTTCAAAGAGATAAGGTATGGAGCAGATCACAGGTGATCTTGAAGCTGCACGACAGCAAGGACAGAAAAAAAAAAAGATGAAAACTTAAAGCAGAGTGAGATAAATAAAATTAGATTTAGAAATGCCAATATAGTGCAAAACACATACTGCCCTCAAAACCCTTGAGTATGTTACACATATCGCCCAGCCCTTAATGCTTCTTTTTAAAACAGGGACATGTATAATAGCTAAGATTCCTGTACTTAGTGTCTGTCGAAAGCATATATTTCTGATCTAACTGCCTTGAGTTAATGTTTCAAGCTGATTTCCATAAGATGACTCACTATTACTCATTTTAGACTCATTCGCCCGCTAGCACCCCGCACACACCTACATACACACATTGTATCAAGTAAAACGGGCCTCAGGGTTGTAGCAGACAAAGAGCAAACAGACCTGCCACAGTCATCTCAAATTAACCCACCCCATCAGAGTCTCTAGGGTTCACTTATTAGGGCTTCAGCAACAAGTAAAACCCATTGTAACTGCATTGTCAGCTCCTTTACAAAGTTTTTAACCCACACATCTTCAAAGCATAAATGGCAATTACGACTAGATCACCCATTGTGGGCCACCCAGTAAATGATCTACTAAGATAGATTTAAATATTCACCAAAAATGTTCTTAATTACCACTTTGCCATGCTTGGTCCTAATAGCAATGTATGACTGCTGTATTCTCTCTTTCTCACACAAGCCTGGTTTTAAAAATCACCGAATAGTTATGAAATAGCCTATAACAAGTACAGAGAGTCATGCATACACGATAATACTGTGTATCTGCAATCTCACAGGCTGATGATTTAAAAAATTAACATACTGCCCAACACCAGTCTGACAACGAAATAGTGGAAAAAAGATAACATATGACTTAAAAAGTACAACTTTTTAGACAGTGCACCTTTCTTGTCATCGATGTTCTTACTTCTTTGTAAGCAGTGGAGTAATTTATTTTTAATGTTCACATTAGAGTGTCCATACAATCCACAAACTATCTTCTCACTGCAGAGGAAACAGAAGCTTTATCTAAACTAGATCTATCTAAATGGCTGATTTGTTCAAAACCGAGTGACTACCGTCAATGGCTTACTGAATCTTTGACTCAGATTGGTTGGAAAAAGTGGATTCATTCAGTCATGTAACACTGGAGACTGTAGCTGTAACTTCTTCAGCGTCAATATTGTATTACAGATCGCGAACTTTGAGTTAACTCACAGTTAAGAACTTCCACGCTAACAACATTTTACATGCAGATGTCAGCGTAGTGTGCATCAAAACGGATCAGCTGTGAGATGAGGTGTGTTTGGTTTGAAGTGTTTAAAATCAACGCACCGCCAGAGAGATTTGAATACATGCAGAGCCGTCTGCTCTCTGTAGCAAGTCATACAGCGATCGTCTGCATGGCGCTGCTTCGAATCGAACACACCTCCTCATCTCACAGCTGGAATTAGCGTTCTGAAGATGAACAAAAGTCTTACAGCTTTGGAACGACATGAGGGAGCATAATTCATGTTTTTTGGGTGAACAGTGCTTTTAAAATCCTGCAGGGAATGACGGGAAGCATTTATAACTTCTTGTGGAAGTTGCTGACAAACTAACAATGAAAAATACTTCTAAAGCATTTATTAAGCATTTATATAAAACATTTACCTCTTAAATGATTAAAATCAAAGGTTTTATCGTTTAATTAATCATATTAATTTAAGATTAGTAAATACTGTAACAATGTAGGATATTGCTCATTGATGGTTAACAGTAGTTAATGGATTACATAGGCTAGTTTACAAGCGGAACCATGTTGTAAAGTTACCAGACCAGCTATAAAACTCAGTTGTTTCCATATGCATGATGATAACAGGAAGAGACATGTTGTAGTTATGTCACATAACAGCGTTTTCCACAGAATTCCCTTGTTTAGAATAGCAGTGCAGGAAACAGAGTGCAGCAGAAATCCAGTCACTAGTGGACCCAACCCCAAACAGATTCTTTAGAAGACTTTACAACTAAAATAACCACTGTTTTGAACTGAATATGTATTTTTGCATGAATATACCAACTCATTATACCCATCATTTTAAATTGTGATAATATTTTACAGAATAAGAGTTTTTAAAAACTTTTTTAAAACAAAGGTCGATCTGCCTCCATCAAAACATTTGCAAAGGTCAGAACTCATGTATAATAATCTGCTTACAAAAAAAACAGGAAACAGCACAAAACGGACGAGAGAGTGGAAGCGCCGCCGATTGTTGACGGCCCGCATCAAGGACATTAAGAAAAGCCTCATCCCCTCAGGGCTAAGAATGCATTAGTTGGCAATAGCTCTAAACAAATCCATGGCTATCCCCTGTAGCATCTTTTAAAACACCGAGCATGTTGAAGAGAGTACATAGATGTACAAGTGCATCAGGAATGAAACATAAGCACCTGGGAATGGAGAAGAAACGATGGAGGGGAGCGCGTGAGCAAACGCGCATCAGCAGATGCTGTTGCAGCTTCCCACAAGTCTAAAAGGTCAAAGGGGTGAGGCATCCGAAGTTAAGGAGATTACACAAACGGCAACCATATACTGCAACAGGCAAAATCCAAATCTCACAGCATTGTGTGGGCCAGCAGAGAGAGCTGACATATGTTCATCGCTCGACACGAGCTTGCCGGGCAGCTGAAAACTGCTCCAATTAGACCTGCCTGCATCAGAATCCTTGATTATGTACTTTGTAAAAAGCTCACTGGCACAAAAACATCATGTAAGCAGCACTAATAAGTCTGCTGAGACAGCACAGACTACAAATGAGAGGAGAACAAGGATGGATGTCATACACAATTTAGCACAGCGCTTCCAGTTATTTAATAATTCCGTTCTTGTAGTACTTTAATAATGCTTTTTTTTTTTCCAAAAATGAAACGCTTTTCTTGAAGTACAATTTATTATGACAAAATATGAATCTTTACCTGTATGTTATGTACAGTATGAACTAATTATGAAGAATTACATGTTACAAGCAGTTCAGTTCTCATTGCTTTTTTTAGTTTGATATGGTGAAATGAATGAATGGTTCAGACTGATTAAAACCAATACCTCATGAGTTTGTTTGTCACTGATTTTGGGATCCTTTCAGATGGATTCATTAAAAAAACATTGATGTAGCAACAAGTGAGCACATTGCAATAGGCAAATAATTTATTTATTGTCTTTTTCAGCTCAATCTTTCTCATCTTCACTTAACTCTCTTATACTACTACATGTAGAACCGCAAAACACAAGATTTTCAGACTATTTTAGGTTGTGTTTACGAGAGAACTGTTTTTCTCAAGTGCAAAAGTCAACTTATTTGAATCAGCAGAGAAATAATGCAGAGATCGAGCATCTTTTACAAGCAAAAATAGTCCAGAATAGTTCTATACAAATATGTGGGCGTATTTTGATGTGCGAGGACAACAGAGAATGGACCTTTTCACTGCAGGAATTATTGTGGATTATGGTCTCATATTTTTGGGAAGATGTGTTAATATTCTGATGTTTTCATCAGCTGTTTAGATTCTCATTCTGACGGCACCCATTCGCTGTGCATGTGATGTAAGAGCAAAATTTCTACAACAAACACATATACATCTTGTATGGCCTGAGAGTGAGTAAATTATTAGAAAATTTTCATGTTTGGGTGAACAACTAATTTAAAGGGGTCGTATGATGCAATTTCTATTTTTCCTTTTACTTGTGGTATGTAGCTATTTGTGCATATATAAGATCTGCGGGGTTACAAACCTCAAATTCTCCCATAAAAGGATTTCTACTATCTAAAAGATCATTTGAGCAACTTTTTTTATGGAAGTCAGTTCCTGTGAACATAGGAGAATACAAAGCAATGTGCAAAGGCTTTAGGGCCTTTTGCACCACAGGAACTATTTTGTAGTACCCGTGTGGGGAACTAGGATTTTAGTTCCAGGTACTCCATCTGAAGGAACTAAATTAGCTCCTACTTCAATCCTTCCAGGAACTATCAGGGGCGTAAATGTATGCTGATTGGCTAAACATGTCCGAAAACGCCTTCACCCGTCATTATTTGAAATGCTGTGTAAACATGCTGTCAGCCTCAATAACATGTAGCACTGCCAGTTGACTTTCCATTCTTTCAATCGCTTGACGTATATGTCGGCATTCCATGTCCATTATTGTGAAGGTTTTGCACTCATGCGGCACAAACCACTGAAATGAATGGTTTCATAGGACAGAGCATCTTCTGTGTGTGTGTGTGAGAGAGAGAGAGAGAGACAGAGTGATATCACAGTGGAGTTAATCGCGGCTTGTGTTCTCCAAATACATACGAGCCCTGTGTCTGTCACACGACTCTGTTCCTCTTTCGGGCTTGAAATGATGGTTAAGGACATTATTAAATGTCTTTACATTTATTTTGAAAGCTGCACTCACAATTATGGTAAGGAGCATTACACTTCCGAAGCGTGCTTTTGCTGCGGCCATTCGCAATTCACTGTGTCAGCTGGCCAATCAGAGCAGACTGTGCTTGTCAGAAGGCAGGTCTTTGTAGAAAATGACATTTTTGAGAGAGGCAGTGGCATAGCGGAGCTACAATAATGTACAGCATTTAACAAATAATGTGTTTTTTTTACCATTAAAGCATTTCAACATGTTCTGTTACACTAAATAATGATCATCATATGACCTTTAATTATTAACAAAGCAGAACTTTTGTAACAGAAAATTGTAAAGTGCTATGATTATTCCTTTGATAAAGTGGATTTTTTTTATTTACTTGCAACGAGAAGCAGTTTTCTGCATCGATGCAAAATTGCATCACGTCAGAAAAGAAACGGTAAACATACGTGGTCATTACGGCTAAATAACGCTCCATATCTGGCACGGGTCTGCAGCGCTGATGGAACACCCACACAGAATTTTTATTTCCCTTCCCAGCAGCCTATTTCCTTCAGCCTCTACTCAATCACTGGCTGAAACAGAGGTGTCTGAACTCTGAAGGTGTCATTACAACACGAGAGATGGGGCATGAATAAGAAAAGCTGGGAAAATAAATGGTTAGAAAGATAGACAGAGACTACGAGAGAGGAAGACTGATAAAATGCGAGAAAAGAGACTGGTTAAAAAACTGCAGACACGATTGAAGAAACAAGTGGATGAGAGCCAGAATAGTGAAGAAGAGCATGCTGGTCGATGGCTAATATGATGCTGCTAATACACACATATCATCATACAATATTGTAATCTGCTAAAGTGGTCGCCAATGGTAATATTTCAATCTAAAAGAGACTTTAGAATATCATTAAAGTGTGTGGACATCTGCAGACAGCTGACCATCTATTAAATCTAATAAAAGCACTGAACAGTGGCACTTCAAGTAAAAAATGACTTCTTAAGTCTGTCTCAGTACAAACAATGAGCTTTCTATTCTTATTGAAACACAGACTCAGTCTAAGCAGAGTGATCTGTTGTCGGCTTGGCAACTCATTTGTTGATGGCGGTTCAGATCTGTGCCGTCTGTGAATGATCGTCTTTAAAAAATAAATCTAATACACTGGTTCACTCAAATTAGTGTCATATGAAACCAGAGACATCTGGAAGCCAGAAACATCCGACTACAAACAACAACAACAACAGCAGCAGCAGCTATATGAGCTTAAAACATAACACATCTTTAGAGAAGCTCACAAGAGTAAAAGGAAAAAGCGTATACTAATAAGCTCTTAACTGACAAAATATAAAAAATTCAGAAAATTAATTTTTTGTGGATTCTTACATTAATTGACTACCAGGTGTAGTCAGTTTCCAAAACAAATGACTAATGTACTGTACACAATCAGTATTAATCAATGTAGGTCAGTAAAATATGCAACACACAATAAAATCAGCACCAGCCACTGTTTATGATGTATACATTAATTCAAAAGGCATTATTTTGCATAATTTATCACAAAATAAAAGTTAGTGTAACTGCAAAAGAAATAAGCTCCCCAGCTAAATTTTTTCTCATGCTAGTGCTAACAGAATAAAGCAAACAAGTGCTTTATTGATTCCCATGTAATGCCACATCTTATGAAACCCATCCAACACATTACCTCATTTAGCCAAAGGGCTTTGTTGAGGATAAACAGTTTCATTTGCACCCAAGAGCTGCCCAGGAATTCCCTAGCAATTTGCTCTTTGTGGTGTTGGAGTAAATTGCAGAAAATCGTGTGTATAAAGTACACACTTGGCATTAGCGAGTATGCAGTTTCTCATGGGGTGCATTTGTTCTTGACGGAGGCTTTCAGTGTGTATCTCTGAGCCATTTAAAGACGCGTCCCTCGATGTGCGCCTCTCAAAAGACGCGGAAAGGAATAAAGTCTGTCCCTGGAGAGTGTCTCTAAGGAGGCCATTGCTAATTGTCTGACAACTGCAGCGTGTTGCTCCTATTAATTCCCCAACAAGAGTTTAGGAGTGTTTAACCCTGACTACAAAAGGTATAATAATACAAAAAAAGCATGATCAGTTTGCCTAAAAAATTTAAATGTAAGCACCCCCAAGCCAACCAGAATACAGGTTTGTAACTTCATGGGAATTGATATGGAGAAATTTAGCATTACGTCACTTACTTACCAATAGGTCCTTTGAGGTGAATGGGCGCCATCAGAACGAGATCTCAAACAGCTGATAAAAACATCAAAATAATTTATAAATAATCCACACCAATCAAGTAATTTGCGAAAAAAATCGAAAGCTGCAAATTTGTAAGAAACAAATCAACGAATCATTTTAAATAAATTTTTCACTTGAGAAAGCAACCTTACAGATACTTAAGCATGGGATTAGCATTATGATGTCATCTCATGCGCATGTTCAAAAGTTAGTCAGGTCACTTGGGCTCGACGGTCGTAATTGCATCTTTGTAACTGCTGTTTCCTATCTGCTTCTCAAGCACTTACTCACTTCCAGACAATAAAAAGTCCTACAGATAAGGCCAAGCCACACTAAATGCAAGTGTCACTTTTAAGCCACCTCTGATGTGTTATCAGACCTCAGGCACACGTGCTGAATGGCCAATAGGCCAAACTATAGAGTCAATTAAGATAAAAGTCGGGTCTATTTACGGCAACAGCCACAAAATTAACTCAGTACTGATTCCATCTATTCCACTGCATGCATCCATTATTTCATGCATTAACAAAGTAACATCCCTATAAATATAAATGTATAAATAAGGATAAATGTAAAAATCTAACAAAATCTCTAACTGCACAATTTGCTATGTTAAATAATATTAAATTACACATAAATTCACTTTCAAGTTGTAGAGGGTTATGCACTGAACAGATACGGGGGGAAAACTTGTGATAATTTATATTATAATATATGAACATGCTTTGTACGTGTCCACTGGTTGTACACTTTAATCAAAACACTAGTATTAAAAAAAGCATAAATAAACAAAAATGGACATAATTGAACCAGTATGATGAATTAAGCTTCAAAGAGTGAGCTCGCATTTGCGCACAACAAATAAAAATATTGGAAATAGCCAAAAGAAAGTTGCAGTCTACAACCAGCGGTTTACAAAAGGCATGGTACTTCAGAAGAACAGTATTTACAGCACGGCGATGACTGGTTGTAAAGACCAGGAAGTACTGTGAATAAAGAGAACCTAACAATGAGGCCTGCGTGGACTAAATAAGTTACATGAAAAGCATTTGCGGCAATGCTCTTGAAAAACCTAACTGCAAAACTGAATTATTATAAAACTAGTAACAGCGGGGGTTGGGGATACATTTTCAACACCATTTCCAAACTCGTAAGGTAAATAACTGGGACACGCTTCATTAATATCTCTCCAGAACAGCTGTTTGGTTTAAACAAACGCAGATATTACAGCCTTCTGCCAGTAATAAGAGTAAACCTAAACAGATCTAGAAAATGAAATCCTGAAAGCATATTTCTGCACTAATTTTCCAATGCATTTCCAAGCAGACATGAAAATACGAGAAACAATAGAGTATATGCTCATCTACTGCAACAGATAAACTAAAGAGAAAAGCTAACCGTTGGCATTCTGAGCTTTATGAAAATGGTAATGAGACTTATGAACAAACATCAATTGTAAATAAACGCAATGTGGGTTAGGACACTAAATCCACACCTCATTCTTGATCATGGTAATCAGAAATCTTCCCAATGACAATTTTTAGATTCTAAATAAATCGCATTATGTCACCATTAAGTTATTTTAACTTCCCTGAGCCCTGGAACCCAACCCATAAAAAAGAACTGTAACACATGTGAGATTATCATCACACAATATGTCAATGGAAACAGTAAGAGGTTTTGTGGCATTCATAACCCAAAACAAACAGACCTGTATTTCCTCATAAGCCTCATCAACGGTGGTGACTTGGTGCTGTTCGTGTAAGGCAGGCTCATCGCAGAAGAAGCACACCAAGCTCTTGTCACTCAAGCAGAAGAGCTTGACCTTTTCGTGGTCCTTGCATGGGTACGAGTTCCTCTGGGCGTTCAGGATGGCGTCCAGAGGGAAAGCGGCATACCTCTCCACGATGTTGGAGAGCTTCAGGCTGGGGGACAGAAGGGGATCCGTGAAGGTCCTCCTGCACTCGGGGCAGTCTCGCGTCCCGTGATGCTCCTGTCTGCTCCAGTGCTCAGTGATGCACTTACGGCAGAAGTAGTGCTCGCAGCCGAAACTGACAGGGTCTTGATAAATGCTCAGACAAATGGAACACAAGAGCTCGTCCTTCAGACAGCAAGCCATTTGAGAATCTATGGAGGGGTCGGTCATGCACTGTGCAGGGAGCAGGACACACCAGTCTTTGAATCAGCTGGGCTCTTTGAGGCTTGGAAATGTTCCTCGACCGATTCCTAAAAAAAAGAGCGCAAGTAAGAAGACACTGTAAAGATGGTTCGGCAACAGGCATACTTTGATAAGTTTAATATTAGACTCTCGGATGATCAGGTATAAAGGCTTCAGACATGGACTTTGTCCTGAATAATCATGAATTGATGAGCGAATGCAGATAAATCTGATTGAAAGTAGAGAAGAAAATGTCGCTACTCCTTAATTAAAATAAGAAACTGTCTGAAATCTGATTATTTACTGGACTCATTTTGCAAGGTTCAAAAGTACCTTATCGAGCCCATTAAAAATTAATTCAATTTTCATTTAAGAATGTGAAAGGATACTCCCTGGCTAATTAAAGACATTTATTTCTAAATAAGAATGTTATACAGATGTCAAGCAGCCACAACCGACAACTAAGAATCTAATTAATCTTTTATGGACACCCAACCTTGCTTGAATGAATGAAGGAACTAATGTCTTTATGCAAATAATTTTTAATGAATCTATTTTGCAATACCTTTTTCTGCATTTATTTTTAATTTTTCTTTATTTCTTTATTCATATTTTACATTTTCCAATTATTTGTTTGTTGCACTTTTTATTATTTTATTCTAGGTTTGGGACCCGTAATAAACAACTGAAACGCATTTAAAAACTGATAATTAATCAACATTATATTCCCTTGCTACTTACGCATTAAAAATATTATAAAATCCTTCGATTTATACACGCTGCCACTCACAACTGTGACTTCAACTGAATTCAATACAACAAATCGGAAAATTAATTGCTAATGAAACACTTTGACTGTTAAATTATGTTATAAATACTATCACCATAGACTTCCAGTTGATTTAAATCAGCGGTTTTGCACATCAGAAAGCTCATGTACACCATGGCAATGGCAAAAAAAGTTATGAACATCACTGCTTTGTTTTAAACAACAGCTCTTCAAACCATTTTCCTCCCCGTTTCCCGTTGTTTTCTTTTTATTGTTTATCCAAGCCGGCTGCTATATAATTAGCCAGCTAGCAGGATGTGTAACGTAAACAGATTTTCTATCTATTCGGTCCTCTCCACAAACTGACATTCTCACTTCTTTCACTTACCCTATCCGGTCCAGACTCGTTGTACAGTGGAAAAAGCCGACTGTCACATAATTGAAAGAGCAGGTCGTGGTTTTAATTAAAGATTTTCATCAGGTCAGATCGTTTAAAGCTGAAGAGCGACCGCACGCGCAGCTTGTCTCAATCGCTCTGCTCTACTCTCGATCCAGAGGCGCACAGCAACGGAGCGAACCAACTCTACAGGAGACAAACACACACAAACAGATGGCAAGATAGGACAGTTCTCCGGGGGATTTGATTCGTGCTGTAAGGACAATAAGTAAGGTAAACATCTTTAATATGCATGTGTTATCTGAGCTGGATTCGTGAAGGATATAAGACATTTATACACGGGTGAAGGTGAATCCCTCCCGCTGCTGTGATGGTACAGTCCTGGCTTCCTCAACATGGATAGAAATGAACATATGATAATATCGGTGATTGCTCGCACTCTGCTGGCGTGTTTGTAGGTCGACTGATATTTGATTTTATACAGCCCGTTCAGCATATCAGTTATTTTTTTTTAATTACAAAAACGTACAAAAGGAGTTATATATAAGGAGGCATAATTTAAACATAATTTAAAGACAAACCAATCATCAGAAAGAAAATATATTTTAATTTCTAGTTTTCTAAATTTGCAATGCAGATGGTCAGCTTTTGTTGAGGCCTATACACTTAAGTGAAATGTTTAATAGAATAACATTATAATAATACATTTTATAACACACGGTAAATAATTGTTAACTATATAATTAATTAACTATATATATATATATATATATATATATATACATATACATAATTAACTATATGACTATAAATTAGTGCTGTTAAACGATTAATTTAATTCAAAATGTTAAAAAAATGTTTACATATATATATATATAGGCTACAGTATATATATATATATATATATATATATATATCAATAAAAACACATGCATTTATATATTTTTAAGAAAATAATATAATAAATATATTTATATAGAATATCAATTATAAGAATATTAATATATGTGTGTAAATATTGCTTAAATATATAAGCCTTCTGTATGTGTGTTATTTGTTCATAATAAATATACACAGTACATATATAATGTAAACAAAAAACTTTTTAATGTGATTCATTTCGATTAATTGTTTGACAGCACTAAATATTAACTCATTTTTTTAAATGTATTTTTCCTATTTTAATTTGTTAATCAAATAGTAGTATTTATTTCAAAATTAATCAAGAATTATTAATAAAGAAAATAATAATTAACTGATAAATAAATGTATAATGTCATATAGCCTAATCCATATCTTATAATAGCAATATTCTAAAATAAATAATGTCTTTCATAAGGGAGAGAAACAATACATTAAAAGACAATTAATGCAAATGCATTTACATCATGGTAGTATTTGTACTGGTAAATTAAAGAAAACATCTAAAAATAATTATAACATTTTACAAGCCTTTCATTTAGCATAATTATAGACAAACAATGATCTGAAAGAATCATAGCATATTTTAATTTAGTTAATGGTTTCCTTAATCTGCAATGCAAATTGCAGCTTTTGTTCAGGTGTACTTCAATGGAGTTTTACCCACGCACACACATGTATGGGAGGGCAAATTACTCAAAATTAAATTATTAAATAAATGTTGAAATATATAAATAAGTTGTCAAATGCATATAATATTCAATATATAGATAAATGCATACATAAATAAATATGTAAATGCATGAATGAATGAACAAATTTATGCAATTTTTTAAATTGTTTATTATGTATTTAACTATTTATTTTTTTCAAATTATATTAATAAACGATTACTGCAATTATTTCTAATTTATGCATACATCACGGTAACATTTGAACTGGTTTTAATTATGTTTATTTATTTATGTTTTACATTAAATTAAATGAGAATAGCAATGCAAACTAGCTTTTAAAAATATTTCTTGGTTTATGTTTTCGATCTTTTATATTTGTCCTAATAAATGCCACAGGTTAGCAGAACAGGTCTTGCTCAGAACCAGTCGGAGCATCATTGGTCTGCTGCATGACTTACCGTCCTTATTATTGTCAAAGTGCTTTCAAAAAAATCCATTGTTTTACTCATGTGCCCACATTTCCTGTCACCGCCTCACATTTCACTTTAGAAGCTGACCTTTGACTACCAAACCTTTTGCTGAGTTATTCTGGCGCTCGTGGTTTGACTTGTGCCAAAACACATCTAACAAAGCAAAGAGAAATAAGGATTCTACACGTCTCCAAATGCACTTTACAAGGAGAACTGCTGATTCATAAATTTCCTGCAGTTGTCAGACACATTCATTAACACTGTTCCAAATTTCTTCGTGTAGTTTCAGTGTGTTCTGTGGCTCACGTTCGTAGTTTGCATCTCACAGTTGCAGAGCAAATAATACGTGCATCACACAATGCTTTCATTATGAAACCGTGCAACAAAGATACTATCAGAATTCATTCATAGCTTGCATACATTGCATTGGAGAAGCAATGTGCTTTCATGGGTAGGCCGTTGGTTTGCTTCCCTACCTCAACCTGATGTCAGGATTTCCTGTCACCGAGCGCAGCGCAAACAAGCCATTTCCCACAAATAGAATGCTATCTCTATCTCTGCTGTTTGCTTACTCATAATCATAAGACTTGTGCTTTTAACACATTACTGTGCTTTCTCAACGGGGATGAATTAGAATGGAGAACGCAACTTACTAAAATGACTCACTGCAGGCTACCGAGCACCTATAGGGTTTCGGTATGCATTGGAGGCTCTGTTAGAAAATGAACTTTCACATGAGCACTAGTTTATTTAGGCTGTCCACTCACAATGTCCAACAGTCGGAGTTTTTTCAAAGTCATTCTGAATGTCACGATTTATCATTTATTCTGTGATGGAAATGACACATTTAACTGTGTGAAACTGTATAAATAAATTTGCACAAAATATATAATTATAATTCATTTTAAATTATTATTATTACTTATGCTTTTGTTTTAAAGTCTATTTCAATATATATAATTTATATTTAGTATATGCATAAATTATAATTTATAGTAATTTTATAGTCAATTCATTAATTTTTAATATCATCATCACAATTCATCATTATTCTGTGATGGAAATACACAATAAACTGAGGGAAACTGTGTAAAAATGGATTTGCACAAAATAAAATAAAATTGTATTAAATGATTTTATTTCTCTATATATATATATCTTAAATTGTAATTGCATTTTTTATTTTTTTTCGATTTATGTATTTTTTTATTCTATTCTAATGTATATATATATATATATATATATATGTATACTAACACACATACACAAAACCATTAGGCTATATATATATTAGTATATGTATAAATTTTTTTTTTACACAAATATCAAATTTCTAAGACATGTTCATTTAAAATCGTTTAATTAATTAAAAATATTTATTTTTTAACTATTTAAAGTCTGGGTCTGAGACAACGGCAAAACTATAAAATGTTTACATAAAAAAGACAAGAATAAATGGAGAAATTTTTTTTATATATAAAACTAAAAGATAAAAACAGATCTCATTGTCCCTATGCGTGGACATCATAAAAGTATTTTAGTGTCCAAAAAAAGTGCTTCTAGATTCCCATACTTGCGTACTTCTGCTCTAAATCTGAATAAATCCAGCTATTACTCAATAAGCTACAAATGAAAACCAGGCTTCCTGAACCAATCCCACAACAAACAGACTGTGGCTTACTGAAGACTTTGTTCCACGCTCAGAAAAAGAAAGCAGCACACTCCACAGCTCAAGCGAGCAGTGCAATATCGACGTGGGAGTACTGCAACCTTCACAACAGCCGTAGAGGGCATGATCAATATTTAATCAGCTCCTAAAGAGACACTTCTCTGTGATTCCTTAAGTTGGTTAACACATGTATTGATTCACCGCTGGAGGCTTTTCTCCGGCCTCATATTAAAGATGCTTTAATCTTAAACTGCTTTTTATGCTGGTGGTCTACCAACAGCGTCTATGTAATGGATGTTCTGGCGAGCAGAACCAGAGCTCGGTCTTGACTACACTGTAGTTTGCACAGCTGTCAGCGTATGAGATTTCTGTAAAGGCAAATACATAAATCAAAGCACAAAAAAATATATGTGTATATATATATATATATCATTCCGACGGCACCCATTCACTGCAGAGGGTCCATTGCTGAGCAAGTGATGGGATGCTAAAATAAAAGATTGCATAATAATAAAAAAATAATAATACAGACAATTGTGAATAGAACTGTGCTTTATAAAGTGCATATACAAAACATTTACAAAAACCATTACTTTACAAGTTACAAAACATTGTTTTCTAAAAACCATTAACAAAAATAAGTATATACATATTCTGCTATAACATTTGACAATATACTTGGCAATGCAATTTACAAAAGGTTGATACTCTATTTTCAGATATAATATCAAAGAAAATAATATTTTTATATATGTAACAAATAAAAGTTACATACTAGCATGTTGTTCATCTCATGTAATCCTACGAAACACATATACCGAGTTATAAATGATGTCAAAATATAAAACATGACAGTAAAACGCCTTTGGAAATTTGCAAGGGAGGTAGAGACAACCACTGGGAGGCGCTAGCTTCATATATCTACATAAAAATATCACTCATTTAATAAGACCAGGGATGTGTAATAACACTATCTTTATCAAATGTCAGCCACATTTACTAAAAAAAGAGATAAAACTTTACAATGAAACTTCATTGATAAAAAAAATTTGCACTAGTCTTCCACCAATATGTCGATAGGTACAATATTTGTGTTTTAAATGACGAGTATTGTCAGCTTAACCTGCTTGGTGAGTTTTGTGCAAAAGACTTTTGTCATAAAGCCAGCAATTATGTGCAAGTGCAATTTACTCTGCTTTCAACCCCCCTGGTCCTTACAAGCATCGGATGGAGAACAACACCAAATAGCACAATTATCCATTTTACATGCCAGACTTAAAGGAATAGTTGACCCAAAAGTGATCATTTTCTGAAAATGAATTCATCCTGAGGTCATTAAAGACATATATATATATATATATATATGAGCTTGCTTTGGCCATATTTGAAAAAAAACCAAAAACCTATCATTACTTGCTCACCAATGGATCTGATCTAGCTGAAATATTAGTTCATTATGGATTCAAACAAGTCCATCCCCTGTTGTCCTATGACATTAAAACATATTTGTTCAGAACTGCTTGTGAACAGCGCTTGATCAGTGCATACTTCTTCACTGGAAAAATCTGTATTATGATGACCCATATTTTAGCTGCGAGAGTTTGAAGTTAAAAATGTCTTAATGATGAATTAGTTTGACAGCTTTTTTTGAAAGATCGATGGTCTTGAGTGCTATGGATTATTATGGATTATAGTGATGTTTTAATAATCTCATTCTGACGGCACCCATTCACTTCATGTCCCATTTAAAGTCATTGAATTCTTTCTGAGATAATGCAATATATGTCTTTTTTTATCAGTTTAACATTACATTGCATTAAGAAACTCACAAGTGCATTTCTCTAAACCTACTTTCATACATGGCCGCTCTCCTGCACTGACTGCAGAGCTTCTTTGCCGTCCTCTTGCTGGCAGGATATACAGACCTCTTCTTGAGAAAGCGGCACCGGAGCTTCAGTGTGGGGTGTCAGAGCAGATGTGTTGAGAGGGATGGAGCAGGACGCTGCCGTGGGGTTCAGCTGGCAGTTGAAGGTGGCCGTGATGCTGACATTGACCAAGGGGCTGGAGACGGACGGCTGCTCTGGTACGAACTCCTCCTGACTGGTGCGCTCCAGCCAGTCGGCACTGCTGTGACTCGAGTCTGGCTGACTCTGGCTGTCCGATGAAGTCATGGACGGCTCCTTCGGGCACCTGTCTCCGGGTAACAGGCGATGATAAATACCAGGTGAGGCATTCTGCTGCTGCTAAAGAGAACAAGAGATGGGAAAGTGATGAAATGAGTCTCCCAAAATCGCCGTTTTAATCTTTTTCTACATTATTTGATTAGATTCATTCAAAAATGCAAAACAACCATAATTAGTTATTAGATGATAAATGCATGTCACTTTTGAGTTAAAGCGTTCTAAAAGCTTCGTTGTCTTCAGAATACAATTTAAGATATTTTGGCTTGTGACTGTCAAACTGCCAAACAATTACCACTTTCTTGCCCCAATAAAGGATGAAGTCATCAGTGGTACCACCGTAACGTTAAGAAGCTACAAGAATACTTTTAGCTTCTTTTAGCTTACTTAATCTCAAGTGCCACCAGAACTGCACTCTCTACATTAAGGAGTCCCTATAAGTACAATGTGTCAGGTGCTGAAAGGATTTGCTAAAGAAATGCCGAAACATGAGCCCCACTATAAGAATCATAAGATGAAGTGCTGTGAAGTACATGAGAGGGACCAGCGCCACTTCCTCTGGTATCACTGTCTATAACAAACATTTATCTTCCAGAGTAAGTTTTAGGAGTTCACTTAAAGTCCATCCTCTACCCTGATCATGCTCACTGTTAGTAGCAGATCTCACCATGACATCACCTCTGAACTGATGCTGGTACCTGAGAAGTCACTCTCAACCTTAATCTGTCCTTCTTTAGAAAAATGTGTACCCTTCGTGTACTTCCAAGACACTTCAGCTAACTCCAGGTCACTCACAGTTCAGGAAAACTAAAGGCTAAAGGATTCCTTCTTGGTTTAACAAAGTTATTAGCAGTTACTATATTTCTGTGATCTTGCAATAAGCAATTTCTTGTCCGCCTTAAACTGCAATTTCAGTAACGTTGTCAGTTCTCACAATTAACTAATTGCTTAGCATACTGGCTGTTAATTAGTGCTTATAAAGCACATATTCTGCATGATCATATTCTACATCCCTAATACAACAACTACATTGCTGTTAATTAGAAAAGAGTTGGAAAAAGTGAGAATATAACCTTAAAATAAAGTGCAGGTTCTATAGTGTTGCCTCCTTCTCATGGGCATTTAATAATTTGTGATTTTCCAGTGTGTAATAATAACTATGCACACCTAAATATAAGATGTTCACTATATATCACTTATAAATGATGTCATTATGGTATTTCTTTAAATATAAGAAATTGAGATGTACTCTTGCTATATCTTTATATGGCTGACATTGTACAGTAAGTGCAGTATGCTACACCGATATAAAAAGTTGAAAAAACAAGTACTAATATTTTACCTTCTCTACTAGTGGTTTGCAGTGGTTTAAAGCAGCACTAAAATAACAAATACAATTTTTTATTGCATGCAGTACATAATATGCAGGACGAACTTGAAAGCATACCTTGCTGACATCTGTGATAGGAGCCTTTTGTAAACCTGGAAGAACAAAGTGAAAAAACTTCACCTTAGGTGATCATTTCGCATAACTGATGATGCTGCTTACAAGAGAAGCTAATCTGAATCTAAAGTGCTGACGACATTTAACTCAGCAACCGAAATCATTTTTCTGATCTGTCTGTTGAAATTGAAATGAAAATGCACACAGTACCTTTCCGCTTTCGTAACTTGCAAGCAATAATCACTATCGCTGCCAATGTCAGCAAAACCAGCACACAAGCAGTCATGACTGGAGAACACAGAGAAAAAAACATAATCAGAGAAGAAAACCCAGATGAAGAACAATGAAAGGTCAACGGTGATAGCAAGAGAGGAAGGAAATGTTCAAACAATGAAAAGCAAAACATCAAAAAGTCACTAGTTGGCGGAGATGTCATGACCCTTATTAATGGTTCGCTTACAAAAGTACCATGTTTTATGAATATGGTACTATTATATTCTTAAAAGCACCTCCATGATGTTCTATATAAATACTATCACTCATAGAGTGCAATAATCTGGTTCTGGAAATAAAAGTCCACATAAAAGACCTGCTGGGAGCTATGATGGTATGCTGGTGTTGAAGCCATCCTGTGTTATTTCAGCTTATTAATTTTTAACAATCATGTTTATCAGCAGCATTCCAGATAAAAATCACAATTATCCATGATCGTGTAGAGAAATTTCAAGTAATTGGGGAACTGCAGAATGTTACTTTTGAACGTTCTGAAACAACTAAAAACCGTTACATTTTAGAACTTAAGTCCAGATAACTTTGAACGAACATTCTATTAATGTTACTAGATGAAACATTACTCAAAAACCTTCCAGAATCCTCTGAGAATGTCTTCTGCTGGCTAGTAGAGAATCGTTGTACACTTTCAAACTACTAAAATATTTGCATATGCATATTAGGCAAACAAATTAAGGAAATTACAGTGCATCACCAGATTGTATGTAAAATTTAACCCTTATAAAAACCTAAGTACATAGTTTTTGTATTTTCGCATAATTGTTTTGCTTAAATATCAGAGTTTGTAATGTGATTCCCCTCATAGCTTGTTGGTTTGTAGGGGACGCACTACTAGTAAAATTGGATCTGCTGGGAATCCTTCTAAATGCTGACAAAGGGTCGGCCAGGCTTTTCAAATTATACTCTTCCCTAATCCCTAAAATATCTCTTCTTGTCTTAAGTGCCTCAAACTAAACTCCTGGACATCTTTTAAAGAGTCTATGCCGTGAAGCTTACATACTTTTGCGAATCCAACCTTTACCTGATCTTGATAAATGCTTATTGTCACTCATGTAAACACTACGGTTTTTTTTTCCGCAATCACACGTCTGCGCTTTGTTTTCCGGCGGACCAAAAATAAACGTGACACTGGCGTCCCCCAGAAATCCGATAAAATTCAACCAATCATTTGATGACTTCGACATTCGACAAGTGTTTCTAGTTAAGTGTACCATATGTATCAGACGTTTAGCCAACGTTCCGTGGGCTTGACGTCTGAGGCTGAGACTACACATCCTGCTGATCCAGCCAGAGTCGGGCAGACAGACTTTCTTTTAAAACTGGTAACTTTGATTTGGTTGTTGTTGTTTTTGTTCAAAGGACTTTATGTTTTATATCTTAAGTTTGTACTTTTATACATTTTATTTATAAGAACTTATATATATAAGAATAATATATTTTGATGTACCTCTGTTCTGTTGTGACAAGTTTCTTGATGCATGAGTTACTTGTAGTTGTTTTTAACTAACATAATATGATAGTGTTAGGGAAATCTGTTAATGTTTTGTTGCGCGTTTCTGAAATTTTAAAAATAAATAAATATCGGCCGATATATCGGAATATCAGATTTTAAAACCAACAAATATTTGTATTGGTATCGGCCTTCAAAATCCTTAACCAGTGGGCTCTAATGGCATTCAATCATATTTGCTTAATTTTTGCAACTCTTTAACTGACCTTTGTACAAAGTGACCTCCATAGCAAATGCTATTCTGATAGCAGGGTAGCACTGTGGTAATTTTATATGGGTTGTAAACTAAATTGTAGAGACATGGCCTCATATTTACCAATGTAGATGATCAGGTTTGAGCCAGTTGATATGATTTCTTTCTCACTGCTCGATGTGGGCAGAGATGTGGTGGTGGTCATGTTCATGCTCTCCGTTTCGCAGCAAAAATTACTCGGTGGAGGTGACAGAAAATGCGTGGTTGTTGTTATTGATGGTGGCGGTGTTGTTGTTGGTGGTGGTGGTGTCTTCTCACACAATGTGTCAGTTGTAGAGTTGCCAAGACTTAAAACTGACCTGTCTTCACATCTAACAGAGAAAAAGACTAATAAGACACATGCATGTGTGTGTATTTGTAAGCAGTTAGTCTTTCTTTCCATTTGCATCTTACTGTGTATGTGGTGTACACTGCTTAGCATTACTGCGGTCTGAAAAGCTTCCAGGCTGACATGGTGTACACCTAAAATCAGATTTGACCGTTCCTGCATTCACAAACACAATACAATGATGTTAACGCATAGCATTAGTCTATTAAAACAAATGTGCAAATAATGGATCAAATGACTTTATTTGCTTATTTCCCAATGAAAATGCAAGTAAATAGCCAATAACTTGTGGTTTTAGTGGGTGTAGATATCGAGGGGAAGGGCATTTGAAAAAGCCTTTTTTTGGACAAAAGTCTAGTAATTTTTTTTAAGAAGAGACGTTAATGTGTAAAAAATGAATTTAGTCAACCACTGAGCTACTGTAACAAACGTAGACTAAAGGCTGCACAACTCTGACCACACACAGTAGCTAGATTATTTTGCCTCTTACCGTATCTGGAGACAGATTCACCAGGTTTGCAGTATGTATATTTCCGACATTCTTCACATTCGTGATTCCTATTGGGATTAGAACAGAACATCCCAGGTTCTGCGCAACTGCAAACAGCTTGGCTATCAGCAGAGCATTTTTTGGCATAAATCACTCCTTTCACTAACCAGAAGAAATGAACAGCAAGTCCGTTAGAAATTTAATAGAGGAAAAAAGGTCCCATAAGTATGATTGATCTAATTAATTTGAACATAATGCAATATTAAAAAACTCCTGCTTATAATTAATGAATTAACTAACATTAACTAATGGGATGTTATTGCAAAGTGTTACTGTACAATATAAAACTATCCAGTAAGTCCTCAAATAAAGAGTTGTGGAAATCAGCATGATATGTTTAACGTATACATTTATATTTAATATTTTATTTAAAGGAAAAGTTCATCAAAAAATGCAAATTAGGTCATCATTTACTCTTTAGACGTATGGAAGGTTTGTGGTTTGAGGAAAAGCCAAACTTTTAAGTCATTTTAGTAGCTTGAAAGGCTGTGGTCACCATTCACTTTAATTCAGCAGACAATTGAGCTGCTGAACTTCTCATTTTGTGACTAAACTAAATTCATAAGAGTTTGGCAGATTTTGGATGAGCAATTTCTTTTAGGGTGTTTTCAAACCTAGTTTGGTTCAGGTTGTATATGTGAACCAACCAAAT